>CM056994.1:129485492-129495492 GCA_029891345.1 Dryococelus australis | reverse complement strand
ACATATATGTATATATATATTTGCATATATGTATGAATATACTTACATATATGTATATATATATATTTACATATATATATATATATTTACATATATATATATTTATTTATATATATATATATATATTTACATATATGTATATATAATTACACATATGTATATATATTTACATATATAAATATTTACATAATTGTATATATATACATATATATATTATAGTTACATATATGTATATATACATTCATATATATATATATATATATATAATTTCATGTATATATATACATTTATATACATATATACATTTATAAATATATATATCATTACATATATATACACATATATGTATATATATATTCATACACATATATATAATTACATATATGTATATATACATACATATATATATAGATATATTCATATATATACATCTATACACATATATTATATATATATTTACGTATATATATATATATATTTACGTATATATATACATGTATGTACATATTTATATAGATATATACATGTTTATACATATATGTACATATATATATAAATATATACGTATGTATACATATATGTACATGTATATAGATATATACATATGTATACACAATATATACATATGTATACATATATATATATATATACATGTATATAGATATATACATATGTATACATATATGTACATGTATATAGATATATACATATATGTACATATATATATACATATACAAATATATTAATATATATTCAAATATATACATATATAAACATATATATTTATTTGTATATATACACACGCACACACTCATGCACATTTATGAATGTGTTTTTGTGGGGTGTAAAACGATTGTTAATTGTTACAGGAATAAATAGCCTGATGTTACATTTTAAAGCGCAAACCATTACAATAGGGAAATAAATGTTAATTTTGTCAAGCAATTTCTTAAGATGACTTTTATGACACAAATGTACCAACTGCGAAATTATAAAGTAAAACCATTGAGGAATTATTATTTTTTATATTATGAATAAGCTTAACTAAGAAAATTTATAATAACATGAATTATTACGATTTAAACACCCGCTCAAATACATCGTGACGCCTTTATTTAGATGGGAGCTCTCCCGTCTCCTTTGTTCACATGTGATATCAAATAATTTTGTTCATGGACAGTTGTTTTAATGCTGTAGTTACCGGAAGTAACAAACTAAGTACACCGGCAAGTCCCAAATGTTGCTCTACACTACGCAGTACAAGTAGCTTATTTTTAAATCTACACGATATATTTATTTTTAATATTCTAATGTCAATCAAAGTATTGATTATATATCTGCCCATAATAGGTTTACGGCCATAGTTAAGCACGTCTCATAATATAACAACTCTGCGAACACTTATTTTTTCTGTCTTCCGAATGCAAAGTGTGTAACAAACACGAATATTGTCGATCAGCATTTATGCTTTAAATAAATAATTGCGAAAAAAAAATAATTTGCGTAGTACCTGTTTTATTGTACATTTAATGTATTTAAACACTAAAACAAACACTTCCGGAATTTCCTTTCTAAACCAATCATTAAACAGTAACAAACCCATTCATACACTGTAAAAATTTTTTGGTTAACTTCCTAAACTATATTGGAAGTTTTTAACCTATACATTGTTTGAAAAAATTACCACACATCAAACTTCAAATGTAGGAACGTTTAGTACCACTACTATACAAAGTTGGGAACTACCCTTCCCATTTGACTGTTCCCTGAACAAATGAAAAAATACTACCATGGATGTGGGAAACAACCTTACTCTACGTGCTTTCCCATTTTGCATATACACTAATGTAAATTTGCAAATAATTTCTTAGAGTGTAGTATCTTAAAAAATGTCTTGCTTTATTTATTCCGAAATGACAATAATGAACGTGCATGACGCACTAGGTGACATTCATGCTCAGATCAGGTTTGATTAATTTAACAGTATTATGTCATATTTATCTTCCAATTCGATGATATGGTCTCGCCATCTCGACTTCGTGCATCGCCGCAAATAGTGGAAAATAAAGGGTTGGTGGTTCATAGATAGCAGTTTTCATTACAAATTACAGGAGTTCATATAAAGCCTAGATATGACCTGAGCTTCACCATATCTCCCAAAATTATGTTTTGAAAACTGCGCAAACATTGCGTCATACATCAGGGTCCGCCTTCCCTTTCTAAAGTGTGGCTACGACTGATGAACTCATAGAAATTAGAAAAATAACGCGGTTTGTAATTGAAATATTTTTTTATTGTCACAGATTTTACGCAATAAATGAAACATGTTTATTTCCGTATTTTCATCAGTGAATATACTTGTGACTATAAACTACGTGTATTAAATTTACGTATTTCTTATAAATACAAAGTTGAACTGAAGCATTCAGCAATAATTGCTGGACCGAAAAGTGTAATGTCAGCGTTAAATACGGGAAGTTATTACAAAAACTTTGCCAGCAATGTTATTCAGTGTAGGCTACTGAACTCGTTGAAAGTGAATTCATATTCAAGCAAAACTGATGTGTTACATAAATGAGCACTTACACATGAAAATAATATAAAAATAGTTATATTAAGTTAATTAAACAATTACCCCAAAAGATAGCTTGTGGCTGAAGTTTCGTACATTGGTACGTAATATAAAATAACTATAATATTAAAGGAAATGTATGAAGTGAAAGAGAGAAAAATTGGGAATAAAGAATACCTTGTCAGGTAGAATAAATTCACACAGCCGATCGACAGATTGTAACTTATCTGTTCGATCACTCATCGCAATTAGAAAGTTTGAAGGGCTGCTTATATATTTTCTACATTTTCCAACAACAAACATTATTGTCTTTTTATGGTATATGTTTTATTGTTGTTTTTATCATTTCGGGGTTTATTTGTGAATTCAATCTGCTGTCCTCTACATTAGAGTTTGACAGCTGTTCTCATACACAGTACTAAATTCACAGATGTTTGTTCATAGTATTCCATAAAAATTATAACAACTTTATAAGCGGATATTTTTGCATCAGTGGTTTTCGGTTTGTATCAAACTAACGTGATTTTATATTATCTTGCGACGTATGTTTCAAAATAATGTAATTCATTAAACTGAGAATGAACAGATTTTCAAACTAAAGTATGATGGGTTCTGTAAATATCTTTGTCTTATTTGTTCAGATTTGCAAGCATCCTGGATGCCTCGTCAATATATATATATATATATATATATTAAAAACAAACTTTGTTTGGGATAGGAAACAACCACATAGGGGATGTGCGAGTATGTATTTAATAAAAGCATGAGTGATATTTCCTTACGGCTGTGTTCGTAGGGACTGTTCCGTCTAGCAACGAACGGTTTGCGTCACCAACTGAAGCCACTGAGATTTGTGGGAAGGAACGCGGAAGGAGCAGATATAAATAAAATATCGGTAGCTTGTTTTCACCTGAGGAGCGGTAAAACATTGATAAGACGCGGGGAAGTTAGAGGATGTTACAAAGTAAGGTGGCTCAAGGGGCTGGCATGTCTTTGTTCCGCACCTTATGAATTATAAAGACAATTGAGACGGTCGTACGAGACAAAAAAACTGCTGAAAACGATGACGGGGACTTGTGAATATAGTCGGGTCATGAATCGAGCCATGCCGAAGGCAGGGCTGGAAACTTCACCGATCTGGCTTTCTCTCCACGTTAGAATGATGCGATAGTGCCCAAGGTCACCGAGGATTTAAAAAAAAAAAATTAACAGCGGAGAGTAATGTAAATAGGGTTTTCTATTTTGGGAGAGAATGTATTTCTTCTGTTTACAGCTTGACTAGTAAGATAGGGAAATAAAATTTTTAACTAGAGGTGATATCCGAATTTCGGAACACGTAAAAGTCCCCCTCTATCTAAGTAACATATTGGGAAGTGTATTAACACATAGAATGAACAATAAAACGTAATTGGCATCAAAAAAATGTTATGCTGAAGTGTTCCGTCAATTTTCCATTTGTGAATGCGAATATAATTTATAATTACAATTACACAATAAAAAGAAAATTGTCCTTATTTTGTAGTCTGTAACTAGCAGTTTTACTGTCTTCTATAAATGTATTTATGATATTGTAGTTTGATAAAGGAGTTTTATACTGTTTTTTCGCAATAAATGTTGTCCGTGTTATCGTAATAACAGAAACACACAAGTATTACAATTCCGAACAATTCCCCGACACGACGTGGCAAGAAGTATTGACAGAGGAGCTCAGGTCAACAAACGAACCGTGTGGCGGGAAACTGAACTTTAATATCGGAGGTATATGTAAGTTGGCCAGATAGCTTCCCTGGCGAGCGTCGACCTTGTTACAGCTCGTAAGCCAGGCCATCAGTCCGCCGGCTGATGGCTTTGATGCCGATCTGACGCGGAGCGAGGGCTTACCGCTTCACTTTCCAAACCCCTGCGCCCGGGACAGAACCAAACTGCTGGGCTGCAACATCCGAGCCGCTCTTCTCACCGCGAATTGCTCACCGACGATAAATTTGAATCAATGTATGCTAATGCGAAAACTGTCCCTTTGACAAGCTCCGCAGGCAATTATCGGAGGGGCGTTAAAGGTTCTCATTGGCCGTAATCATGTAGCGAGGGGACCAACGTATTGATGGTCCATGGCACGTTCAAGACATGAGTCAAATTTGAAGCACAGTGTCGCACCCGGTGATTTAGTACCCATGTCTGACGCCTCCAACATTCTGTACGTGTCTATCTATATATTACAAAAATGTCAGTTTAACAAGACCGGTGGCGCGCTTTTTAACCCACTAGATTCGAATTCGGAAAGACCCGGGTTCGATACCTTGTCTGGCTGTCCTGATATTGGTTTTACATTGTTTTCTGAAATCGCTCCAGGTAAACCTTGAGATAGTTTCTACATAAATGTAATGATCGATTATTTTTCCTCTCATGATCTTATTCTCCGAGTGGCTTGTTCCATTTCTAATGATCTGCTGTCGAAAATAAGTAAGGGTCTCCTTCCTCACCCAACTCCGAAAACCAAAATCAGGATGGCTGGATCGGGAATCGAACTCGAGTTCACCAAGCAGCGAGTACAGAATGTAAGCGTGGCGCTACTCATACTCTAGAGATACAAATAGAGCGATAGGCTTGATTTCGCAGAGAGGATTATGAATATCATATAGTAATAAATTAATATTTATGTAATAACTAAACAATACCCTTTATCTCGGTGGGATGGTTGTTTGAAAACCATCATTATAATGTGTTTTAAATAATTGTTTGTTATACTGCAGCAAATTTACCGCCTGAAATATACTTATAATAATTGTACTGTCAACTTTAGTAAATTTATCGTTGTTTGAACTAATAATTTTGTTGTAAGATTGCAGGGGTTTAGTTTGTTAATGGATTTGAAAAATTAGGGAAATGTTGTGAAGTGTGTAAATGATAAAACGTACGCTACTTACTTGCTCACTGTTTGGTGCACCTTTATTAAAGAAGCCATTTTGGGTCAAAGTATTCTTGAGTCCTTGTAGGTAATTGATCCCACGTAACTTCGAGCGAGTGATTCGAAAGTAAATATTATTTTACGGGATGTAAATTCCAAAGTCTTGTTATTAAACATATTTGATCCTGTATTTTTGTAACTGTTGTACAATAGTGAAAACTCAAGTTTTGTAGTATTTTTAAAGTACATTTTCAATTTTACCGGTGAGCTAATTTAAGATTTATATGTGTATCAATTTTATTCTCCACATAATACTGATATTTTGAGGAATGTTGCGCCATGTAATAGTTTAGAACGCTGAATCGAATGGAAAAGTAAACCGAACCTTGAATTTAGCGAGCTGTAGCAGTTTTTATAACTTCCTTGCCCACGTTAAGTGTTCATACATGTAGCAAAGTACATTCTTTTATTCCTGTTTTTGATGCAACTTTCTACTCGAGAATTTCCCGCCTTTGTCACGGTTCCACGATGATGTTTTAGGCGGATCCGCCTGCAAGCAGTTTGAAGCCCTCCATTTTTATGATACCTAGCTGAGTTTCAGTGAAGCTGAGATGTTTTAATTTACTCCCATGCGTCTTCCATTGGACTTGTATTCGCTACTGGCGTACCTAATAGGTATAACAAGAAATCACGTACAATTGACATAATATTTATCAGCTGACGTAAAACATTTCTCAGTAGTCTGGCTGTTTCTACATTGGAAGGGTTCAATCCAAAGTGAGGCCGAGCTGCCTCTGGTAGAAAAGATAATTATATTATAGTGCATATGCTCCTGGCTTCGAATCCCAGATTCATCAGGGCGTACATTGTTCTTAGCAACAATTTAGGGATGGTGTGAAACGTAGACGCCACACGTATGTTTCTTGGTTCAACGATAAGTATTATGGTCGGGACGAACAAGGAACTATCTCCCAGCAGATATGTTTTCTCTATTTACTAGTATTGGTCGCACGAAATGTATCTCGTAACTTTTTCTTTTCATGCATCGTCTCTTTTCAGTAGCTGAAAGGAATACAGTCCACAATTTCTGCTTTAGTCCAAGTTCAATATAAAAGGACTGTAGTCCATGGATATTATTTTCACTGAAAAGAAAATTATATATATATATATATATATATATAAACGCAATTATTTATTGTATGGCTGTGAAACACAGCGTTTTTCGGCAAAAAATGATTTGTGATGCAGAGATTTCCAGTCGGTTGGCTCTCAATTTCTTCACTCACCATTATTATAGGTGCTGCAGTACACCGTAATTAATGGGCGCCCAAACGAAGGTTGCCCTGCCTTTTGCAAGACGCATCGTGTGCGAGACACAAAAACATAGCGCAGGCCCCCAATAGGTGCGGCAACAAAAGGCCTCTTTCATGACTTTGAAATGGGCGATCCGCAGCGTCGACCATTTTATACGACAGGCCGAGTGAAATGAGAAGAAACGGTTGTGAAAGCCGTAGGTTTTGTGGGGGAGGGGGGAGACAAGTGATCACGCACCCAGGGTTTACTTTGTTGTGGTGAAGAGGAGAGAGAGGAGAAAGGGAGAAAAGCTTCAGTGAAACAGAAGGTGGACGAAGAACGGGTTTGGAGGAGGGTCGAAGAGGAAGAGAGGGGTTCTCGAGAAGAGACATTCACGAGAGTTAGAGCCCACAAACCCGGGGTGAGTTACCCCACGCCGCCATTGAGCGGGCGCCATTCAATTTCTGTGTATGAGGGCAGGGCCAAGTCAGAGAGTTACGGGGTCAGCACTGATGGCAAGCGGAATGTTTACGAGAGGCGGGTTTTTAACTGCTTCGGGAGTGAGGAAATGCGTGGGTGGCCAGTCTCAAAAGTTTATAAAGTTTACTGCACTGATTGGAATTAGCGTCGAGAACAACAGTCTTGAAGAAAGTGAGTGGTGAAATGCGGAATATTGAAGGTGCAAGTCGATGAAGCACGGGAAAAAATAATCCTGAGGGGTGCTGAAAATAGATGGGAAACACTTGAACAATCAAACCTCGTGGAGGAAAACAGTGAATGCTTCAAATAACGCTGATGGAATTCAATTAAGGAGATTTACCGAGCAGCAGTTTCTGCGGGAGGGAAAACTGGCGCATCATATATCGTTAGCACCCCACTTCACATGACTGAAGATCGTAGTAATCTACTTTTAGGCTGCCAAATATGAGGCCGTGATTTGTTGGTTAGTAACAATTCTCACCATTCATATGCTAATCATTGATACAACGTAACGACTACTTATAATATAGTTCATCAATATAATTGGAAGAGTTTAATTTTGTATCACCATATTAGACAGATTTGTATTTTTCTTGTAGTGATACTAATTTTATAAACTTCATAACTATCCAAAGTACGGATTCCACGTAATATTTTACGCATAAACACACGTTCCGTGCAAGCTCCAAAAATGTTTAAATATGATCAGAATCGCCAGATCGTATGAGCAAGTGTTACATACTATTTGCTAGACGGTTTGCACAAACAACTGCGAAGTTGCATGTGCGACGTTTCAAAGGTGACTAAAGATTGTTAAATATACACTCAAAGTGAAAATATGGCTCAGCATCCGACAAATGACAAGTGTATAGGACATGAAAATCCGTATTTCATAATATTTTCGCGTTGGAGAGGGTACGCATTAAAACAGCAACTTTTTCCCAAGATAAGGATAAAATACTCGTTTAAAATATAATTACATACGCCACTTCAATTAAAATCTAAGGTGAAATATTAAAGACAACTGATTTAGATCACAACTGTGGTATATATAAAATAATCAGAATAACACGATAACCAAGAACGGAAACAGTAATGAAATTCCATCAATTTCTATGAAATGAGATCAGTAAAGAATCTGTAACGGATTTCACTCTCCTTTATTTCTTCATATGGCAAAAATCTTTCAGTACCTTTTCCGTATTTATTAAGGCAGAGTTATATTAATTTAATCAAATTAATCTTATTTTTACTAAACCAGATGAAACACATTACATGTGGACCGTCAAGTAATAACACTTTATGACAACACGTCGCCGTCAGTACCTTAACTGATACGCGCTTTGAATACATGATGCGTTAATTTGGAAACAATATTTCTAGGCAATCATAGAAAACCAAACAAGTGCCTGCAATGTTTCGTTTCTTTAGCGCAAAGGTTTAGCGTAAAAATAGCATGTTTTAAATATAGAGAATCACAATGTTGGTCACTAGACTTAAAAACTATTATTTATAATTGCCTAGTCATTTGCCTCAAGCCTTCGCTTTGATGTGAATTAACAAATCTGTGTGACTGCAAACCAGATTATATGGCGTGAGGATTTTTGTTCGGTTCGGAGGGTAACTTACGGATGGTAGTGCATTTTTTCGTGCGAGTTAAGAGTGATTTAGGATACAATATTCTCCATATCATCGGTCAGTTAAGGACACAAAAGCGCAGGTGTTATAAATCGATGTTAATTAGATAACGTAGTTATTCATAAAGTATCTTTCCGCACCGTTGGATCATTTATAAAACCTCTTATTATACTCTGCATCATGTCTCCGTACTGCAGCAAAATAAGCAAAATAACTCCCTTCAAGTTATTTTGCTTACTTAAACGATTTCCTTAAAAACCACTAAGTAGTTTTAGAAGTGAGCCAACGACATATGGCTACATAGGTGACAAAGCAAGTGACAGATACAAAAAAAAATTGTAGGTCGAGATATTTATGTGACCTTCGTCGTGAATTCAGATAAGGATTTAAAATTTTGCGTCTGCTATTGGCCACGTAAAAGGTGTCTTTCAAATTACGGTTTATATTAGTTAAGTTTGCAAACTGGCACCTGTTTTCGCCTTGAACTCGTTTGCCTTTCGACATAAAAACAGAAGCATAATGAAAAATACTGATAGGTGTTATTTACATTTGGAATTATTCGCTCTGTCCTGCAGATGCCAGGGTGAGCATTTGTGCCGGCTCGCAATACACTGCTATGATACCTCACTTTACAGTATTATTATACAGTATTATTACAAACTGTCTGCTCAAACTGAACCTACAACATGTGCAAACACAAATAACAGGAAATCACAGTCAACCAAGAGATTATTAAAAAGTACGAATTAGCAGTGGAACATGGCGCGGCAACATCGGCACAACGCAGCTGTCAGTACGCACGTGTCTATCTAGTTGCATATTTCCAAGCTTACATATCACACGCTGACTAGGATGCCCTGTGAAATAGAATTTGTGTGGACACACTCTACTAACAACTGCGTATTGTTTACCGTTACTGTGCCATTATCATACGAAAATTCGTACCGGTAATCTTTCTGTATACAAGTTAACTGGTATTTTGCGTTTTTTTATTCTTGCCACACATGCGATGTTTTCAGTTCGGAGAGAGTTTTAAAAAACCGTGTATATTTATAGCCGAGGCAGTAGCAACTTCGATAGCAGCTAGAATCATTGCTAGTATATAATATGTG
>CM056994.1:129442992-129480492 GCA_029891345.1 Dryococelus australis | reverse complement strand
ATTACATGTCTCTCATTTCTTCTCTTTCGCTCTTTCTTTCCTTTTCTTTCAATCATTTTTCTTTCTCCCTCTCACCCGTATATTTATCTCTTTCCTTTCTCTTTGTCTCTTTCTCTCTTGTTTCCAATTACTCGCGTTCGCTTTATCTCTTGTCTCTCTCACCCCATCGGTTTCTCTCTTTCCTTTCGATATTGTATCTCTCTCATTCCATATATTTCCTTTCTCTCTCGTTTCTCTATCATTTCATAGGTCTTCTCCAAGTCATCCCTATTTTTCTTTTTTTTTCTCTCTACCATTCCATCTTGTTTTTCACTCTCCGTCTAATTCACTCTTGTCTCTCACATATGTTCGAGATTACACATAGTTTCTTCATTGCCTGCTAGAATGCACGAATCACCAATGAGTATATTTATTTACGAATATAAATATGTAATTTTTCATACACGAGAAGCTATTAAAAATTATTGTAAAATGCATTCCAGGCATGACATTGTAAAAAGAATGCTTGTTTTAATTTTTTTATATAAATTGAATCGTTATTTTTTAAATTAATATTTTTAAAATATTAACTTGATTCACTTTGTTTTTACTGTTGTACGAAAAAAATAATTTAATTTAAAACTAAGTCGTCTAGCTTTGTAACCACGCACGCACACACCGACAGGTAAGTGAGGCAGATGCACTTGTAACATTTCAAGAGTGCTGGCGATGTTCGTAGGTAGGCACCGCGTAGAGAAAGGAAAAAAAAAAGGGGGGGGGGGCAATGAACGCAATCGCTCGCGTTGCTATGCAACCTTGTAAAAACAATCAGGCATCTAGGGTTGCATAGCGGCACAAGTTATTGCAGTCATTGCCCCCACCCCCCCCCCTATCTTACCTTCCTTTCCCCACGCTGTGCCGATCTAAAGACATCACCAGCACGCTTGGCATGTTGCAACAGGTGCGGTGCATCTGCCTCGCGTACCTGTCGGTGAGTGCGTGCATGGTTACGAAACTAGACGACTATATTTTAAATTAAATTATTTTGGAATAATGTAAGTATTAAGAAAAATTCTTTTTAGTAAATATCGACTGAATTAATTTTTATAAAGTATAATATTGAAATTCGAGTTGTTATAAAGTCATGCTTGGAATGTACTTTACAATAGTTTTTTTTGTATTTTCATGTATGGAAAATTATATCTTTAAATTCGTAAGTAAATATACACACTGACGATTCATGCACTCTAGCAATCGATGAAGGAACTATGTAGACGGCGGTGTAGAACGAATGTGGGAGGCAAGAGAGAAAAAGATGTAGCGTAAAAGACAAGATGGAATGAAAGATAGAACGAAAGAAAAAACGGGAGGGCTCAGAGAAAACCTATGGAATTGTAGAGAGATAAGAGAATGGGGAAAAAGATGGAATGAGAGAGACAAGAGAGAAAGGGATGGAATGAGAGATAAAGAGAGAAGGGAATGAGAGAAAGTGAATATGAGTAATTTGGAAACGAGAGAAAGAGAGAGATAAAGTGAGAAAAAAATAAAGAGAAGAAGGAAAGAGAGAAAGAGATGGAATGAGAGACAACATAGCATGATAGAGCATGAAAATGTAACAAAGAATGGAGGTATGATATCATGATCGTATGCGCTTTGAAAAGACGAGCCCAGTGATATATAACACTTAATACTAGTGCCTTTAAATTTTTAACTATAAAAATATATTTATATTTAAAAAGCAATTTTCTTAATTATTTTATATCATCGATTCCTCATATCTTCATTTTTTCGTCTAGAAGCAATAATAAGCCCCAAAAATCTTATTCTAGGGCATGGCTTCACTTTAGGGAAAAACGAAAAAATTGTTAAGTAAAAAAGGGGGGATTTTAAAGCTCTTTTGTTTAAAAAAAAAACGCTATTTTTTTATATTTATTAATTTTTTTTAGAATAACAGACGATTTTGAGGGAAAAACGTGAAATTCCAAGATGTCTATCGAGCCACTGCCGGCAGCCACTTTGTTCGCGAATCGGCGAAATGGTCTATACCTATTTACTATTATTATATATTTTCCTTTTTATTATTTTTTCCACCAAACTTTTACATAGCCAGACACTATCAAGCAAAGCGATACCTAACGCATTATCACTTCAGAGTCACTCAAGTATCCCCATGGATAATTTGAACGGGAAAGGTAATATACGAAACAAAACCAGTCAAGTCTATGCTTTGGACACAGACACTATTTTGTTGCTCACCATCTTCCACCTACCGCCTGGACTGTTAAAATAGGGACAGCCAGCTAATTGGCTGTGGGTACCATTTAAATATTGTTATCATATATATTAATAACAACATAACTACTTTCGTATAACTGTCTGTAATTGTATTTGCTACTGTACACATAATTCCTACAGCAGAGGACTGCGTTCCTACTACCAAACTGATATTACCTACAACAGAACAACTTCAACAATATTTGGTTTGTTCCCACAATACCTAGGATTGTAATAACTTAACATAATAATCTGTTGCTGTTACTCTCAAACCCGATTAGAGAACCATGCAATACTAGCAAAAGAACATTCTATTAGGTTATTACAATTATGACCGTAGTGGGAATAATCCACATATTGATGAAGAAGTTGACCTGCTGAAGGTACTATTTTGTTATGTGTCGCTGGTCTGCGTCATTGAACATAACTGTCCCGCGCGAGCGAGTGGGATAGGGACGGATTAGTGTTATGATAGCAGGCGACGGCGAAGACAAAGGCCAGTTTACACACGCTAGTTTCCGCAGTCTCGATAAGCCTTTGGTGGATCGCGCGCATCTGGCCTTCAGTAGATAGAATTTCTGCGGTTCTCTGAAGAATTTTCTGGTTTACTGCCCTAGTTTCTGTCGGTATGACTCGGGGTGTGTTGAACCATCCAGATCAAGGCCAGCGATAGTATAAATGTGCGAATGGCCTCCGAGCCGACAATTTTTATGCTACGGGAGTCTGTGCGATTGTGCGACTGAAAGCGAAAGACGACGAGCAACGGGTGGCGCCGGAAGTGACCAGAGTCAGGAAAATCTGCAACTGCGAGCATTATTGCTGTGAAGAGGGAGACTGGCAGGCTGGACTATTGGACTGGGTGCGTAGTGAAAGACATTTCAAATGATAGCAACAGACAGAATTAACATGTGGTAATGAAGAATGTGAGTTAATTAACTTTAACCAAACAGAGGCATCAAGAAGGAATATAATTAGAGTTAAGACAGACATTAAATACCGTGCTCGTTGAAAAATAATAAGAGTAATAGCGGTTATGGATCGATTATGGCTGTAAATATTATCTGTGTAAAAAAATTAAAAATCTAATTTAGTTGTTTTTGCTTACGTTAAGATCTCCTTCCCTCGCTAACTCGGTACGCCCCTCTGGCGTCTTGCAACACTGGTGTCAGAAGTGGGATGGACGCAATAATTTATTTATAGATTGTAAATAAAGTTGGGCTATAGGCAGGCAATTAGTGATATTCAAACACATTAATTAATTGTAAAAACTGTAGGCGAACTTAATTAAGACTTATGTACAGCTGTCGCAGTGATAATTAAATAGAAAAATGTCTCTGCTGAATTGCAATAACTGCGGGCTTTAATTGAGAAGTTGGGTAGCCAAGTGAGCGCAAGTATTCACATCCTTGATAGCAAAATTAGTAGTGTGAAAGAAACTGTACATGGAAGTGTTATTAGTATAAACCAGAATGTAAGTAGCTAGATAACTAATGTGAGTGAATTAGTAGATAGGAAATTTGACTATGTAACTGAAAACGTAGATTGAAAGTTAAGTTGATTCTGTAAATGAAAGTAGATAGGAAAATTGACTCTGTATGTGAAACTCTAGATAATAAATATAAAACATCTCTTAGTTAGTGAATACGAGAATTGACAGCATGAACACTAAAATAGAATGTGTTAGTGAAAGAATACACAGTGGCGAGGATGAAATTAAACAAAATATCAGTGGAATAGAGATGCAATTGTAAGAATATCTTCAGCAACGGAAGTACACTATCATCACACCGGCAGCCTAGACAAGCAGGGAAGCAGTGCAAAATGTAACCAATGCAGCAACCTCGGAGTGCAGTCAGCAATTCTGCAGCAGTGATGTCACGCAGCCAGGAGTGGGTAAGGGGGTTTCAATTAAGCCCGCCCCTTATGATGGCCAGACTTCTTGTATTGGATACTGACACCAGTTTGAAATAGTCTCCACCCTGAGTGACTGGTCAGCCGAGCAGCGGGCTACTACCTTGCGGCTGCACTGAGAGGCCCTGCACTCAGCATACTACAATCTCTGCCAGAGCAACATCGACTGGAGTACCCCACACTGGTGTCGACCTTGGACCTACGTGTTGGCGAATGATACCTGTGATATGCCCACCATACCCAGCTGCAAAGCAGCACCTAGTGACCAGAGGAACCAATGAAGGTGTTATGACAAGACATTATGCGGTTTGGCACTACTATCTCTGTAACGGCAAACAGTACCTCTGGCTAAACTCCAAAACATGAAGGACGCTCTGGCCCGAGCACTAGAGGTGAAGTCAGCAAGACAGTGGACCGCACCCTGACGTCCAGTACGAGCTGTGACGCTGAACGAAGACGACGAAGTAGGTATAAGGAAGACACTGAAGGCGTTGCAGACTACTATGAGGGACATTGTTCCCAGGATCCATGCTACAGAGCTTCGCTACGACCACCCAATCGTCTGGAGTTTTGGTCATTTGGACAACCTGAGCGACAACCTGAATTAAACCTGAGCGCATATTGCCCGCAGCAGCAGAAGCACCTGCTGGGAAATAGGTAGCAAGAGGAAGTGAGAATACATCACATTCGGAAAACTTGTAAACACCGATCTTAGGGGTGAAAGTCGGTGACAATGGCAGACCCCAATGCTTAGGAATCAATGCCAATGGAAGAGAACCTGAATGACGTTAATTGCTAGATGGTCATCGACACTAAAGCGACCATAACAGTAGAAAATCCAGACATTTCGGGACTTGCCCGCAGCGATCGTCCGACGAGTATATGTAACTACAGTAAGGCAATTGCCTAGTTTGAAAGCTGTGAGAATTTGGTATAGGGGAATACACGTTAGTGAATTAGTGAAATCCAGTTTTTGAAGCCAATTTCGAAGACATAATCTTGAAACTGAAACCTATGTGTGAGAAATAATACTCTCAAGCTCTGTATAGATGCAAATATAAAATGTTGTTTTCCAGAAATTTTTTGTTTATGTAATAATTTTCTGATCTTTCCAGGAAACAAGCTTTACAATAGTGTTACAGAAGGCTTCGATATCATAAAATCACATAGTGTTATGCTCATAAAGATCCTGGTGTTTTCTAGCTATCTTTAACAGTGTAAGGAGTGAAATAAAATGAAATGTTTTACCTACTGCAGACCCCAACCCATTACAAAACATTGTGTGTCTTCATGTTTACAAAGTATCCTCAGAACATTGATATTTAGTTTTTTTAAATTTTGATTATGTATATATAAAGTATAAAAATATTATTAACTTATTATTTTAAGTTCGCATAATGATGCAGAGTGAAATGCTAACTGCACCTTTAATTTTAGTTTGTAGCTAATTTATTTCTTTAATCTATTGTTATGCTAGGAGTAAAATAATATTGTGTGAATTTAATGAATTGAATGCTCGGGGTGACATGTTATGTACAAAACTTTTCGGATAGGAATTATTAATTCTCCATTTTGCACTTCGTAGAGTTCTGATTTTAAGAACTATGTGAGCATAAAATTGATAATTATAATTATCAGATCTAATTTAGATGCAATGACATTTGTAGAAGGAATGTGCAGAACAAGTAATTATAACTAAGCTGTCCGTAGAGGCCTTTATCCTTCTACACGAGTTCTGTGTAATTTGAAGGATTACTCCAAAAATATTTAATCCTATAGAAGATGATGGCTATGTCCAATCTTGCTTATGCTTCTAAAGAAATGCATGCACAATAAATGGTAATCGCATCAAAACATTTAAATAATATTCCTATTAATTAACCCAGAGGATGCCTGATTACGAATACAAAGTCTCAAAGTCTGGAGACTAAGTCTAAGAAAGCTCTCCAAAGCTAAGGTCTGAGACAATGCCGAAACACATACAATTTTCAGTAAATTTACCATTTCCATTAAATAGTATGAATCAAGTAAATACTGTGATTTTCATTTTAATGTATGCTAGAGGAGAAATATACATATATTGTTTCACTTGTTTAGTTTTGTTTTCTTTTGAGATTCTAAAAAATAATAATTGATGTATCATATATCTATTGCGTGAAGAATATTTTGAGCTATACTGAAGCTAGTTTTGCACTACCAGTAAAATGTATGATTTCTTTTTTTACGACCAAGTTTTGTTCTTTTGTGTTGTGTAGAAGTCAGATTTATAATAGGATACATTGTTTGAAAAGTACGCATATTCGTATTAAATTCCTGGCATTGTTATAATTGATTTTGTTTCAGGAGTGTACTTATGACATGCTCATTTACGTTCTTGTAAATACTTGCATATATTTCCGTTCTATGACCATCCTACTCAGATACCAGTAAGCGTGGTACAACCAACCTATGCTGAAATTACCCCTCACAACAGGAATGCCAAATAACCGAATTTCATTAACATGTATTTCCCTATACAAAATTCTTACTGCTTTCAAACTAGGCAACAACCTCAACAAGTGAGACTACAACAGTTATAGGTAATATAAAATTTATTTTGAAGCTTGGTGACCTTAGCATACAGCACAATTTATACATAGCAGAAACAGGGTATTAATATATTTTGGGGCTTGATGTACTACTTAGTCTGGGTTGCTGTAACGTTAGCCGCCTTGTTGTGCTACGGGTGGGTTGTAGAGTTGGTGGTGTCGACACTGCATGATTTGTCCTCCCTATTAGCTGTCCAGTAGTCTGTGATCAACCCACAGTGCTGCCGGTTTCTAGTGAAATTGTCATTACAAGCAGATGTGGGGGAAAATTTGTTAAGAAAATTTGGGTCTTACTGAGCCAGCAGGGAGGGTTGGTGTCCTGCCAGGTAAAGTCATTGTAGCAAGGACTATAGTCTCTTAAAAGTGTGACAATTTTCCAGTTAGAATAATAAATTTGTCCGTTAGTGCCATTCGTCAAGCGGGGGGGGGGGGGGGGGTGTGTGACAATTTTTTTCATGTAGGTGACAGATACATCCAAACGTCCAAGAATATTATAAAGACGAACAAATATAATGTCCACTACCAGAATTACTGGATGAACAGATGGTTCGAAGAAGAGAAAACCTTAACCAGCGTCAGGAGAAGGCTATCTCTGTATTATTACATAGAAATAGGAATGCCTTCACCTGTGGACCAAATGACTTTGGAAGAACTAATGTGACCTGCCACCACACTGATACAGAAGATACCAGGCACACAAAGCAACCCCCAAGAGGACTGCCACTAGCTTCGTATGTTGCAATAGAGGTAATTCTGAAAGAAATGAGACGATTAGATGTGATAGAAACATAGGATAGTCTGCAGTCGTCACCCATTGTACTTGGTAGGAAGAAAGATGGCCCTCTAAAGGTTTGTGTAGATTATCGCCGGCTTAATAATGTGATAGAGAAATACCCTTACCGGTTGCCAATAATAGATGACACATTGAACAGCCTAGGAGGTTCGCAATGGTTTTCTACTTTGGATATGAAGAGTGGGTATTGGCCGGGTGGCCCCAGAGGATCAAGGGAAGACATTATTCTGTGTCCAAGGGAAAGAAACCTGGCAGTTCATAGTGATTGTGCAATGCCCCTGCCACATTATAATGCCTGATGGAAAAAGTCCTGCATTTAGATATCCGTCAAGTTTACCTAGAGGTCGTTCTTGTGGCAGGAAGGACATTTAAAAAGCACCTGTGATGCTTCGATTCTGTATTCCAGAAAGTGGCCGCAGCCAACTTGAAATTAATTCCTAAGAAGTGCCACCTGTTCCGAAAGATAATTAATTCCTTGGGACCTGTAGTGTCGGCCCAAGGAATTGTAACAGACCCTGAGAAGACCAAAACAATAAGAAATTGGTGGACACAAAATTACAAAACTGAAGTGCAGAGTTTTCTGGGGCTGTATGTATTACCGACTATTTGCACTTGGGTTCTCGACGATCGCCAAGTAACTACATGAACTGACTTATGCAAAAAGAAAATTTCATTGGACCACTGAGTGTGAAGATGCTTTTAGTAAGCTAAAGTCGTGAGTTCCACGAAAAGTGAGAGCATGTTCATTTTGGACACTGATGATAGTGTTAAAGGCATTAGTGCTGTATTATTTCAAACTCAGGGTTAGAAGGAAAAAAACAATAAAATACTTCAGTAAGTTATTACATAAACCTAAGATAGATTACTATGCCATATGAAGGGACCATCTGGCTATGGTTAAGGCAATTTCACACTTGCTCCCTCACCTTTAAAGCAGACATTTTATTATAACAACCGACAATGCTCATTATGCTCGTTACTAAATTTCAAGCTCACCGAAGGTCAAATAGACTGGTGGGTATAGCAGTTTCAAGAATATGACTATGAAATACGCCTTCACAGAACTGCAGATGAACTTTCTAGAAAGCCATGTGAGCCATTCTGTCGCCATTAAGAATGCCTGGAATAAAATAGTGGTGAATCATTAAAGGAACAGACTAAAAAAATTCAAAGTTGTTTGTCTTGTGATGGGTCACAGAATGATCCGACCTTGCATCCATTACTAGAATTAAAAGAAGCTGACTGTCGGCCAAAACAGGAAGGGATATCTTTTCTGGGCGCAGCAGTCAAAGAATATTAGGGACATTATAATTCCCTCGTACTGAAGAGTGGTGTGCTTTACAGAATCTGGTAAAGTATTGATGGGATCACACAGTTACAGGTGGTCCTTCCATAGTATAGGGTTCCTAAATCGTAAAGGAGCTGAATGATGCGGCAGCCAGTGGGCTCTTTGCTGTTTATAAGTCCTTTGATGGAAGTACACAGATTCTACGGGCTTTATTGTCGGAAGTATGTTGAGAAGTTGTGCCAAATGTGCTACACCTGCAATGCTAGGAAGGGCCCAAGGAACAAGGTCACCTCTAGAAATGCATTTTTGGAGTCCCAGTCGAGAGCATGGCCATAGATAATTTGGTTCCTTTGCCTGACACAGACAGGGGTAATCGGTATCTCCTGGTGACCTAGGATTACATTACTAAGTGGCATAAGGTCACTCCCCTCCCAAACCACGAAGCACACATTGTCACCAATGCACTCACAGAGCATGTTTTCACGAGGTTTGTGGTGCCACTAGAACTCAATTCCGATCGCAGAAGAAAACTTGAAGCTGTGGTATTCCAGAAAGCAACAACGATTTTGGGGATGAAAAAGACCACGACTAAAGCCTCACACCCTCAGTCGTATGGAATTGTCGAGAGGCTTAACTGCACTCATGAGCAGTACCGGTCTATCTTTACGGCAAAGAACCAGTAGGATTCGGATTAAAACGTGCCATTTTTTCTCCATACTTACCGTTATGCAGTTCACGAGTTCACAAGTGTAGCGCCATCAAGGATGCTGTTTGGAAGAGATCTACACCTTCCTAGTTACCTGCTGTATGTCTGACAGATAGTTGAGGAAGCTGCAGTTCCGTATTATACAAGCGAATTATATAACATACTAGTAGGCATTCATGATTTTTTCCGATAGGACGTCAGAATAAATAGTGACAGGACGAAGATAAGGTAAGATAGGAGAAGGGTAATTGGTGTGGATGTACAAACTACGGAGGCGAAAAGGGTACTGCCCGAAACTACAGAAATGTTGGGAAGGCTCCAACAATATTATGAAGATCAATGATGTGGTCTTTCGGATTTGTCATTAATGCTCTCGGGGGAAGCCAGAGGTTGTCCACATCGGCCGACTGGCGCTCTACGAAGGTCCGGATGTTGTATTGTCTGTTCTAAACGAACAGACTTGAGGATGGGGCAGTGTTATGTGTTGCTGTTCTGCATCGTTGACCTTGGCCCGTCCTGCACGAGCGAGTGGCAAAGGAGGACAGAAGAGTGATTGCTTCCCTTACCCATGACAGCAGGAAGCGCAATGAGTACAGCCAGCCTGTCGGTCGCAATATATACCCGCTTCACCAGCCCATGTCACGGACCATACGTCATGCGCTACACGCTGCAATTGGCACTTCTAGAAGGTGGTCATAATAATTAGATTCGTCTGTGTATATGAACAATATTTAAATACATTCTACGACCCATCAGATGACTGTCAGTTATTTATCAATCTTGATGGTTCGTACAACTGTAGTTCATTCATCTGCGTGGTAAACAAATTAGCGCTGAATCCCCTTAACTGTATTTCATAGGTCTGTGGAAGCCAGAAAAATCATGAAAAGCCATTGCTAAATGATATTTTCTGTATACTTTGTGAGAAAATATTTTCACTGAATAGAATATTCCTAAATAATTATATCTTCCACCGCACTAAAACGTATACATTTGTAGCGTAAGAAATAGCTGGACATATCACACTGATAAATTTTTTCTCAATTTGAACGGAATATAAAATCTCGTATTGCAGTTTCTTAGTTTTCCAAATTAAATTCCAAAATGTAAAAGATTTTTTAATTTAATTAGGCGTTTATTAATGTACCACGTCCTCTGAAGTGGTTAGAGTATAAGGTAGCCACTTCCGCCCACCTAACCATTCCCAAACAGGAAGCATTATTATTTTCGTTGGATGGTGTGCTTTTTTTGGCATCTTTCTATTGCGTGACACGTGAAATAACATTTGTTGTTTTCTCGGTGACGACCCCTACGTGCGAACCTTCACGCACTATTGGTTACTGCTGGCATGTCTTTCACCACCACATAGCCAGGTATCCTATAAACAGGATTGTCCCTTGATCGTTTCCCCTGGGCGTGTAACCGTCGCGTGTATCCGGGCCTTTAATGGGGTGTGTGTTTCACGGGTGGCATCAGCTTCCACGTCAATAGCGAGACTGATAGGGCGAAGTCTGCGGGGAACACGGCGGACAACGAGCTGCTGCGGAATAGACGGGCGTAACCAGAGCCCCAGCCGCGCCCACAAACTGCCGTGACGAGAACTGCTTGCGTCACGGACCCTCGTAAGGCACTGTATACGTTGTGTGTAATCGTCCGCCATTTCTGGTCAAACGTACGGCAGGCGACGTGCTCGGAGATGCTAATAAGATTATTGTTCCCCCTTTCTCTGACCTCTATTGCAAGTAAATATTAGGACACAAACAGATAGTCTGGAAGTATTGCTAGAATCAAAATGGTGGGCTATTCTGCGCCAAACTGTCAAAACAACGAAGCTACGGGTTTTCGGCTGTTTATTTTATTATTTTTGCGAAAAGAAATGTGCAATTTGTTTGCAGAAATTCACACTGACCGAATAAAGGAAACCAATGATTAATTGAAGGCTGGAAACTACACAGTTAAAGTAGTACTATTTTATACAATGTGGCTTGGATAATTTGTTAAATTTGCGGTAGTTTAATTGATAGGCTGTCCGGCAGCTATAATAATAGGTTGTGGGTTTGAATCTTGCTAATGTCCGTTTTTTTAATTTGTTCATTTTGAATTTTTAAATCGATAATTCTGAGTTATCACAGTTATTGGCCTAATTTCAGAAGGAAAATTCGGGTTATGAGATAAATGTCTTGTCTATCTGTCTGTGTGTGTAACTTTGTATATATGTGTGTGTGGTTGTGTGCGTGTTTCTGTGTGTATGCGTCCACTAAAAACTTTTAATCCATAAATCGAAATTCACCAAACTATGTATACTTATAATACACCGTAAGAACACGCGACA
Source organism: Dryococelus australis (assembly GCA_029891345.1). Lineage (NCBI taxonomy): Eukaryota > Metazoa > Arthropoda > Insecta > Phasmatodea > Phasmatidae > Dryococelus > Dryococelus australis. Next base: position 129,468,621 of record CM056994.1, on the reverse strand, counting down.
TTTTAGTTTTGAATTACTCTGCGTGCTTACTGTCAGAATGGCTGGCATTTTACAATTTAAGTTGTGTAATATCTCGGGAACCTTAAAACCAATTAAAACCAGATTTAGTTTGTTGAAAGTGCATGATATAAGTATCCAATTTTGAGACAAATTCTGCGAGTCCGCCATTTTTTAAGACAGCACTACATGAAAAATACAGTTACTACTTATCTTATATCTCAGAAACTATTCAATGTATTCTGGCCAAATTTGGCACACAAATAATGTCATTGCAGAACATGAAAATGTATGCTTTTTATATGGCTCAGCCACTTATATTCAAAATGGTGGTCATACAATATTTTAGGATTATTTACTAACTCTACAATACAGTTTCGCTAATTTCGACAAAACTTTCATGCTTAAAGTATCTCTTACAAGCATCATATATGTCGACACACAGCCAATTTCGTCTGCAGTTTTGTAAAATGGCCGCTCATGAAGAAATAAATGTGTATGTAATAGATTGGGGAAAAATCATTCGATTTCTTACAAATTTGGCAGTAAAATATTTCGATGGTAGGCCATATTAATATATGCGTTGTACGTGAGGTAGACACTTATTTTAAAAATAGCGACCATATAAACACTTTTCTTAGTGTGATAAATCTACGAACCATGTAACTTATTTCAACTTAACTTTGTATGGTGGCAGTATTTATTACAACCATCAAAAAAATTTACCTATTTCTACCAAATTCAGACAAGTTATACTTTTGCTGTCCATCAAAATTTGTGTGATTTACGGGGGTTGTCACATGTTGTCATATGTCCCAAATTATTTCAACCGAACTTTATATGTTGAAACTATCTATTACAAATATTGACTTAGCTATCACATAACATTTTTTCCACCGTCATATATAAAGATACCACTCCATGAGAAAATGCGGTTTTTATGTCGTATCTCGAGGATCAGTGCCCCGTTTTTCCACCATATTTTACATACAAATAACGTTACATTAGAATATGTAATATTAAATATTTTTTAAGTGACGTACATTGATGATTTAAAAATGACTGCCTGGTAAGAATTTCAGATTAGTAAATCATGTCTACCAAAACATCAGACTAATTACAATTGAAGTTGACTCACCTAATCCGACCTCTGAATCGCATTTGGTTGCATGTCAATTTACGGTTTGAGGATTCCTGGGTTTGAGTCCCGTAAAAAGGAAAACGTGTTATTTGTAATTTTATTATGCCTACTGTTATTACTTATGTTTATGCTTCCATCTATATTTACATCTCTGTCAACAAAATGTAAAGTCCTAAAATGTACGCTTTTTCGAAATTAATTTAACTATTTTCATATATGTAGGGGAAAGTAGGTTCTTTAGTTATATCGGTAACTACCTATTTATTTCTCCATTTATGTGGGACTCACTCCCTGGAAGTCTATCGTAATGGTTCAGCATTATCTCATTTGCGTATACATGTTATTTACTGGAGTTATAAAAGTTCGTAAGAGTCGTAAGTATTTCTGAAATTTTTGTTGTTTAACCATAAATATAGGGTGCTCCGCAGGCTCTGTTTAGCCTCTGTTATAACTATTAAATATTGCAATTCAAAATACTCTACGGCATCGTACCGAACTGAACAAATTTTAAAAAATTTACCTCTGCCCGTAACCGTATTTATTCGGATGCAAACGCTGAATTGGCTATAAACACGTATACTGCTAAATAATTACAAAAATTGGTACCATATTTTATTGTTTTATATCAACTTAAATTTGCTCCGTTTATAAAAATAAGAATTTTTTTTTATTTTTGTTTAATGCAAACTAGCGTGGGAATTGGTGTAAGAGCATTATAAATATGTTGCTATACATTGCATTGTGTTGCTGAGCCGACATATTGATTCTTCTTTTGAGGTTGGCAGCAACGTCAATTTTTTCCTAACGAAAAAGTTTTAACAATGATCAGAAAGGAGGAACTAAGCGTGGCTTCCAAAAGAGTTCAATTAACCCCGGGACCGAGATAAACTTCACTAAACAAGTCTAGCCGAATATAAATTTACCCGTTATTCCGATTAAGAAAAGGGTCGTTACGAATGGGATGAAGTCAGACGCGCCCGAAGACCAAGTAGATCATATGAAAAAGAAGTAATAAGAATTTTGAATGTTCAGATTTTATTTATCAGTAAGTGTATGTTGGTGAATAAGTTTGCTAATTCCTGAAAGCGTTATTGACTATACAATTAATGGCATTCCAGAAAATCTATGACTAGGGCGTGTACTAAAATGACACGTGGTAATGCGAAAGAAACACTAATACACAATATCTCAGATTTGGATCATTTATAGCACGTTCCCTGCGAGAAAAAAGCCGCAAATATCTACCCACACTGTAACTTTGCATTACTATTCATCAACAAAATCATGGGATGAATTTGGAAAACCACATCATTCTTAAATTTTTTTGGCTAATGTTGATCAGGTTTCGTTAATTGCGACTAGAATCAGTTCTTAGCATGTTACAGGTTAATTCATTCGTTCAGACTTGTTTTTTTAACTGAGAACTGTAGTGACAAATCACAAATAAATATTTCTAATTATGTTATAGGCCTACATACAAAACTATTAATATCGAATGAATTTTCTATTATTTAACATATTGAAGGTAATATGAAATCTCTCTTTTTGTGAGAAGACAATTCACGAAATCTGACTTATTTGCAATCTAGCTAATTAGCTTATGCCAATTGGATAATAATGTAACTTACTGTATTTAGTTAAAATGACAATCAATTCTTGCAATACCAGTGAGGAATTTCGCAACAATTTGCGAAGGGGAAGAGATATATCACTAAGACGTAACAAAATGTCCCTTTAAATGTGACAGAAAACCTCGTTCGCAACCGAAATAGTGACCTTCAGAGCGCGAGCCAGTCGTACTATTACAAAATGTCACACGGTTAATCTAAAGTTGAAGTTGGCTCCCGTGATTATACCCTGGGCGCGTTCCTTTGATCATCCCTGGTCCGATTTGCAGGAATACCTTACGACAGTGCTGTTCAGCCAACCTGATACCCAGAGTCTTTCCAGCAGAATTAATCCCCGCAGCCAATATACACTGCAACACTCTCGTATGATATGCGGTGCCAGGGGATGCCACTTCCACATGCGCCATCTGCCCCACGATGCGTTGTGGCAAAGCCGCGCAGGCACGCAAATTTAAATACGTACCAGTTAGCTCGGTTTACATAAACTCACCCGCCAATGTGCGAGTCAGGGAGCGCAAGGTATGCAAAACTACCCAGCGTGACACGTTTCCACGCAACCTGAATAAATTTGGCAGATCGAAACCAGTTACTTTTCACTCCCCGGCTCGCCCATGCATAAACATTGAGGTTTGCCGTCCCAGGCCACCTCTGCGGGTTGCTGAGCCGTTTTAGATTTCACTCAGTCAGATGACTGGGGATTTCTGCCCGCGGGTTTTGTGGCGCAGGGTGGAGGAAGAGGCCGCAGAGATTCTTCAACACATTTTAGAACTTTGCCTTCCTCCACAGCAGCGACGAAATATCTAGCCTTGTATTTTTATTAATTATTGTGGAAGTTGGTAGAAAAAAATACTAATGAGTGATCTGAGTTATACCTACTAAGTTTTCGTTGCAAATACGTGTGGGTAAAACACGACACGTATTAATAAAACCGAAAGTCTTTGCGATGTTCGCCAGTGTGATTTTCAGTGCTGCGTAATTACTAGGGCTTTTTGATTAAGCCTGAAAGATTCACAACATCTAAAAAAAAAATATATCACTTAAATAAGTTTAAAAAGTATAGATGCCTGAAAACATCATGCCGTATTTGGTAAACACCATTATATTACAGTAAAACATATATAAAATTATGACTGAATTGTTAACGACCTCTTAGTGCCCCAACACGTCATAACAAAAATTATGAGAAAAAATTAAAAGTCTGCAGGATTACACATTAATGAAATATCTTTAACGCACACATACACACACACTATCTCTCTCTCTCTCTCTCTCTCTCTCTCTCTCTCTCTCTCTCTCTCTCTCTCTCTCTCTCTCTCTCTCTCTCTCTCTCTCTCTCTCTCTCTCTCTCCCAGTTCAAAAAGTCATAACATTAAGTCTGCAAACCTATCGTTAAGGATGCAGGGATAAAACTCAAAACTATATTATCAAAATTTCCGATGGTCAGATCCTTAGTTACCATGTTGCAGGGTTTTTTAACTCGCAAGAAATATAATTATAATAGGAAAAATACATTAAAACCAAAGTATTAAAACGCTCTACCGACGCCATGCAACCTCACTTTTACAAGAGTAAATTCCCAGAGGAGCTTGCATTTTTCTCGAAGTAATCTCAGCGAGGAAATATGGAAAGCGACAGAATATGTACTATGCCAATGAAAACACATTAAGTAAAATACGTTTATCTTAAATGCTCACGCGATCACACGTAACAAAGTCACAGGGCTTTCATATAAACGATTATTTATTGACAGATTCCTGGCGATATTGAATTAAAACATTACAATTCGTAAATCAAATAAAAATTTTTTTATTTGTTAGCACATGTAACACTCTCAAAATAAAGGCCTTTGTATTAAGTTATGAATATTACTTTAAATTTTCATGATTTCGAAGATTATCGCTGAGAACCCGTGCAACGCTCTAAAAACTTGATTATATTCTTAAATATCAAGCATTCTGTACAAATTTGCTACTATATCGGATGTAAAATGCCTGGCAGAAGGTACCAAAGAAATTTTATTGCATATCAAAATTACGAAAAGGTAAAAATGCGCAAATTCGCACTAACAAGTTTAATAAAATACTATTTCAAAGGTCAGAGTCAAAATTTATTTTTTAAACATTAAAATACAATAATTCTGTTAAGATAGGGTTCTTGACTCGGGCAAACATTGAAACGTAGTAGAATTAATTTTTAATTGCATACCAAAACGTTAAAACCTTAAAATATTGTTCAGAGTAATCAATTATATTGTTCAGGGTAATCAATTATATTGTTCAGGGTAATCAATTATATTGTTTCGAAATAAATATGTCAAGTACTAAATACAATTAACACGAAACCTCAACAAAACATGCATTCAAACGACACTGAAATAGACACTGCAGCTGAAGTAAACACACAGAAAAGCATAAAGAATGTCTCACTTGGTTTTTATGTCCATGTTAATAAAATACGGCTCCATCGATTATTTAATTCATAAGTGGCAAACTACTAGGGAACACTATTTTAGTACACTAAGGTATGACAGTGAAGTGACAATCTTATATTCATTCCTCCAGCCCAATGAAAATCGGAGTATAATTTTATTTATATGTCGTTAATTGTATTATCCTTCGTGTACGAAAATGTTTAATGTATGGTAACAGTTAAAATGCTAAATTCAATACGGTACAATAATATAAAAATAAATCATTTATTTTATATTTAAGTGTTTTCAACAGCGTGACTTAAGCCTAAGCAAATTTTTCTCCGTAACTATAGGTTTAATATATCAGATGTATGTTAGTAAAATATCTTCATAAAAATATACTAACGTGCTGTTTGAGCATTTTCCATTACAATATTTGTTTCTGTGGTTTGTGTTTAAATGCACAACATTAATTAGATTTTAAATGCGAGGAGCAAACAGGAGCGCTGTAGGGAATTCTGTGTTTTTATGGTTAAATTATTTATTCGAGGTGTGGTTTTTCGTATGTATTTATTTCAGAAGAAAAAGTAATTTTTTTAAATAAACTCAACTTCTTTTGAGATATTTCAAAATTGAATTCTTAATATCTTTACCACGATATTACATAGACAAAAAATTATATTACTAATAAAATAAAGAAATTTTGAGATGGTAGAGATAAAATACATTAAACACCGCTTAAAACGTAAGTAAAAACAAACACTAATTAGTGAAAAACACGAAAGAGAAAAGTAAACATTCTTGAAGAAATAATATGAAAGGATTAGTTTGACGAAAATTTTATTTTTAAAAAGAATATTAATATCTACTATCAAAAATGTAGTAGAAGAATGAGTGTAAAAAAAGCATGCAAAAAAGTTCATATACAGAACGAAGTATTTAAAACAGGCCACCTTAATAAATCCCCCACTTATAAAGATAGAAGAAAATGGTTCAGACAAACGTTTTTTTAGGGTCACATTATGGCCCCCATAATGTGACGTTAAGAGTTTGGTGTTACGTCGAGGGGTGAAGGAGTTATGGGGGTCAACGTCGGTATCGTAAATGTGTTGACATACTATATTACACACCTCGGAACAGCTCTTCGCAAGACGGGTGCAAACATGTGTCACACGTACTAGAAATGTGAACTTTAAAGTATATCGTCTCATCTAACATACAGCAGTTGACCCCCATATTTCCTTCACCCATCGGCGTACAACACACCTATTTACTAACGTAACATTATGGACTCTTTCTCCCAAACAACATTTGTGTGAAACATTTTCCTCTATCGTTACAAGTAGCCGATTTTTTAAGGTGGCCTGTTTTGAATGCCTCACCCGGTATATAAAATATAAATCGTACATAAAATCAAATTTGAATAAAATTACAATATAAAAGCCAAATGAAAGTGCGGTTTTTGAACACCGGAAAATTTATTGCATTTTAATGACGGTGGAAGTTTTGAGCTTTCTCTGCGAAATGAAGATGGTCAGATAGTTGCGTTTGTGGTTATTTATTGAACTTGGGGACACATATGCACAATGACACATTGGTTTTCCCTTAGGATAAATAAAATAATGTCTTACAAACGTGTTAACGAATTTAGCCGAGGTTGGACACAGCCAACGAGCACACGAGATTAAGACTAATGCAATTATCATAAAACCATCTGCACCAACTTCTTGACAGTATCGCTCCCAAGATACAAACACGAAATATCTAGAAACGTACTTGATTTACTTAAATCGCGTTGTTTATTTTTTTTTTCAGGCAGTAAATAATGTGTCAGAATATGTCTCAACGGATATATTTTAATGAAAAGGCATCAATAAACTAAACGAACAGATATTGTCAAAAGTAGTACATTTTTGACAGTGGTTCCATAACGTGTCCGTGACTTAAATCATGTGTTTGAATGACAATCTTCTATCGTGTTCTATATAGTTATATTAATTTTATTTTGCGTTCTGAAGATTCTTCTGAAGTTAATTTGTGAGTAATCGTGATAAAGCGTGATTCTTATGAATGGGCATTGTTTGCTAATGCACAAATATAATTCTCGTGTACATGTGGATGTTGTAAAGTACAACCAAATTGAAAGTAATGTAATTTTCTATGATTTTACTTATTTCATTAAAAGTGTAGTGAGTGGAAAAAGTGCAGTTTTCTGAAGTATGGGCATATTATTAAAAAGGCATTACTTGGTTTAATGGAAAAAAATCGCATTGACAAAATTCACAGTATACAAACATAAATTTTTACACGCTATATCTTGACACGCCAGCTAAATTTCTCTGCTCCCCGAGCTCAACATTTCATATTATCCCAAATTGGAAGACAAGTCGGGCAAAAAGAAAACATTAACGTAACAAATAGTATATAGGGAGAGTGGCTTGGAGAATGTCGGGGAAGAAGTATAAGGGTGCAGGGATAGGTCTTGTGCGGCAGATTTATTTGTCGGCAAGGAGCGGAGTAAAGCCGAGGCGAGTGTAAACATTGGCGCGGCCGCCTTCACAAGGGAGCTAGGGCACTGCAGGGCGGCCGCCCGCCCCGGGCAATGTTTACACAGCGCCAGGCGTGGCGCGGCGCTGCTCGGCAAACAAATGCGTCACTGTTGTAGCGGCGCACTAAGGCCGTGGCCGCGCCTTTCTCTGCTGTAATGACACATAGTGGACACACACACTCTCACTTATGCCCAGTTGCACCAACATCTTCCCCGATCCGAGATCGAATGATCCTAGTTCCGAACTAGGATCCAGTTTGGTATCGGTAACAATGTACAATTGTCGCACCGACGATTCGTCGATCTTGGTTGCAAAGTGAGAGATCGAGATTACGTTCGAGACTAATTTTGCTATTGGTTCGTAAATATGACGTCATGGAAGAAGCGTATTTTTCACTATAGATAGAACTGGATGTGCGATGATTTATCTGTTTTAAGTGAATTATTGTTATACGAATTGTACTGAATAACATTCAAGTGCGTATAATGTTGCTTTAATTTCCCAAGAAAACAATCCAACGTAGTTCTATGTGTTGGCGTATTTTCAAACGACATTTGTCGACGATCGTTGCTGATCTCGAATCGAGATTTCGAACCACCAAATTTGGCCGTTATAAATGAAATTCATCTCGCTCTCCAGTCCAGCTCTGAACTCGAATGGTGCAACAGTTTTTTTGTGTCGATCTTAGATCCGATCTCGGATCGAGTTTTGAACCACGATGGAGCAACTAGGTGTTACTGGGCATATCGAGACTAAGGTTACTTCTACTAAAGCTTGGGAAGATCCATGTTACAAGTTTGGCGAATAAAGATTTTTGCCACTAAGTAAGCGCTGGTGTCGCGTGTGTACCACATTATCTCTATACAATACGCAGAAAAAAAAAGTGTAATTGTAATAATCATATAAAGCAAATATAAATTAAGTTCGTTAGTAAGGAAAATATTTATCTTTTATTATTCACGAAGATTGAAATTTAAATAAAAATCTACCTTACTGAACATCGTGTACCAAGTCGCGAAAATTGTCCCTTTCCCAAACTCTCCTATCAGAAATCTCGTTTTATTCCGAACCTCAGCTCAAATAATTAACATGTTTATGCAACTGAACATTTTCTTCATGCGTCTGTGAAGTGACGCCGTGAAATCATTAACAAAGTAAATATTTTACAGATCTCCTATTTCATACACTCATAAAAATTATAGTAATTGAAAAACAAGAAGCAGAACAAACTGTGTCAGTATTGAGAAAGGTTAAGACATGGAACTATTTTCCCTCCTTCTTTACCAACTTTACTGGGAGTTTGCCAATGAACACACCCGTTAAAATATAAGTAGTTAGAAGCAGTGACATATTTCAAGCGTTGATTTCAAAAATGTTCATTTAATTGCGAGCAACCTGTGTGTGCTCATGATGGCCATGATTTCGCAAAAAATTCGTATTCCTATCGAGGTACGAGCGAGCGTGATTGCTTCTTACGAAATAAATATCTGAACCGTTACGTCTCAAAACTAATGTTGATGTTCAACAGTGTTTGAAGTTAGCCTTCAACGCACTTGCATGTACGATCAGACAATTCGTTAGAAATGTATCTTTATCAAATATGAGCTACTGAATGAACCACGAGAAGATAATAATAATAAAAATAGTTTATCTAAATATCTATCTTATTAATTATGAACTTAATTTTCGCTCAGTGGGTTCTTTATCTAATACATGGAATCATATTTTTGGTGCTTTCTGATAGAATATCATACTTTGTTAAACAGAAGAAGCCTACAATACTTTTGCTGGCAAACAGTTTTATAACTTACGGCATAAAGTTTCAATGTTGTGAAAATATAATTTTTAGTTTCTGAATCATATAATGTTGCGTACCTGTAAGTTCACAGTACACTAGCACATAGGCGACGGCAGTGTAGTTGCGGCTAGAAACCTCCACCAAGGTGAATCGGGTTCGATTCCCAGCGGAGAAACTCCTGGATTTGCGCACGTGGCAATCGTGCCGGGAGATGCCGCTGGTCGGCGGATTTACTCGGGGGTATCCAATTTCCTCCATCCTTGCATTCTGGCACTGCTCCATTCTCACCTCGCTTCACACTCATCAGCTCGCAAGACATCGTTGTTAAGAGCCGCCCAAACTTCTCAACAATAACCATGAATGACGATGGTGAAATGATGGCCATAGTGAAATGTTTAGTGCTCGCTTGTGGATCGAACATTCTTTGGAAACTGCTGTTGGTTGTCCGCACATCACGGTGTACTCGAAAAACTCAATCTTTAATGAGAACATAACTTTGTTTGAGAAATTTTCACACAGTATTAACACAATGAGTGAATACAAAGCAGCTTTTTTTTGTTGCAAGCATTACTTCGCTCATCTAATACAGATGTTAGCATCGTTGCGAGTTCATACCTGCAATATTGTGATAGATTTAGTCAATTCTTACTGCACTGAATATTTGTTGGAATAGAATATTTTTATTTAAAGGTACTGTTGTGCCACACACTATTTTAGTTAGAATTCACACTAGCAAGCGGAGAAACCTTTGTCTGATTTCTTAAATATCGGTGTTGCAATAGTCCTTCAATATAATTGCCTTTATTCCTTCCACCCCTTTATCGTAAGCCTTGTGGCAGTTATAAGTTTTATTGCGAAGTGTTCTCGTTGCTATTGAAAATATCATCGATTCCTTTGGAAATCGTGGGTGAGATACGAACCAAAGTTAAAATATCTTTAACAGCTTTGTTGTCGCCAAAGTTACTTCCCAGAATTATTAAATTTGTTCTGATGCTGTTGAAGTTATGTCAGTGGAATTTTCAAGTTGTTCGGATATAGTACGCCCCACTGGAATTTCTGGAGTTAATTTGATTAGATCACTGGCATTTGTTCCTTTTCTATGTGTTAAAACGCCACTCATGATTGCACATATCAGTGTTTGATTCACTGCCATATTCGACCAAATGCTGGCCTGTAGGCGAAATGTATTACTTCTTACGATAGCGAAATATAATTATTATGAAAACAGCTGAAATTCTTCATGTATCATTTTGAATTTAAGATTCATCAAGTATTGTAAATACACCTGATCATACCTTACTTAGTAAAAATGTTCACAGGCATAGAAGTTTGGAAGCATACTGTATATTGAATACATTTTAGATTAAATTCCAGTCCTCTAATCATTCTATTCTACTACTGTTATACTAATATTATACTATTATACTAATGTTAAGCATGAAAAATTCGTTTAAAATCATGTACCACATGTCGCTTTTCACATAAACAGTAAAACGCAAACATCGTTTCTCTTAACAAATTTGCCCCCTTCCTAAATTTGCTTCCTTCCCCAGAGTTTGGTTCCAGCCAGATTCACGAGGACTTTAGCTCCAGCCAGATTCCCGAGGACTTTTGCTCCAGCCAGATTCACAAGGACTTTAGCTCCAGCCAGATTCCCGAGGACTTTTGCTCCAGCCAGATTCACGAGGACTTTAGCTCCAGCCAGATTCACGAGGACTTTAGCTCCAGCCAGATTCCCGAGGACTTTTATTCCAGCCAGATTCACAAGGACTTTTGCTTAGAGAACACTTTTCCGCTAAAAATCGTTCACTATGAAATAGTTTCTCTGATAATCGATGTTTTGTCTCAATTGACTGACATAAAATGCGGCTGGCCGTACAGAGTATCCGCAGTATTAAGGCAGGCTATTGAGACGGCAGCGGTATGACGACGAAATGTGTCCTATTGGAACAGAGTACTGGCGTGGGCGTTCGTAGACAGCAAGTCCACTGGTTAGGGGGATCTCATAAACGGACCTACCATTGGGCTGTCAAAGAGTCCGCAATCAAGACTAACGGCGATCGGGCATTGTACGAAACTGCGTCCCACGCCATGACACTAGGTTGGCTGGATGTGTGAGATGCGGTAAACAAACCTGTCATTTTGGCGAGACTTATCACTGAATATCACCTGCTGCTCTTCGGCATGTCACCATGACAGCCAGCCACGACAACATAGCAGTCTGCTTTAAATGTGCGCTACCGACACAACTGTGCGAGTGAGAACGAAAAGCGTGAGCACCGGAACGATTTTACGTTGTCGGGCAAGTGCAACTATTAGGCCGGCCTTTGCTGATGTCACTCGCGTAGCCGAACGTGAAACGTGAATCATCTACGAGTCCCTCACTGCCAAGTTTACTCGCCACGTTTCGTTCCTGCAGGTTGCTTCCACGTGGGTAGAACTACTTTATGACGATGTACACACATACAATATAGAACACAGTTGAACTAGTATTTACAATCTATATGGTTCGGCCAGTTTAATATGGAAGTTAAATTTGAAAGTGTCTAGCTACAGATCCTCGCCAGTCACGCAGAAAACTATGCATGTCGAAACTGTATTGTGTGTGTGGTGGCTGGCTGGATCGTGCGTATGCCAGTGCCAAACGTTATTGGCGGCATCCCGCACAGGTTATTTACAACAGACGCTGGGCGTACGTCATTTATTTCTTTACATAATTTCAGCACTAACACAGCTGATATTATTTAATTCATTTTATTTAATAAAATAGAGATATTCTAACTAACTAGACATTGTAACATGTTCACTTACATTAAACTGGACGAATTACATGCATTTAAAAAAAGGTAGGTCTACTGAACCCCACCCTGCACATACGATAAGTACATACTTACACACACGTAAGTGCATACATACAAAAGATAAGGTTAACTGCTATGAAAACTTGGAAAAACAAGTTGGAAAAAAATTTTACTTCCCGTGTCACTCAAGGTACACCACATTTAAAAGCTTGCGCGCTCAACTATACAACTCAGCATAGTTAAACGTTGCGGTTAATTACACCTCATGTTGAATATGGCTTCCAAGCTACCCAGGTAAACCTGCGGGTATGTGTAATACGGAGCAGCGTATATCTGCTGTCATCTCCCTGCAGCCTATAAGCAGTGAGTGCTGCGGCCGATCTCTATGTACGCTATGAGGCGTGTTCGTAATTAATGATACGAGCTAGTTACCAAACAACATCTTCTTTCTCTCTCTATCTCCCTACCGCCACGTCATCGTCACGGAGATGGCTCCACCAGTCCAACATTCTCCCACCCCTGCCGACATGACTCCCCAACCCCTGGCGACGTGCGCTGTGATCAATCAGAACAAACACGCGCATGCGTGCGAAGCTTGCACTTCAGGGTACGTGCTCAATAACCCTCTGTATTTTGAAAGGACTTCATTGTATATTGTAATGTCGTATAGAGTGTCATTAATGCAATTTAAAATAAAAACAACTTGCAAAAATTTTTAATTTGTTTAACCCTTTTAAAACGCGAAAGATTTGATTTAAACTTAATATTATAACTGGACACAAATAAGCTTCTGTTAAAAGAAAAATAAATTCTACTAATTTTACTTGTACTAGAAATTTTTGCTCGTACAGGAGATCGAAAAAAAGTTAAACATTTTTTACAGGTGACAGATATTTTGGGCTCGCACAATAAGTGTGCTATCAATTTCAGTTATTGCGTGGATAAAATATCGGGAAAGAGGTATTTTTTTTAAAATCATTATTATTTCGGAATGACTTCAGAAATTACCTTCTAGTGTACATGCGTCTGGCATCGTCGATAAAAATTTTATATTCATAAGTTAGGAAGTTTCGTCGATGAATTTTGATTTTCGGAAAAAACTAGTTGAAAAATACTTAGCACTCTACTTACAACGCAAACGATATAATCGAAATGGACAAACGGGTAATAAATAATTAAAAAAATATATATTTTTTCTTAAGACAATTGGTGATTTAGACCACGTGACCGCTTGAAATAATAAAAAAATGTTTATTTAGCGTAATATTTTATCAACATAAGTTATTTTGTATGCAAATCGGTATACAGATTATCTTTGCCCACGGAAAACTACTTATATTTACACATTTTCTACTCATAGATATATTTTTTAAATACTATTACAGAAATTAGTGGGAAATACTACAGTATTACATTTCAAACCTATTGCCGTACCCATACCACAATTATATTATGTCCTTATATGCAATATCATTTAGGTGAATTGAACAGAACATAGGTTCAGAAACAAATGTTTGACAAATTATATATATATTTTTTTCATTTTAAACTTATCTTTAATGTTATTTAAAAAATTTAACAACTAACAAAACTTTGAAAAAATATATATAATTTAATAGATTTAATGTAAAAATTAATATTTAAAAAATATTAATTTAATTAAAAACGTATCTGTGTAAATTTATCGATTTACGAGACTATGTTTACTTGACATAAAATAATACACAACCTCCACTCTTACTCGGGAAATATATGATTCACATATTTTAAGTACAACGCTTGAATTTTTGTACTTTGGGACAGCAAAATTTGGTTAAACAATTTTTTTTCATAGTTTCCAAAACATTTGTTCACATTCAGACGAAATATTCTTTATAGCAATTTATTTGCAAATAATACTTCTGGTATTTCATAATTTAAAAGTGTGTATAAATGCAGGTCTAAATGAATTCCATTTTTAGTTTCGTGAAATAGAAGCCACTATCGTTTCACGAAAAACATTTTTTTCTTAAATTGTTCACTACTAAACATAACTAAATTATCATAAATATTCAGAATTTGTTTTATTCGTTTTTCAATCTTATGGGTTATTGAATCTATTCTGACGAATGTTAACCTTTTTTACAACATTCATTTAATCGATTCATGTTAAATACGTTTATTTTCTTTTCTGCAGCAATTATTGCAGAAATATGAAATTAATTTTCAAAGCGGTTGATACTGCAGCACTTTAGTATTATGGACATGACAGTAACTAACAGCTCCAGCATTGTTTAACTCAAGTTTGGATTTGTATTTCGCAGCCCTATTCAGTAAAACACCAGGATACTCGGAAAAAATGTATTTACTAAAATAATATCGAAAAAAATTACTACATCACATTAAAACAAAATCTATAATTTAAGAGCATTTCAATTTGTATTATAGGGCCTATAACTATTTGACATGGTGTATAAAAACCGGCTATGTAGGCTGAAACTGGAACGATTGAACAGCCTTAAAGGTTTTCAAGATGATTAAAATACTCTGTACATTTTTAGCGTATTATATCCTTTTTCGGCGTGACGTTAAATAATAATATATGAAAAGAAAATATGGAAATGGAGGGAAATGACTTTTCAAAAAATAATAAAACAACTTGTAATAATTTCAAATGTATATCTTTAATGTGCCAGTTTCAAAATGGAACGCAATTATTACATTAGGATATATCTCAAAATAACTGCTCATGTTAGTAAAAAGCTATGAAGAATATTTCTTGTAAAGTTGTTTTAATGGGCTCGTCCGTATTTCAGTTTAAAGCTTTGAGATTAAATTAAACTTAAAAGAGCATGAATTTTAACCCTTTCTGCTGGTGAAACGAATACCAATTTCTAACCCATTCAGTCCCGAATTAATTTACAAGTTCGAAAGTTGAGATAGTTAAATTGTTTATATGTAGCGTGCTTCTTGCAAATATTGAGCAGCGTACTTCATTTTCGTCGATGTGTGTGTTAACCATTCAGAAATGAGAGTAGCAAATACTTGGCCAAATCACATTTCTCACAAGGAAGATAACGGCTTCTGATTCCTTGTTGAGTACTGCGCTGGCCATAGATATACGTGTCTAACATGTCCTCGATCATGGACATAGGGACTGCATGGGTTAATGAAATCGCAACATACCAGTCACTCTTGCGAGTTCGATAAAACTTTAACGAATTCAAACTTTGTGTTCATTTTTTTTTTTTTTTTAATTTGGACGAATTAAGGTTTTAAGCCAAAATTATAATATCCCCGCTAAGAAACGTGATGAATGTTGTTTTTCATTTGATATGGGAACTATAACAAGCCATCACCTATACCACCACATGAAAGAATTAAATATCATCACAATCTCGAAAGAAAAATGTTGTGGTGCTCGGACAGCCTTAACGTGTAGCGCGTGTACGCCTCTCCCATCCCCCGGTTACAACCACTCCTACGGTGTTGCAGCGGGCAGTTGTGATTGATTCGCTCGCCGGGTCGGAGGATGTAGCGGCACGCGTTCGCAAAGAAAATGACGTGGGAAAGGGAGGGTTGGTGAGGGGTGAAGGCGCCTTCACACATGAGGCGGCGACGTGAGGGTGAACTCCCCTGAGAGCCAGCCCCCAACAAAGCCAACTTAATATCGAGCACGATGCATCAGCCTCGAGAGGAAGGGAAGAAAAGGGATAAAAAAAGAAAGGCAGTTTCAGGAGGCTCGTCTACTCCTTGGTGAGAGAGGTTGAGTGATAAGCTCGCCGCACCCACGATAATCAATTACGGTCGTGTCCAAACACACGTGGCCTGCATCAACTTGTAGCACGTCGTAGGCGTGACTAGAATTTCCCAGTTATCTGGTAATGCTTCTCCCATTCCAATGACCCATGAACCAAAATCTTAATATAACATGCAGAGAGGCCAACGCTCCCGCAGATTTATTTGTGATGTTTCCTTCACGGAAGCTGATGTCCGTTTTCCTCAAGCAGAATAAAACCAACAAATAAAACAAATAGAGCTCACACAATTTTGTTTTTTGGTGTTTGAGGGCCACAGAAATGTATCTTAGTGTGCTTTAGAGATTTTACGCATGGGTGTTCCTATGCACTGATAAACCACCCTCTGGTAACATCCCAGGCACAAATCTTTAACATGGGTTGCAGTGTTTCTAAAGAAACTACTTGACATATTTAACAATGCTGCTAACTAAACCGGCGAATCTAGTAAACCGGTTATATGGTATGTTACGTATAACATGTCGGATGTGGGTAGCGGCGCAATTACGATAACATCCCGCCCTATAAGTGAAGGTTATTTTTAATATACTCTGCACAAAAAATTTTAGTGGAGCATGAATTTGGCCGACTGTAGCATTTAAGTAGGTAAACTTTAAACTATGGCTGTTGTTTGTTCTTGTCCCGACATGCATATCCAAAGACAAACAAACTATGAAACTTACCATCATAGCTATTACCTCTACAATATTGTGAAATGAACTCTGCTATGTCGAATACTAAAGTGGCATATCAACGAGGTACGTAGTCTTACACCGACATCTAGTGTATGTAAGTGAGAAAACTCATGCTCGTAGAGCTTGTGAAGGTTCAATCAGTTCAAATTCGTTACCTGATGCAAGTGGAAACTGTTCGTGCAATCACACTGTTACAGGAAGGAATGGATATTCGTACAGTGGTTTAGAATTCAATATGGTTATATCGGTTGTTGGTAGGGCGTAAACCGATCCAGGGAAGCAGGAATGCACATTAGGAGACCAGACCAGGGTAGAAAGAGGAAACCGTAGGCCAGACACGACTGATATGTAGTCAACTGTGCATTTTCGGCGGTGCAGTACTACTGCTCGGAACGACCAAAATGATCTGAGGGTAGCAACTGCTGTAAATGCCAGTGTCAAAACTGTTCACAATAGACCTAGAGAAACAGGCTTAAGGTCAGGAAGGCCTCATAAAGGTCTGCGTTTAGTACCTCTTGATAAGACAGATCGACTGAAATTTGCACAGGCTCATCAGAACTGGCAACTTCGACATTTAGTCCAGTCACTTTGGGTTTTTTGCGGAAAAAATTCATAATTACCTGGATTTTGGCCGACGTCTCTGTAAGACCTTCCTCTTCACCACAATCAAAGTCTTACAAATCTGACTGGAGTTTAGGCCACCATATTGAAAAAATGGCAGCAAAAATAATTTAGCTTTTTTCTCGCATACATTACGTTTTCACAAATTATGTTTACCATAAAAATATCTACTTTATATTCCCTACGACGCATAATTCGTGAGAAACGGGCTTTGGATGTATGTACGATCTCCCACTCTTCATATATTACATATTAATTTCATACTTTAGTAAGGAGGAAGCTATCACGTCTATATGCACATGATGTTTAGTTTGTTGAATGCAACGTTTTAAGGTTTTGTAATATGTAAACATAAAACCATTTTCTTCTCTCTCCAAACCTCCTGCCTACACTGTGCCCCAAATCCTTCCTTCTAATGATCTCAACAATGATGTTTATAATATACATATCGAAGGAATGCAAACTATGTTCCCGAAAACAGTAGCGTTTTCTTCCCAGAATCCGAGATAAATAAATTGGACGTATTTGTTTATAAACTTGTACTGACAGTAAGTCGAATCCATTTCCACCCCACGCAAGGCATAGCATTTTTGGCACATTTTGTTTGTAGTGTAATCCCCAGGAGGCATATAACTACGTATCATTCTTTTGTGACTCACTAGTTCTATAGTGCAGCTTCAACAAGCGTCAATAACGGTACTTAGGTATTTATTGTATGTGATTTAAGCGAGGACATTGGGACTAGCTTCAACATCACACTCAAAGTGATATTCATAGTTATGCCTGAAGGCTGAGCTTTGGCTAGTTAGTCTTAGTCAAGACAATCTTATTTCTCAAGACAGTGTTATTTCAGCCCCACGTTTCATAGTCTACAAACAAGACGATCTTCGTAAAGGCGACGTGCTCAAGGCATAGCTTGTATTTTATCATTTCCGGCTTGGTCAAGTATGAGCTCAAGGGGCGCTACAAATGCTCGAATTAAAACGAAACATGGCGGCTAGACACGAAATTGAAATAAATACCCACTTTTGTCACCACGATCTAATGTATGCGTGAATTATAGGCATATTATATGCAAATTGATATATAAAGTATTTAAAATTATGCATAAGAATTGTAAATACATAAAAACATGGTTAAAAGGAATAAGGTGGCGTTAATGTAGTGAAAATAACGAAATTGCTTTTCTGGTTTAGCAAAATGTTGCGGACGAGTATAAAAAGAGAGTTTACATGAAACGAGCAGGCATAAAATAACTCGGCACACTATTGAGCGCATCACTT
This sequence comes from Dryococelus australis, assembly GCA_029891345.1. Lineage (NCBI taxonomy): Eukaryota > Metazoa > Arthropoda > Insecta > Phasmatodea > Phasmatidae > Dryococelus > Dryococelus australis. The sequence continues at coordinate 129,449,922 of CM056994.1, read as the reverse complement.
TTGAAGGGAAATACTAATTAAAACCAAATATAGGACAAATATGTTACATATAATCTTTTGCTTTCAAAGTTGCCGTTTATAATATATTTATATTTATAACATTTCTACTTTTATTTTCAATTCAAGACACGGTATAATAGATAATTTGTTTCTTGTTACGCACACGAACACTTATTGTCAATTACTATTAAATTTGAAAAAGAAAAACATGTTTTTTTGTAAATAAGTTATATTGCGTTTAGCGCTATCTAGTTACTACTTTCTCAATAGTGGAACTTAAGTTCTACTTCGTGAATTACATTAAAAAAAACTTAATGATATCTGTACAATCACAGTCCTTTAAAAGCTTTCTCTGAGCATAACAATTTAGATTTTCGTCAAAATTTGTAATTAAATCATTAATCTCAACATAACTCATGTTTTGCTATCGTCATTTTGCAGAAATCTTTGCTAGTTCGACGTATGAAGTTATCCAATCAGCGTCCGCCGTTGAAAAAGCAAAGTCTCAAATCACCTCTACAGTGGACTTGGTGAAGACGGGCTGATTTGCTATCTTAAGCAAGGTCTATATGACTATGAGATGTGATTCGAAATCATGATCTTAAGCATCGACTATGGAACAGAAATATTCAGTCTTAAGGCTCACAGAAATAAGACAGTCTTCATAAAGACCGACTTGTTTGCCTGTGCTTGAGACAAGCTTAAGCGATGTTCATGAAATGTAAATATGCACTTCAGACGCCAAATAAGATTGTCTTGACGAAGCTAGAGCTCAATATACGTCTATGAATACCATCTTCAGTATCAGCATTCGGATGCTCATTCAGAAAATAAATTCCTCAGCAATAACTGCAAATCTTGGAACATTTCAACCCAGTCTTTTTTAATCCGCAGGAATATTCAAACAATTTTGTGAATTTGCAGGATAACTTTTCAAAACGACATCTGGTGCTGCAGCATTATTGGTTGGCTCAGGACATATAAATTTTTTCATCATCTTCCAACCCCATATTTTAGGTGGTTTTTCAACTAGCCATAACTCTACTTGATAGTACACTCTGTAATAATGTTGTATTGCTGCCTCTTTTCTGGATGGCGCAGAGACAATATTCAGCCTGTGTTTTACCGTAGATCTACGAGAGTACTCATACCGATATTCGTTCAAAGAACTGCATTTCTCTGGAACTCCTCACACTGTCATGAAAAACTTGCACCCTGCTTCGTGTGATGAGTATGGATGATTAAAGACTGATATTACATCTTTTAAGTCCTTGAGTTCATAAACTAGCTTTAAATTATGCGGCTGGCCATTTTTAAAGCAGTAGACGTAGAATCGCATTCACTGAACGCACGTAGAAAAAATATGTGAGATCATGCAAACTTTCTTGCAATTGTAGGTACTTTGTTAAACAGATTAGATTCTGTGTCTGGGTTGTACGAAATATAGTTCACGTTGAAGGGGTGCAAGGGCTGCAATCAAAAACAGTTAAAAACAATGTATTCTCCGATCACGAGTACTTAAATCATGGGACTAGAAGTTATTTTACTTCAGAACCTTCTTTGAATCATTTTAGTGTACAGCAATGAAATACGGAATTTCTTGTTTTTACCATTTGTCCGTAATTTTTCTTAGATAACAGAAGCAGCCATGTCTTCACTTACAACCAGATAAATATATTGCTGTAGTACAGACATTCTCTGGCGTTCTGCTACTATTGTTCTTGTTGCAGTTTTACCATATCCATCAAATACAACAACTCTTGAGCCATAGCATCTTTTGACATAAGTGATGTAACTGGTACATATATCACTGAACATTACACTCTGCCTCAAATTTACATGGAGCAGCAAATACCCACCATCGATGAAGGTCGTGGAGTTCTCCATTGTCAGTTTTGCATCATATTTTATATCATCATACACAAGTTTGAATAACTCATTAAGTTTGTATTTCTGAGTTTCCCGCATGCCATGTTCATTAAATATGGAAAGAGGGGAAGGTGAGACCTCGAAATTAAGTAACTTTCTTAGTTCTGATTCACTTGTTTACAATATTGAAATACCCATGAATAGCATAAGGGGATCAACTGGCGGCACAATTGAATCTCCAAATTTCACAGGAAATGTCATAGTAGCTAAAGTCAAAACGCGGTCACAGTCTTGTAATTTCAAATTTTCAAGGTTTTCCCAACAACTTTGGACATTGGTTCTTTACCCACTTCATAAGCATTGCAACTATTAACACTCTCGTACTCCACAAGGCCAGTGGTTATAAACATCGATTGTTTCATGTCAGGAAATGGAGAATATAAGCACAAATACTCAAAAATATGCAACATCTTCGTCATCTTACCTCATACGAGAGTCTTTATTTCAATGTGCTGATCAAGTGATGTACAATAAGTTTGAGAAAACATTTTTACAGCATTACAAAACATAGTTGCGGGCATAAATAGGATCCATTTCGATATCATACTTTCGATCATTCCTCGACCATGTGTTAAACCCTCTATATTTTTCATAGACTTCATTAGCGTCTGTTCAATAGTCATGTTCCTCCACATTCCTGCCGATCGTCAAATAGTGAAGAGGGAGTCTGTGGTTAAACTTTCATTTTGTGTACAATACATTGTTGATTTCAAATCAACCCTGTCTTGCAGATAGATTTGACAGGATTTGGCATAAGCAAAATAACCACCGCATGGAAAAAGGGATAATTTTTTCACACAATTCAAAATAAGTGTTTGTAAAACTGTTAAGTTATTTAATTGCATTTTTAGTAGAGGATGATCATCTAACTGTAAATATGTGTTATCGCTACTAATTTCTACCAGGATAGTAACCATAATTTGAAAACGCGAGGACAGGGTGATGAAAGGAAATTTTTTTAAATGATGGAAATATTTTCCTACCGTTAAAATAATAGTAAGCATATGTAGGCATTGTTATAAATATTTTTATAAGCTCTGCTAATTCATATGCGGTTGTCTCGTGCATGGAACCATCATCAAGCAAAATATGTTATTTATAAAATATTTAATTAGTCATAAGTTATATGCTATATATATACATATACACAGCTATACATATATAAATTATTATCCTCTTCTTCTCCCAAATGCACCATTTACACGATTTCAACATAAAAACACAAACATATACACGATAATATGCCACTTACTACAAGGCTTTATAAGCACTTTCCCTTATTTTCATTACTGAAACAGCGACAAACTTTTCCTTATAATTATCATCTATAATATTGCTCTCGTATTATTTGTTTAGCTCTGAATAAACACAATACCGTAAAAAAGATAAACATGTTTTGTTCTTCGCCAGAAACTTCAAGCGAACACATTAGGCAACATTCTCATATATAATTTGATAGAAGTAGTACTTCATATACTCTACACATTGCTAACAATGCAAAAAATAAAAATATTCCACAATTTTATAAAGATAAAGTAGTAGTGGGTTTGGTGCTGTCAATTGATAGCTGTAAGTAGAATAAAATTTATCGACTAACTTAAGTGACGAAAGTATTATCAAAAGTCTAAAATTTCTTAACGTACCAAATTAAATTTTTTTTTGATGCGCTGTCATAGGATTTTAGTGAGGGTTGGAGCATATGAGAAAACAGTGGTGTTTGAAAAGGGGGGAAGGGACTGAGTGAGTGAGTGAAGAGATTTGGGCGGCTCTTAACAGCGAGGTCTTGAGAGCCGAGGGAGGTTGATGAGAGAAGAAAACAGTTTTCCGTGTATTACAAAACCTTAAAATGTTGCAATGGACACGTGAAATATGATGTGTATATACACGTTATATTGTCCCCCTTATTAAAGAATGGAAGTATATTACTAAAGAAGAGTTGAAAAACGAGTACCCGTCCAAAGACCGTATCTCACGAACTATGCGTATTAGGGCATAAATGACTATAGCAATATTTGTAGGAAATATTTGCATAATTTTTTGTAAACCATATTTATGCAAAGAAACGAACTGTAAGCCAAAAAAAATTTTTAAAAACAGTTTTTGGTCGCCTTTTTTTTTTTTTTTTTATATGGCACTTTAGCTCCAGTTGGAATAGTCAGGACTTTCAGTATGTTGAAAAGAAATGTGAAATAAATATAGCTGCCAAGATTCAGCTTTTATTATTAATTTTTTCTGCTATAACATGAAAATTGATCTACTGTGGTAAAGTGACTGGACTAAATAGCGCAATGTGTTGTTCAAAGATGATTCGCACTTTCGCCTAACGCAGTATGATGGACATCTGTGGGTGTATCGTTGCCAGAGAGAGCAGCAGTCCAGGGACGGGACATGTATGGCACTGGATCTGTGACGGTGTGGACTGGCATCACTTTCGACGGCCGAACGGACCACGTGGTGATCCAATACAGACTTACTGCTGCCAGGTACACTGCGGATATTGCACTTGATGATGTCATGCCCATTGCAGTGGGATGAGGCCCCAGTTCGGGCTGAAACAAGACAACGCAAGAATGCATACTTCAGCCGCCCCCAGAGCTGCCCGACAGTACTACAAATGCAAACTCTAATTGCCCTCTCTGAGTCCCGTCTTCAGCCTCACTGAGCACTTGTGCGACAAACTAGACCAACGAGTCTCCCTTTATACTATTCAAGAAATTGCTTATGCTCTCGTCGACGAACGGTAGCACATCCCGCAAACAGGTGCCTCGACTAATCAGTAGTGGGGTATCGAAGTTCTAAGGCAGTCATATGCGCACATGGTTGACATGCCAGATAATGAAGTGTTTCGTTGTTGGAAAATGTCACATACGTGGGATGATGATTCCACTTTTGTTTAGGACATAGTTCTAAATGTCCGCTTGCAGTATCCATGCCTACATTGAGAAATAAACTATGTGTGTACTACTGTTAGGTAACGGTTTGAATGGTCTACTTTAACCTAATGTAGACAACCCGTTTAAACAATATGTGTTTTCCAAATCATGTTGCTCTAATTGTTTAAAGCGAGTATATTATATATATATATATATTATTTCTGAGGGCTCATTTAATAAGTAGTGAGCTAGAACTCACTAGAGAACCAAAACCTATTTTTTGCGATGCGATGAATGTTGAACATACAATCGTTTTACTTGGCAGGTTCGTCTCAGAATTGTACATGTTGTACGCGAAAACTTTACGTCCGAAAAAATCTCTGAAGACGTATAAGATTTTAAACTTTTATTGTATTTATAGTAAAATGTAAATCAGTTTTATAACACCTTACACCATTAATTGTGTCCGATATGTTTGGTTGTTACCTACTTTGAGGGGATATCTAGTTCCTACGTGTTCGTATCATGCTACTGGTAAAAATTTCTTACAAATAATTTCTTTCACTATGTGAGTGTAGGCGGAAATCTCGGTCAAAGATGCTCTCGGTATGTCTATGCCTCCCACTCGTTTAAAGGGGCAAATGAAGAAAATTGTTTTGTCTGGATGACAAAACAATTTTGTTTTTTGTTGGAACTGATACTCTGAAGAAGACGTATCCCCCCACGTAGTTCGGACAGTATTTTTAAATTTCACGTATTCATGGACCCTTTCACTGGCAATGACCTACGGTACTGTTTATGATTATCGTCTTTGAAATGTTGCGTTATTAAATATAACTATAGTCTATTTTGAATCAAACCTTTGAAAGTCACTCCATGTATAACGTGTTAAGTTATTTCCTATTATGGCATGTATCACAAGCGTTTTATAACCCTGTCAGCATAGACGTAGGTATCTTATTTTTTGTTAAATTAAATTTTTCTACCAATAGTTTATTTTATAGATTATATTTCATTGATAAAAATATCAATAAAAAACAATGAGAAAACATGAGTTTGATAGTGCTTAGCAAGAAAATAGTTCTCGTGCAAAAATATTAATACAAGTGATTGCGCACTAATTCGGTGCGCTGTCCCTTTTGTGTAATGTTTTAGACTTAGTTAAGCTTAGTTTGCACGAGGCGGGTGACTATCCTGAAAGTAGAACTTTAGCATGGCTCCAAAAAAGTGTGAAAGTAACCTGGAATGGATTATAAGTGAAGTGTGCAATTAGTATTTTTATCTGAATTTTAACATGAAATGATCCACATCAGTGAAACAATTGAATAATAGCCGAGTTCCCAAATGGATAGGAGCAAACTAATTATTCCGGATACTGAATTTTTCACTGATTCAACGATAATTTTGCCTTGCAGTGAATCCCCTTACTCCGTGACTTTGGTTCCCATTTCATTCAACTAGTATTTGACAGCTTATTAACTATTATTTTACTGAATCAAATGACATTCTGGTTTAGAAAGCCACGCCATTTATTTTACAATTTCAAGGCCTATTCCATCATATAGATTGTATTGTTTTGAAATTGTTAAATTCCATTACGCAAGCTTTGAATAAACTAGATTAGGAAAGTCTCTCAGAAAAACTAATTAATGTGAATGCGTAGAAGTTAGAAAATAACAAATGTCCTCACAGTTCAGTGAGAATAACGTAATGAAGGGAAAACAGAGGTATTAAATGTCTCAAAAATAACTAATTTAATAAGACACACCCTAAAGTACTGAATACAGAAAACTGTTAAGAGGAAGAAAAATTAATGGCAAGAGAAATACCCGATGAATAAAGATGATGGATATTACTTTAACATCTGCTAGAGCAATAATAGACAACACTGATATTTACGACACACGGTTTAGAGGACAATGGAGGCAAAACTTAAACTAAAATATGTCCACAGACGGAAACACTATTAACAATTACGATGCGATCTTCCCGGGATTACATTGGCAATACTGTTATTGTTACACTACAATAAGGTTTCAGAGTACAGAAGAAATATTTTATATGTGTTGTGTCGGTATTATTTTCAACTATATACGACATAGTCAAAAGGTGTTTTCCTGGAAGAGTG
>CM056994.1:129045492-129437992 GCA_029891345.1 Dryococelus australis | reverse complement strand
CCAAGATCTTAACACATAGCAAAAAATGAGTTAACCGTTTCTTCGGTATTCAGATGGTTGATATATTACATTAATCACTTTCATATGAAATTTTTTTTCTGCGGAACCGTGATACGTTACAATTCGTAGCTTATAACTGATTCATTTTCTGATGTAACGATCGGAGACAATCCCTTGATATGAAGCAAGGTTTTTTTTAAGAATACAGTCGAACGCATCGCTCACTGGTCACTAACATCACGTCGTACAGCGTTTTCAGCAATTCTGTACGTCATAATTCATCGTAAAACGCATATTTTGTCTTAAGCATTGTTTAGCACAAACGTCCATTTTCACGATCGCTGAGACCCATAAACATATGCTGAGGATTTTACAAAGTAAATTGTTTAAAAATTATCAAATTCTAACGAGTTATTCAATATTAAAATTCGAATGGTTTTTGTATTTATGAAAATCCAGAGGGATAAAATAATTTCCGACAGCGGTATTTTTAATATATAAATGCCATACGTTAAACATTCACCGTTTGCTTTTCTGCACAGGTAAGATATATAAATATATATTTCTGTCTACATAAGAATGCAGGAGCGTTTACTTGTTTTCAATTCCGAAATTATCTCTTCAACCATACTCTTTTATTTTACATTTCATCAGAATTTGTTGATATCTAGGTTGCAACTGTAAATTCTGAACATTCTCTAAAAATTGTTGAATTCTAAAATTGATTTGATTTCAGTGTCTGCACTTACTTTGTTCTCACATGAAATCCTTGAAGTGCTTAAAACCTATAGCACCCCTTTCTACAAAATTCATTCTGCTTCATTATCCTGCTCTGCCACTTGGCCACAGTCGAGACCTCTCCCCAAATTATTCAGAAACCTCTCCTACTCTTGTGAACAATAAATTTTCTCAATATCTTAATGTTTATACGAACACATATAAGCCATATCGCCAAATAATTAAAGTATTCACAGATTCTGACTTCAAGCATTAATTTTTGCACAACCTTTATTAAATTTGGAAAGCAGGCTACAGTATAAATTTTGAGTCTACTTTAAAATGGTTCTTTTCCCTGCGTGGACGAAAAAGCATTCTTCTTACAATATAATCTATAAATGTGTTATCCACGCTTTTACATGTTTGTGTGTTATGTTGGTTATTGGACATGTCTAGTTGATTGCATTTCCTACAAGAAACTATGTTCGCTGCAGTAAAAGTAAACGTTTTGAAACAAGACAAAAATTTTAAAATATTAATATGAATTATACCAATTTTTTTTAGTACAATATTTCTGTTGCAAATTACTTTCTTTTTATATTATTTAAATATTTCCTAGAGTAAAATTTTGATCCAACGACTTTATTATTCAATATATTACAATATTTTGATAATTCATTCAACCAAATTTGATAATCTGAATATAAATCACATTAAATCACCACTATATTCTTAACACATAAAAACTGAACTATAGGGGAAAATTTCCACCGCAGACATATTGTTTCCCGAAGAAGTTGCCCAGAAAGGTATGACATACCCCCAGTAGCAAATTTGGTTGGGCCAACGTTGGTACTATATTACGTTGGCCTACCGCCAAAATTTCACTCGGGAGTACGTTGGCTCAACATGACTTTTGCGTTGGTTGCCAATGAAATTCACTGTTGACAAAACATAATTTTTTATGGTTGTCTGAACATTTTAAGAGTAGTGTGATTTTCTTTCAGAAAGGCATTTACATAGTCACTTATCGACATGTTTCAAACGTTAGTAATATTTTGGCAAGATTGTTATTTCATACATATTTCCAAAGTTGGTTGCCAGTGTGTTTAAATTAATTTTTACCATTTTGCAAAAAATAAATAATGTGTTATTTTATTATTCGTTACTTTCTGCTCAACAGATAATATTGAAATTTCTTTGGTAGAAGTTGATTTGAACTTGCTCCCTTTAGATTACTAGGCCAAGGCATTATCCACTTTTTCTTTTTAATTGACTTAACTGACTTCGTTCACCAATACAATTACCGTTGGACATAATGTGTGTGACGTTTGGCAGTGTGTGTGTACTTTGCCGTGTGACGAGCTCAAGTAGACCGAATTATGACAAATGTACAATACACATGTAGCGACACGTGAACTGAAAATCTGCCTTGGAAGAACCGGGGCGCGAACCCCCGACACTCCGACAAGTCGGTCACTCTTCCCCTGAGCTGCGAGGACACAGGTCCACTAGATCACCGTAACTTCTCAGGATTGAAGAAATAAGCACATATTACTACATTACACTTCGATATACTGTGTTATGTTTCTTATGCAATAATGCCAGGTTTCACTACATTAAAACTAAATTTAAATTATACCAGTTACAACATATATTTTCCAACTAATACCCAATACACAAAAAAAAAAAACGAAAGCCAGTTTATTTTTAAAACATCTCCGTGATAAAGTTTTGTAATATTAAGTGAAAACGTCATTATTTCGAAAAACTTAATACTACAATAATATGGTAGTATTATGTTATTAAATTATTATCATGGCATTCATCATATTTTTATGTCATTAGTCTGTAATGCACTGTTCTCCAAAATAAAACAAATAACCATTCACAAACTGTTATGAAAAATTGTATTGATAATTCTTTATATGCTGTGAAAATTTATTAGTTAATTTATGTTGTCAGGGCCCTGCTACTTCCTTGACCCAAGGATGCTGCAAGGCTGAACCCCAGATTGGTCTGAGCAAAAGTAAACAACTGGCAAAATCCAACAAAAAAGGTTTACCATAATAGGCTAGGGATATCAAATTGCTTGAGCTAAGTTCAAAAACATGAAGTGTGCACAATGTTATTTTAATTTCAGTACCTTTTCCTTTTCTTTGGTATGGAAAACGTAGATTAATATGTATAAAATATAGTTTACACTCAATTTTAGAAAAGAACATTACAATATCAACATAGTTTGTGTTAATACATATTCTTGAAAAACTACAATGTCTAAATTACACTCTGTTACAAATACAGATTCTTTGAAAATACTTATGATTTCAGAAATTTTCTCTGTTATAATACACGTTCTCCAAAAATACTATCCACTTACTGGAACTCCGGTACATCTATGAAAAATCTTTATATAAACTCAAACCCATTTTAACTTATTAAAAACAATGTAAAACACCTGTGTAATTAACAATATTTCGAACCTAGAAAATAGATATATTCTCATGTTCGTGACAAAAAAATTCACTGGCTATATAGGTCCAACCAAATACCAATGCAAAATGCTTCTGGATTCATTAATCTAACCTAAATTTTATTGGGTCTTGCTTGACAATATCTCTCTTTAAATCTTACATTTAATTTCCACAAGAAATTCTTAAGTGATTTTCACCATCTTGCCATTCATTGCAATTTTATGAGATATGGCAATATAAAAAACATCTTAAAAACCTTAAAACTCCAGGCTGAGCTTGACTGGCCTGCCATTGAATTATATACTTAGAAAAATTTGATTTCAAACTTTCTCCCCTCGTCCACTAACAAAATCAACTACTCGCAATTACAGAGCCATAACTCTGGTGAACAAATTCCAAACTCTAATGAAAAATCGTTATTCGACTCTGAAAATACAAGAACCAATATGAATAAATATCACCATATTAGGATCTGCAATCGTTATACTTGGTAGTGGGAAATATCTTAACACAATATGCCCTAGAGGGGTATAAATATTGGTTGGCGAATGAAAGTTAATATCTGCCACCATGTCCAAATAAGGACATTTGAACGGTCGTTTGAACGGCGCGACGGCCTCCTCCGCAGATGACGAACGCACCACCGCCATGAGGGAAGGGCGACGGTAGCGCTAAGTTTCGCAAGCAGCAGGAGTAGAAACTACAGGTGCCATAATTCCCACGACGTTCTTCTTTCGCAAGTGCGTGAAAGTTTAATTTTACTGCTGTGTCGGGCCACAACCACACCAGCATGCAGTACAAAGGAAGAAAAATATTGTCTGTCGATTATAAGAATAGTAAAAATATCCATTAGAATTGCTCAATAGATATTTTTCACTTTTAGCAAAATTTTCACGTGCTTATAATGGACTGCATACATTGTCTAGTTGAATGGTTGAATAGAGGGCAGGCCAGAGGCAACATAATCGCGTAGATTTTATAGCAGTTGTCTCAGTTGGCTGTACAATGTTGGCACTACAATGGTATACAGTACATAGCAAATGTCGACGGTATGTTTTCCGACAAGTAACCAACACACAACCAATAAAGTCAATTTTAAAGAAGACATGGTTTGTGTGTCAAAAACATTGATTTTGAACAATTATAGGAAAATACAACGTTATTTCATCGGAAATAAGTCATTTTCATTTTTTGGCATAATTTTGGTTACACAATGTTGACCCAACAAAAATTTACATACAAAATCCCAACAATATGTTTTCCAACAAGTAAACAACAAATCACTGACTAGGCCAATTTAAAAATAAAATATAGGTTGTCAGTTAAAAGCACAGATTTTGAACAAAAGTATAAAACTGTGGTTTTGTTTATTTATAAATATGGCAATTACTATTGTTGGCATAATATTGGTTACGCTGTGTTGGTCCAACATAACAATCAGTACAAATTGCCAGCTGTTGTGTTCCCAACGTTGACACTACGTATAATAACTAATCATTCAGGGGTTGGGACATAAGCCATGGAAACTATTAAATTTTGTGACGAACTGTTATCGGTGCACGTAATGGTATATGTCGCGGAGAAGACAGACGGCCCTAGTACGCGTTGACAATGTCAAATGGCGCAGGGTTCGCCAGTAGGAGCGAAGAGAGCAATGTGAAATCAGTTGGCCGGTGACCACCGTGCCAGATAGATGTAACCCGTGTTGAGCTGATGGTATTCGGCGCCTCCCACATCATTGGCAGTGGTGTTGCGAACGTTGCGGGGGACTACTTGGAGGGCCTTTAGAATGGGCATGTGTGCTGCAATTTGTGTGAAACATGGTACGTGTACTGTAATGTAATCTACCTGACTAAATCTGTGGAAAAAAAAATTGTTGGCGTGTTCATTGTTGTCCATTCACGTAGTGCGTATCTTGTCATGACATGTGTATACTTTACATTCTCCACAGGCGCCGGTATTTTCACACTACTACATAGTTGCCATGACTTATGCCCTAACTTTTATATTTTAAATGTCAGGTCATGAAGTACCTGGATATTATATAAAATACAAGAAAGTGACATTGTTTTTATTCAGGAAGGTTGTTCCATAGTTTTACATAAAATGTTCTCCCAACAGAAAAATACACACATGTTAAAAACATTATGTTTACCAATTTGGTACCAACCAAAACCAACTTTTTAATATTACACTTGCGATAGGCTACGACATTTTCTGATTTGGTGACATCATTTTCAGGATTGTGCTAAGTAATCTCGTAACATTTTCGTGGCAGCGAATTTTTGTTGGTATTCTCCGTTAGGCTAACGTTGTATTAAAGTGTTTTCTTCAACACAACGTATATCCAACTTTTCCAACCAAGTGGCATGCCAAAGTAGGTTGCTACTTGGGTACGCAGATGTACAGGCGTTTGAACAACGTACAAATATGTTCTACCATAATGAGTTATCGGAAAGAGCTGCGTACGTTCAGAAGAGACATAGTTAAAGCATTCATCATAAAGATTTCTTAACAGGTGAACTTGCTTCGGTCCAGGGTTGTGCGCAAAGGCGAGCAACCAGGGCGATCGCGTTCTCCAAGAATCCTAGTTTTTAGTAAGTTATTACAGTATGATATTGTCGGATAGGAAATTAACTCCAGCGCTTTGCAGGCCTTACATGAGGAACATGTGTAACGATATAAGTTTGGTTTTGATGACTTAAATTTGATGTCAGATATAAGTAAATTTGTAAAGTTTGTAGAACGCATTTATAAATATTTATTTCAAAAATAAATTAGTGTCCGAACATAACCGATTTTGTTATGAAATAATACTAAATACTACTAAATTTTAACCTTTAAGATCAAAACTTTCCCGTAGGGAAACATTAGGACACCTATTTTTAGGCGGCCATCAGCAAGTCAGCAACCCCCTTCTCAGAAAATATTTCCCCCTGCGCTTACCATGTTCCCTCCGAAAAATGGGCACATGTACGCCACTGGTTAGGTCCATTGTTGCAATGTCATTAGTAAGTGGAGACGTCATGGAATCACTAACTCCAAGCATTGCTGTGAGCGACCCAATGTTGGCACACTTTTGAGAGAGTTATGAGAAGTAATCGTCAGAAAGACATGTCAACGGCTGTAGAGGGCTTCTGTTGAAGCTTAGGTGTAGAAATCATTGCGTAATTCATTAGTCAAGCTGGTCGTGTGGGCAAATCTTGCGGGGTTGTAACACAAGGGCTTAAAGTTCGATTTAACTTGAATTATATTTCGAAAGATAGTTCTCTCTTCGCTTTTATTTATTCCCCAAAAATAGTAGAATTTTGAATGGTGTAAGTATAACTACAAGTCTGTAATTCACAATTTTTCAAATATATGTACTGCAGATTTAACAGGAAAGCTCTTTGTAGTGAAATGAAAGATTATTTTCGACAGGGTTTCCAAGGATTTTTCCTGAAAAAGTACAAAAAAAAATGTTTACAGTGTTGGTTTGTTTTTCCGTCAGATATATTTTGTGGAGTAAACAAACTGGTCTGGGGTAGTTTCGTTTGGTTTGGTCATGGACCATTAACAATAAATTAAACGAATAAATATTGACATAAGTATACAAAATATTTGAGACACGAAAGTGTTTGCCACAGTTCTTCTACAATTTTTAATAAGCGCTTCCCTGTGTCAGCTCGATAATTCTCCAGTTCGTAAAGCAAAATCAATTGCGCCGTTACCTGAAGATAATTTCGCTGTACTGCTTAATTTTACACTCAGAGTCTTGACTTGAATCAAGCGGAGAATTTTTAGATGATCTGCAAGGTCGTTTAAGTGCAGGTCATATTCAAATAACAGCCCCATGTAGCAAGCCACAGTCCGCTGACTGTGTTTTTACTGATGGCATTACTTGATTACTGCTGGCCCCGAAAACTTATGGGTCAATACAACTGGCCCTGCTATGGTTAGCTGCTCGCACTAAGACACTTGGCATGCTATTTATGGCCCACTTATGGCAGTTCGATGGATACAAAACTTATGGTTGAGAGTAGGTAACCTATCAATCACCCATAAATGGCTTACCAACTGTATTCCAGCAATGGCCGAGCATAACCTATACTTATTGCTGGTAAAAGTAGCCATTTATAGGCATTTTTTATGGCTGTGAAGTGGTACATCGATGGACCATTGCTGGTGCAATTTGGCTTATTATGGGAATTTTTATGGCTCTCAGTCTTTACAGATAGTTTCTTCACACTACACACACACCACACACACATGTAAATGAGAGTTATGTATTATGTGTGTATCATATAATTATAGATCATATGACGCATTGGGTAGATTATTTGTAAATATAGAGTGATGGAAATGTCTATGGTAAAGTGCTGTAAATACAGTATTAACTGTGACTTCGTCATTAGTATTGAATAGTTGGACATGTGTTATATTCTACATATATGCATGTATAATACTTAAAAGATTATGTATAAACACCTCTAGAATATTAACATTGAAGGGCTTTTGTTGTTTCATATCACTGAAATATTCATAAATGGCGACTGCATTTCAAAACAGATGATTAGCATCCAGGTAACATACATACTGCGAAATAAAGGAAGGCTCTTGGTTAATATAGCGATTCATATAGGAAGATTTCTCTAAACGACAGTATTTTTTTTGTTTATTTCCATCTTTTTAAAAACTAATTCGTTCGAATGGTCAATGATTTGTCATATCTCGGAAACCATTCAACCGATTTCAACAAAATTTCGTGAGCTGGCAGCGTAACGTGTAACCATTATCTTCAAAGGTGAAAATTGCTATTGGTATACTATTTTAGAGGATAGCATAACATGAAGAGTAGAGATTTTGCGTTATATCTCGAAAACTACTCAACCAATGTTCGCCGAATTCGACACGTAAGTGATACTATGATATTCCAGGTAAATAAAACTAATATAACTTTATTTGGCACTTATTTTCAAATTGGCGGCTGTATAAATAGTACGCCGACAGAATTTATTACAAGCATCACATACCCCAAACAACAACCACTTTTGTCCACATTTTTGTAATATATCTTTGAAACCAATTAATCAATTCCAACTTAACTTGGTATGCTGGGAGTACATTAAAAAAATTATCAAATGCGTCTTTACGTAGCCTCTTGGCTTCTCCATTTTGTAAGATTGTGCAACATGCATCAATATTTTTTTTTATTATATCTCAGCAAACAATTGACAGATTCCTACCGAATATGGGAAACGAGTGGTACTGTGGCAGGTAAAATTGACTGATACGTTTTAGGTATGCCAGACACTTGTTTTCAAGATGGCGGCCATATAACTACTTCAGTTTTATGTGTAAAATCTTTGAAAGCATGTAATTGATTCCAATGAAACTTTATATGCTAGCTATACATATTAAAACTATTAAATGTGTGTACACAAAATCTATTCCGTCCGCCATTTTGAAAAATATTATCACATACAAAAATTTAAGTTAATACAAATGCTTACCTTTCACTTTTTGTTCGACGTTAATACATGGAGCTTCACTCCCCTCCATCGTTACCAACTTTACTGGACACGTGTCACTAATGTTTTACATCAAAACTTGTTATCTAAGAATTTACAAAAAAAAAAAAAAACTTAAATTTGTATCCTGAGAGTATCAGTTTTCTTCATAAAGAGTTCTATGCAAAGCCTCATTTTCCCGCCCTTTTGTAAGATAGCCTCACATTCAATAATGCAGATTTTACCCCATATCTCGGGAACCAATCAACCGAGTTCTTTCGAATTTTAAGTTTTTCTTTGGTAGGTCATATTAATTTATATGTTTTAAGTTTGTACGTCTCTTATTTTCTGAATGGCACCTATACAAATATTTTGGCATAATGTGCTATATCTACGAAACAATGTTACACATCTAAATTTCAATTTGTATACTGCATCTATGAAAATCATCCAATATATTTATAGGTAAATTTTTGTCCTTTTATGAAGATCGTCACATGAACATTAGAGATTTTTCCCATATCTCGAGGATCAATCAACCGATTCATACCAAAATTGTATGCAAGTATTGTTACAGTAGAGTATATTAACTAACATGCGTTATATGTAGCAGGCATGTTTTAATAGGGTTTGTATAAATAACATAAATTAATTAGCTATATCTGTATGAAATGTTTCAAACAAAATTAAACCAAATTATATATACAAACAGTATTAGCTAGAAGCATTATTTATGCATACAGAAATCCTTTCTTGTGGGATATTTTTGCAAAGTGGTGTCAGGTGATTAAAATGAACATACTTCCATATTTCCGGAAATATTTAACAAATTTCCACAAAATTTTGCATACCTACAGAATTCCATGTGAAATAACATGTTTTAAATTTTTTTAGACACTGGTTTTCATAATGGTGGCCATATAAACATTTTTGTATATTTGGCATATCTGTTTAACAGTTGAACCAAATCCACCTTACTTTTTATGCTGACAGTATATATTAAACGCATAATGTAAAAAACAATTATTATTTAGGTAGTTTTGGAAGAAAGCGCCTATTAAAAGAATAACGGTTCTATGCTTTATTTCGTGTACCAATAAACCGATTTCCACCAAATTTTTCACACAAGTGGTGTTATGGTAGGTCATGTGAACTTACGTGTTTTAGTGGCTCAGGTTTTTTTTTTCAAAATGATGGCCATGCAGATATTTCCGATTAGTGAACACCATCATTCAAAACATTTAGACTGATAACATCCGAAGTGATGCAGTTGAATGCAAGCTAGATTAATTTTACGAGTTTTTCTGATTTCGAATTCCGGGTAAGTCACTCAGTTCTGTTAATTGACTTGGTACGGTTTCGCACATTTCTGGTTTTATCTCTAATGATATTGCTGTCTATGAGACGCCAGAGCCTACCTAACATTTAAACTTTTAAGAACTTCACTGAAATTTATTTGCAGCAATGTAGAGGAAAGTAGGCTTATTAGTTATGAGTCACTTCATGTTTTCAGTGCAATGATGTAGGGTAACTGTTCTTTCAGAATGGATAACGATGCACTGAATGACCTTTACTCCGATCATTTCATGACATCCTTCAAAATACTGTCGAAACCAAGAGATACAATTACGAAAACAAATTATACCAATTTATTTTATTCGATACTTTATCCTGTGCTTACATGCATCTTTACTTTACAGAAGATTTATCGTAACAAACTTGTTGACCAATATTCCAGTATAGCGAGTATAGAATCACTTATATTTTTTCTCTGTCGTATTAACTGCAAAACCATAATATTTCATTACTTAATGGACGCTCTGGAATAAACAATCAGTATACCTATAATTTCTTCGTTGATGCTGTTTATATTACGAGGATTGCTTCAGACGTAACGGCAGTAGAAATGTAGGGAGAGAAGATTTGGGCAATTGCTTTCGGAAGTTACGAGCTCGGGGAAGAACATTTATCCCAGCGCCAATCTAGTGGCTCCAGCACCAAACACACGTGGGGATACTAGAATAAAACCAGAGACGATAAGGGCTAACGCGTCACCGCTTAGCGGAAAATAGAAGCTGTATTTACCATGTACGGTGATGAAATAACGGCCAAGAAAGATGAATCTAATCAGTACGGGTATATAATATAACAAAGTATTAAAGATCTTAATTATCTACGCAGAATAAAAATTATTTCAGTTGAGAAAAGGAGGAAAATTTTACTTTCGTAGAAAACTACAATCGGGAATTAGCTCTCATGACACCCGTATATGCAGTGCATATATACAGTGTCAAAGAAAATCACAAGCAAATCCATGCCAGTGGTCTTGAAACGGAATTTAAACAGTAATATTTTTTTAATTCAAAAGGTTCATGAAGTGTTTGTAGCTAGGTTTTTAAGCTGTAAATGTATAGTAGAAAAATTGTTTTATGGCACAGAATCACGTTATACACCAGAACTGTCCGAGTGACAGCAAATAAGTACACAGTTCCAAAATAAAATGCAAGATGGTTACAATTAATGCAGAAAATGGGTCAGCTGACGAGCTCTAAACCACTTACTAGGTTTCATTGCAACTAAATTTAAGTTTGCGTTGATTACCACGCATCTCAGCAAAGTGAATATGACTACAATAGATATGTGTGGTCTACAAAAACATTTCACTACTCTGCCTTCTCCACTAGGTATACTACTTCTCCAATTGGATATTAAAATGGATCTGGTAATGAACAAGAATTTTTGGATGATTCAGAGATAATTAAATGATATTTATCAACCATTTTAAGTGAGATTGCAATTGATTTAATTTCAACAATGCCTAGCGCCTTGGTTTACGGAAAATGTGTTAGAAATACCTACAATACCTTATACTAGTGGGAGTTAGCCTTCTATAAACATAATATTTATCTATAATATAGTAAATTCACGGTTACTTCCTACTCTACTGAAACCCTGCTTATGTTCTTCTTCCGAGATATTCCTCCGCCACAGGCAGACAAAGGTTAACTAAGTCTAGAAAATTACACCAAAGCAACAACGCATCGTATTTGTGCGAACTCAGTGTAATAATATTTTGCGTAAGACCTATTTCTTTCTAGACATTACCAACGCACTTATTATCTAACTGTTTTATTTATATTAGTTATAAATATAATACTGTAATTTATAAAATATAAAATAATAACAAATTCTATTTTAACCAAAAGTAATGTGGTTTTATGCTAACAAAAGTATAAAACGCTTGTGAAACATGGCATAGTTAGAAACAACCAAACGCGTCTTACATGGTGATATTTTCAAAGGTTTCATTCAAAAAGTGCGAAGAAACAGTGAACTGTTCATAATAATAACGGAATTCACAGGAGAGCATTCCAACACAATTACATGTTCATAAGGTTTATGCAAGATGATTATGCAAGGAGAAACATATTATTGAAGGAATACCGGCCTGAGATGTTCTATTTCTCATGTAACTGGGAAACTTTCATAGCCACAGAGGCGGATCCAAGCGGGAGAAAGATGGAGTAAGGGGATTTGAGATCCCCCTCCCCACCCCAATTACCCCACTTCACCCCCCTGGAGTTGGTGCTAAATAATGGCTAAAATAAGATATTTTTCTAAAGTAGATACGAGGTTAGCCGGAATTTATCAAAAAGTTTGTAGTTTGAATTGTATACTAAATACAGAATTTTACCTGCAGAATTAAACTGCATGCGTTAATTTAAACATGTCATTTGAGCGTAACGGTTATCGCTAGATAAGTTCACACCCATGCATAATAAAATATATTAGTCTCCTCCCCGTTGACGCGTACCTAACTTATACGTCTGACCTGGGTTTATGAGTTTACTAACTTGACAGAAGTCCTTAAATATGTTTAATAAACTAATGAATAAACATTAACATATTTTTTATTCTGGTCTACTACATAATTCGTAAAACGTAACTTTAAAACGAAATGTTTTAATCAATATGCAAATAATACCGATAAACAATTAGCCAGAGTGAACTGAGAGTGTTCACCCCCCTTAATTTATTGCCATATTCGTCCTTGCATAATCTACGAACAACTTATAGCCGTCAATATTTAAATTCCAATGTCATATGCACTAGTGAAACAGACAATATTTCGCATACCTATTTGTTCCGGGTTTTGAGTACAAGTTAACTCATGCAATTCCGTTACGAAGTTTTTTATTACAATCATTAAAAAAAACCACGTATAATGGAAAATGCACTCACTGTATCTGCAGAGAGCAACAATATTCTTTGAAACAGTCACAGAAAAAAAAACCTCTTATTTACAGTGCGCACAGTATATGAAAAGGGGCACAAACCGCCCATATAAAAATTCCTATCAAAATATATTTTATAGAGGATTACGAATATTTAAATAACGTGCAACATTCGCTCAACACAGACTGGTAATTAATTATAGAACCAGATTAGGAGTATTTATTTAGTGTGCAACACAAACTTAATACTGAATTCTATTGAAATATGAATAATATCATGACATATAATATAATATAATAATATAATATCATGTATATATAATATACACACATATATAGTAAACAATTTACAATCTCCTTTTGCCTGACGTGCAACCCTGGGCAAGGCCCTCAACAGCAGAGCATTTGACTAGGTTGAAGGGGATGGAAATGTACAGCAATTTTCTCACAAAAGCTGTGAACCACAACTTGATTCTTCAATAAGTTCAGTATTTTGAAAGTGCTAGACGTTACTTTGACAATATCACAATAAATTATATAAAATAGATTTTCACAGCTGATTATATGATTATTTAACATTAACGTTTTCCACACTTTAACTGGAGTAAATCACCCCAGAGACATGATGATTATACAGTAGAACAATGTGCTAGCAATAGTATGGACACAATACATTATTTTAATTAGACGCACGTTCCTCGTGCGTAAGCAACGTCACCTAAGTTTGATTGCTACTAGAGACTCAGGACATGTTTAATTTCCTAAACGGGCAACCAAAACCTTTCGTTTACTCGTACCACTTCTCCACTTAATCTCAGAGCTACAACATTGTAGTAAACCTTTAAACATCGACAGAGCTAGCAAAACTTTACCAAGTTCATTCCTCCCTTGAAATATATGGTCCAAATTAATTCACAGCAAAGGATATTTAAATATTTCTGCATATGACATTTTCTTTACTCAGTGAAGCTCTATGGGATGACAAATTCATTACGTTAGACATTTAAAGACTACGTACATAGCTAAACCCCCAAGAATAGTGTACAAAATTCAGTATTCACTGTAATTGAAAACACTATACTGCGCATTGATTTGCCTCAACAGTGCTTCCCATTTGATCGTCGATGTGACTGAATGTTTCGTACCTTCGTGCTACTACACGTATGGGAGCCGCCCACGCAATAAAATCTGGATGATTTAGTGAAAATATTCTGAATATTATATCTGTACAAAGAAAAGTCGCGGTGACGAGCACGAAGACTAGTTCTCAAATACATTCTGAACAGAGTCACGTGGTGGCCTGAACGAAATTAAGCTTAAGCAAAAACATGTAGTTTGGAAATGTCCAAAGAAACAATTTAGAATAGCAATCCCAAACCATCACACTCTCATTATGCCAATTCCATTCAATGCATTACATAAAAAACCCCAGTTTCACCACGATTTGCCGTAATGCTATGAACGGCAGTATACAGGCGGACGTGGTCAATAACCCCCTTCATGATAGTGCAATTCCAAAAGCACTCCCCAAGTTTTCTCCATCATGGTGAATGATCAGTGGCATGCGCGCCCGGCACGCAAGTAGTGCGTCTAAGAGCACTGTACAATGTCGAAGAAGAAGGGCGATAATAAGCGTGCACGGCCTTATAACACTTTCGTCGATGCCCATGACGTCAAGGGAGTGGTATAGGAGATGGGGAAAAATGAAGGAGATCGAGTCTACTCGGGGAAGTCACTTAAACTGAAGCAATAAATAACTCGGCACGATGACACCAGGTGCGCTGGTGTCTCATGTTCTCCATGAGGATCTCTGTTGCTTTAAGAGATTGGGAAGATAGCGCAATAAAAATTTCGGTTACATAGCATGGCATTACGTCAGAAACCAATACCTGAACTGTACAGAAACCAGCACCTTTACAATCCATGCTAAAAGGAAATTCCCATTCTCCTCTTAGGCAATGGTGACCACACCACGTATGGACAAAATTATGGTGGACCATATGCATCTGCAGTAAATGGCAAGGTACTGAAGTGTAATAAAAGAAACTGCCTTCAAAATGGATGTGGATTTCTATAGGGTAGCTACAAAGGGAGTACCAGCGCCCAGAATGTCCACACCACATATTAGTGGCGGGACAAAATAATTTTCTGCAACAGTTCATATAATGACAACCTGTATTCGGAGCATCGGTGTCACAACCTTAGCAACACGATTACCAGCGACGTTTTTAAGAATATCAATCAACGTGCGGAAGTTTTTCGTCTGCATTAAAAAAGCTGTCACATAGATATTTGCACAAAATTCTGGCTCAGAAAAGCTAACTCCAAACAAAAACAGAAATCGAAATAAGATTACCAACCTACTTACTATTTATTCTAATGCCCATCTTTACACGCCACAGAAAAATACTTAATCGCCGTTGAAATAAACAACTGCGAGATGAAAAACGTCAGAATTCTGAATCATACAATATACCAGAAGACAACATGGCTTGGTTTTCAAGTTATAGATATAATTAACATATTTGTTGGAATGCTGCCAGGTGTTAATAACACATTTCTAATTAATATTTATGTTTTCAGTGTATAACATTTCTTTGAGTGGATGATGATGTAGATTTTTAACAAAGTCACATTGCCAACTGACACATATTCTTGTTTATCTATAGTTTATTCACCCTCTTATAACTTTATACTAAGGGAAACGAAAGTGTTGCGCTTACCCTTATTTTTTACATCACGTGTATGTTATAAAGGAGGACCGCAAACACCATCCCACTAATCAGAATACCCGACACGTTTATTAAGTGAAGAACATATTTTATGCATTATTTGTATTTTATTTTAAACCTACTAGTAGGGTAGAGGTAGGTAAAATTTTTTATATATTTAGGGTGAAGAAATCCTTTCTCTGACCCCACTTGTTTACGCAAATATTTGTATATTGTGTGCGACTATCTTTCTGAGAACAGAGAATAAATCCATTTACTTACAATATTTAATACCTCTATATGCTGCTAAATGCATTGATTATTACTTTAAAAAATGCTCTATTTCTCTATTCACGTTAATACGTTAGTGAAGTTAAAATTGGCAGGCCTGAAAAACCGTATGATGTACAAGATGAATAATCTCCTCTCTCCTCGGAAAAGTAGGATTTTGGCGTCGGCAGGTTTGAGAAATTAGGTTCTTATTTAACTTATTGTGCTGAATATGAAGTTGTTAAATAATGTAGTCTTATATAGAGCACTTGTAAACAGCGATAGTAGTTTCGTCCCAGAGAGCGCAAATAATTTTGCGTAGTGATATTTAAAGACACAAATTTGCTACTAGGAAATATAAGTGTACAGAATTCGACACAGCAATATGAGTTATTGACATTTTGGTACGCTTGGTAAGCAGTTCGCGGAAATCTGTGCAATCAGATTACTCCGACAGGACCGCTTTAGGATATGATATAATTATTTCAAACCAAAATTATAATGTAAAATCTGTTGTATACGTCATTTGGAACAGCTAACAAACTTCAGTCAGTTTAAGTAACGAAGTATTTATGCTTCTCTTTAACTGAATATTTAATCTGTTCCTTGCTATATAATTCAACTTATTGCGTTATCGGGATTTTGAATCTTACTGTTTCTGAAGTGGTCGATTTCAGTTATCTACTGCATATATTTACAATATAGTTTATTATTGTTACGATATCATGTTGCTATGTTGTATAAAATAATAACTATTTATTATAGATAGAACGTTTCTGAGAAACGCTGACAAACTCCGATAGGTTACTCCTTACACGCGGCAAGATGAATATGTTTGACCCAATTTCCTTTGAAGTAATTTTTAAGGGAGTCATGCGCACACAAAAATTTGAGTTCTGAAATGGTTCTTGTTATAAATATCAGACAGTACTTGCGATTAATTAATAGGCTAAATATATGAACAGTAATTTGTATAACGAAGATCTTACTCATCTGAAGACGCGATTGGCAATATCATGCCCCTTCGTTTGTAAATAGGGATTTCCGCCCAATGTTTGCATTAATTTTTGTAAAGCTACGCTGTAAACGATTCGTGAACAAAAAATATGAATTAGCAAATGTCTTGTCGGAAAACACTCAGGTTTTCAAACTTGTCGTGTAAATAGTGTGATTAATGTACTTACTTTTGTAAAGAGGGGAGTTGTAAATGTTTCCATTAATTCATTTAATGCAGTGTTATCTGCATTGTGTTCATTTTCAGTCACAGTGCAATGCGTGCCTAGTCATTTTTATAAGGGGGTGGGGCGGTAAATTTCAGGTAGCGCGCAAATATGTTTTAGAATTTTATTCAATATTAATAAGATGTGCTTAGATGATAATAATTATTACCCTATATTTGAGCATTACTGCAAACATTATTACTGGCATGCAAATATGTATTACTTTATTATATAGTACACGGAACCTTAATGAATGAACTACAGGCAATTAAAGTTCAAATGCTACAAATATGTCTCTTTTTCTCACTATGTTGGTCTATATTTACCTCTGTCGCAAGTTTTTTCAATGAAGACGCATAAATTAATTCTGTGATTTTGGTAAAAATTTGACTTAAGCTTGCATTATATATATGTACCATTTAAACACATGTTCATTCACGAAATGGGGACTAAAACTTTAAACTCAGTAGGAGCCTTCTTGCACTCTTGCACTGTGTAACAGCGTTTTCTGGACTATTATTGTTTAAGCACAGTTTTCTCTCGTTACATCATTGATTGTTTAGAAAGAGTTCTGTGTTTCTTTAATGCTTTCAGTGATCTTATTTCTCCTTACAACTCATAGAGGGAAAGATCAAACTTCTTTGACAAAAATATCTTTTTTTATATATATTTTAATGTTTCCTACCGCTGTGGCAGTCACAGTTGTTTCCTTACTTATTCATTTACCAGTGCCTAGTATCCAGAATTGCCTAAAATACTTTTGTACAAATTTCACATTTTTCCGTTTCCATTTGATGATTATTTTACCAGTTTTATTTCAATGCCAAAATAAATGTTTCTTCGTTTGAGAAAAGCTCCATTTTATATACAATTTTTCAAGATTGCATTGTATATTTAGTTCAAACATGTATCGTGAGAGTGCATAAATTGCAATAATGGTCACAAATGGTCAACTTCTCTTATGGCAATCAAAATAGTTAACTCGGTATCCTAACGTCCTTTTTTATTTAACAGCTGTTTGTAGAGGAAGATTACTGATCAGTCGCTTGAGTGATACTTTTCCTTCAATCATAACTGCTGGGAAAGTGGTCGTTTCGATAACATGAGTGAAAGTTTTCACTGCAACTGAATAATTCTGACAAACTGCAGCAACTTCTTCGGTTCTTCGAGTTCGTCTTGTTGTTAATAGAGATCTCAGTGTTGTTAAGGGGCCGTGGTTGCTGAGCAGTTAGCCTGCTCGCCTCCCACCAAGGCGATCCGGATTCAATCCCCGACCGGGTCGCTCCGGATTTTCGCATGTGGGGATCGTGCCGGACGATGCCTTTGGTCGGCCCTTTCATTTCGGCACTACTCCATACTCACCTCAATCACCCTCATTGGCTCTTAAGACCTCGCTGTATAATGGCCTTCTATAAACTTGTAGATCAACTGAACAGTTCCAGCATATTAAGAAATTATACTGTTTTAGGAACTTGGTAAATACGAAATACCCAGTATTAAACTCAAACAGTGAGCAAAGCAACCAAATGCAGTTTGTTACTAACATCCTTTTATCTGGATTGAAAACTATTAACATGACCTGTCATCGCTGAGGCACCGTCAAAACATATAGACAGCATATGTTTCCAGTACTATTTATATTCTTCCATCACTCTGTTCATTTGCTGAAATCTGTTTGTTCGTCTGTGACAGGTAATCACTATGCTCTACAAATGTTTCAACTGCTCTATTTCTGTTGCTGAAATCCGTTCAACTACACATTATCCTCGATGCCATTGTTTCATTTCAAATTTTTTCTATTAAATTTACAGTAAACCTGTGTTTCAGCTTCGCTTTCAAGGGCGCATACCACTCTTACGAAGCATTGAAAACCATACGTCGCATAATGTTTCCGACGTTATTTTTCATCAGGAATATGCAGGTGGATTATGTCTATTTTTACAGACTCGCCCTGAGAGTGTGTGTGTGTGTGTATATATATATATATATATATATATATATATATATATATATATAACAAAATATATTTTAATTAATGAGAGCTTTGTGTTTTGCTTTATTCATGGCGTGCATTTACGCTGTACAATAATAGCTTAGTAAGGTTGCCGGAAAAATATTAGCCTCTTGCCTCTTGCCTGAAACTTGCACACATCATGAAAGGGTTGAGTAAAGTGTCAAATGGATTAAGGGCTACGTACACAGGCAAAATCGCGTACCAAGACCAAATTAATGAAATATATTGTGTGGAGTGAATACGTAAATCTACAAAGCACTTAGCAAAAAACTCACTGTTACCGCTGTTAACTACTAGGATGTTTACTTTAGCTTTAATACTCGCGACTTTATTAAAACGTAATGAGCTATTAATACGTAACTAAACGGAAAAAACAAAAAAGTTCCGACCAACATGTTCACATATTATGGATGTCTGGTGAAATATTTACGAGAGCTCTCTCTAAACTAATTAAGTAAGGTAAACCTTTGAAACCGCTCAATTCCGCGACAGGATTACATGACTCAGAAGTTCATAATTAAGAGGAGAACATCACGCGGAACATAATGGTTGTTTCAGGGGCACGTATGAAAACGTCAATATTCGTAGGTACGACAAACTTATAGCCTAACTTCATAGTTACATCTCTCAGAAGATACTTCGTTTTGAATACGTGACTCATGCGTTAGTTTACTGCGTTCATGGACATCGACAGGCAAACGCCAGGCAAAGGTGAATATGGCAGGACTAGAACCCACACACAGTACAAGTGCAGCTGCCAAACATAATATTAAAACGAGGAAGGTAACCTAAGTGAAAGAATTGTTTAAACCAGTGAAACACTTGTTCATGTAAGACTTTAACATTTTTTTCTACATAAATATGAAATATGTTAAAAGTTTTAGTAGAGAACCAACTAAATATTACTTTGTCTTTCGTAGTCTGATAAAAGTATGACGATGAAGGAAGTAGATTTTTTCAAAACTAATGAAACGAGGTATAGGAACTTTAAATTTGTATCTTCTTTCGTACACATCTCAAAATTGAACAAAATTAATACCTTAATCCACAGCTCAACGTAATCCTTCAAATTATGAGAATGTCGCGGAAGATATTTCTTGAGAATTTGCTTTGAGGTTCACCTGCCGTTCAATTTTTACTTTTGAGGTAACATTTTACACTGAAATGGTCTGAAGTTAAAACCTTACCGCAGCTCAAAAAACTGTCGGAATTCAAAGAAGCTGCTACATGTCATTCCCGTAACTTCATAACTTTAGTTGAAACGAACATTTTTGTTAAAATAACTTTCCGAATTTTGAAGAAACCATGATTTTAAGTAAAAAATTTCGTATCTATCTACGTTAAAAACCTGTTGAAAATAATCTTTCAAATAAGCTTTAATTTTTATCAAGTAACCGTCGTTATCATTTCACGAAACCATAAAACAACTTCAAGATTTCGAATAAGTATTGACTCCTGAACATTTATAAAATACTAGTAAATTTGGTAGAATCAGCTCTACGAAGTTGTTTAACCATATAGAGAAAAGCATGTTACTGCCTAAAAAAATCTTTCCCTCAGGGCAACGAATTTCTTGCTAGACAATATCGCCCATGGCTGGGGACGACACGATGAAAGGACGTATCAACAGCAGACACCAGTGAAGGTAGATACAGCTACATAAGAGACACGTCGGAAGGAGGAGTGAACCGATATTTACGTTCATGAACACTTTCGTCTCACACAAGCCGCCGTAGAGAATAGGAACAAGCCATATCATCGGTGACGAATTGGAAAGACGACGCTGGTATGCGAACGATAACTTCTATACGTCTATCTATACTACACTCATTGTTCTCGGCCAAATACGTAACTTTGACTGGTTGTAGAGAATAAAAAATAATGCAACAGTTTGTGCACTCGGATGCTTTTTATGTTTCTGATGAAATAACCAAACTGGTTTTTTCAAGTATGTAAGTTATTTATGTTAATATGAATAATGTAAGATATTTTAACTATAAAAAAAGTGATAATTAAAAACTGAAAAATCTACTGACTTTTAAACAAGCTGCTATAATGTGAACGTCTATGTATAGACAAAGTCGCTACAATTGCACTGACAGAACAGTATAAGGTATTTGGAATTCAAGCGAAAATATTACTTTAACATTTGACAAATAAGTGGCGTTATATTTTTTTTATCGCAATGTGCGTAGTTTATAAAGTTTCAAATGCCTTCAAACAACAGTTAACAGTTGCCGTCATCAATATAAATTGGTTTAGTCCTGTCTTAAAGCAAGTTGCATGAACATAAACGTTGTGGACGTAAAATCTTCATCAGTGGTGACGTGGAACGTCTTATTTTCCCTAACTGATGTGTTTGGCCAAGTTCGAAATATGTCCCATGACATGTAGAACCGCACTATTACAAAATCTGGTGCGCAATTCGAACATGAAAGGTGACGATTGCTATGAGGCCACAGTAATAGCTGGTATAAAAGTTTCTGTATTTATCTTAAGGATTTTCTAGTAGTTTGCTGTCATTGTTTCTCTATGCGTGACTCGGGGTGCGTCGAATATTCCAGGGCAATGCCAGCAGAGTATAAATAGTGCGACAAGCCGGCAGGCCGGGAGTTTGGATGAGCGGCTGAGTGGCTGAAGTTTAGGTGATAGAGGACGGACGAGCGAGAAGAGAAACGAGCGCCGAGAGAAATTACCAGAGGGAGGAAAATATGCGACTGCGAGCATCGGTTCAATGAAGAGTACGACTGGCAGGTTGGACAATTGGACTGAGTATGTGAGTGTACGACATTAGAGATAATGGCAACAGACAGGAAGTGCGTTCATGAGGAGTATAGGTTAACTGACATTCAGACACATTACGTATGACGTTAAGAGTCAAAATATATATTAATTATTGCGCTCATTGAGAAATAAAAAAAGCAATAGCGGAGACAGATAGATTAATGCGGAGAATAATAGCTGTGTCAATAAACTAAAATCAAAGTTATTACTTTTATGTTTATTATGACCTCCATTCCTCGCGAACTCAGATACGCCCTCTGGCATCCTCAAAATATATATGGTTTCCTATAAATAAATATATATATAGCTGTCCCATACCTTATATAAATACTAACATATATGCACAGACTGGGTGATTCACCTAAAACATGCACCGCAAATATTTAGAAAATCAAATGTGCTACGGTTTGGCATAAATAAAGTTTAGACAATGCCTCATAATTGCAGCTCAGACAGAGATTTTAATAAGTATACGAATTTTCAGTTCTTCGAAAATGTTCTCATTTTATATGGACCCAGCAGTCACACTCAGAGCTTAGATGCAATCGATCTGGCTCGCAAAAATGGGGTTATTATAGTATCACTGCCATCTCACTGCACAAACCGTATGAAATCACTTGACGTAGCTTTTTTCAAGCCACTGCACACCTTCGTTGACACTGCAATTATGACAAAGCTGAGAACGTCTCCAGAGAAAAGACTTACTGTTGAGCATATCCTTCTTAGTAGGAGCTGGGTTTCCTAAGGCTGCTTCGATGGAAACGGCAATAAATGGCTTTAGGAAAACTGGGTTCTGGCCCGTTGATCGCCATGTGCTTACAGATGCTGACTTTGCTGCTACATCCGTCACTGATCATCCAATCCAAGAATCAGGTGCCAAGGAGCAAGAGCAACCAATGGAGCCTAGACATGTTTCTCTAGATATGATAATGCCTGAGTAAATGGAGCACGTTGATGATGTACTACAGTCTAACGTGTATGATCTACCATCAATAAAAGTGCCTAGCACTTTCAGAGATATTTCTGATCGTTCGCATGATGTTCTGGGTTCACCAGCAACGCGTTTCATATCTACAGGAGAAATAAATCTGCATAATCCTTGTTCACTTTCACTAGAGCAAAATAAAAGGCGAAGACGTGAGGTTTCAGGCCTAATGCTGACATCAATGCCACACGAATAGTCGCTTAGCAAGTGTCCGCGTTCCTCATCTAATATATCTGCGTCAACAAAGAAGAAACATTTATTTACTAATGTGCAGTCAGATTCCCAGAAGCAGAAGAAAGCGTGTGTTTCCAATAGACCGGATACAATGTGCATCAACTGCGGTGAAACTTATGAGACAGGCTGTATCCAGTGCAATTCCTGTAAACTTTGGTTACACGAGGAGTGTGCAGATTTAAGTAATGTTCATTTTTACTTTTGTGACAATTGTGTAAAACGCTAGGAAATATTATTTATCTCATTATTAGGTTAACATTTTATTGTCATTTTTGGAATTATTACTATCATTTTAACTGAGTATGGATCTGAAAGTTGCCTAATTTTTTTAAACAATTTATTACGTTATGTTTTAAAAAAGTTACAATAATGCACTTTATAGACCACTCGAAAGAGGAATTATAAATTTATTTGTATTACAAGTTGTTTTTGGTTTTATTTTTATTATTTTATTTTTTACTGGACAAAATTACACGAGTGTGAAGTTCAAATTACACGCCACTGACCCAAATTACACGACAAGCAAAAATTTAAAGAAAACTGTAATAAACTGTCTTATATTATAGTAAATTGTATTTTACTTATAGGCTTTGTAAAATCTTATTACAGTTCTTCTGCCTCTAAATTTTTAAGTGTTTGGAACATCTGTTATAAATTTTAGGCATCCAAAGTTAAGTGGTTCAAATTGCACGGACCTCCCCTATTCTTGTGCAAGAAGTTTACGCGCTATCATAACATGACAATTTAAAATACTTACAGACGTGGCTGTATCTCCCTCTGTTTCCTCAAGAACAGCGTCGTCCACACCTTGACGAGGTCTTCCATCACTGACACCGTCAGCGCCAGCATCCATTCTTCATAGTACGTGTTGTGTACTCTAACAAGCATGCGATGGTCACAATGACGTACGTGTAGGTACCTATCACGATAAAGCGCAGCCGCAGCGCTGGCGTTGCCTCTGAATTCTCTATAAAAGAAGTGCATATTCGCATATATGCGAGAAGTATTCTGTCATCGAGGCATTACAGTCCACATCAAAAACGTCCAAATCGTTACGCAAAACGCGTTTGCTTTCACAGCACACTTCTGAATAGCGCAGTAACTCCGGTGCAGAGATATGTCGCGTGCGACGCTTACTGTCGCACTACAGACTGCGGTCGTTAGCGAAAAGGTGCAGGGACATAGGATTAAAGGCCAAATGGTGTCGCAGCTACCTGTCAATTTTCGACTCCAATGCGAGACACATTAACTCAGTTGAAGACTTATGCGAACGCTTAATGATTGCCGCAGATAACACGTTTGGGAAGGACACGTCGTTTACGGATGACATCATTCGACGGTGTAGAGCGTGCATCAGGACTGGATGACAACAATTCGAGCAATTACTTTAAGGCCACGATCACCCATTTCTACACCTTTTGCAAAAAATAATTTTTTTGAATCCAAACGGGAGCCGATATTGTAAAATTCTCTTACAATTTAGTTAAAAAATGTATTTATTCTGTAGTGTAATTTTTTCAACACAAATAAACCGTATACTTTTATCCAATTAATTAATTTACGATAAGATCGCTTATTTAATAATTAGTTAAAATTACAGAATTTTTGTATTGGAAAAATTATACTACATAATAAAAACAATCCGTAACAAAATTGTAAGAGTATTTTACAATATCGGCTCCCGTTTGATTTCAAAAAATTAATTCTCGCAAAAGCTGTAGAAACGGGAGATCGTGGCCTTAAGTGTAAAGTTTATATAAATAATTACATGGAAACGTATGTAGTCCCTATTTGTTTTATTGCACCATTTTCTCAATGTCTTACACACCGTGGTAAATACTCTCTGTACGTGAAAATCAAATAACTACACCATATAATGAAACCAAATGTTCACATAAGTACATTTCGGTAACATTTGTAATGTGGTAATTTCTAGACTCTGAGACGTCATTCTAAATGTTTTTGTTTCTAAATGGCAATATCAGACGTATGTTACCTTGGCAAATAACACGTTTTTATGTTAATAATCCTGTTATGTTTAATCCATTTTATTTAGCAAAACAGTGATCAAACTACGAATTGAAGGTGAATAAAAAATTAATATAAATAGCACAATATTTTATAAAGAAAGCCGTAATCTTGGCCACAAAACTGCTATACAAACTAAATGGCAGCACTATTGGGAAATATGCTTTAAACAACAAAATAACAATATGTATCGATTAAAAGCAGTGATGTATTAAACACTTAAAGCAGGTAGAGGTTTGTGACATTTCCGAACAAATACCTTTATCGTCAAAACGAAACCACTTTTCTAAAGTCAAATTGCGATATCCTGTGGTAGGGTATGACCTTCACTATCAGCTGTTTAGGGGTTGATTATTATGTATATGTGTATGTATGTATATATATGTATGTATATATATATATATATATATATATATATATATATATATATATATATATATATATATATATATATATATATATATATATATATATATATATATATATAGTGCGATAGGCCTCCACGCCGGGAGTTGTTGAATTAATGAGTGGCAGAGTTTCAGCGATAGTTAACGAGCGGCGAGAGAAGTGACCAGTGGAAGGGAAATCTGCGACTGCGAGTATCGAGCAGTGAAGAGTGCGGCTGGCAGGTTGGACTATTGGACTAGATGCGTGAGTGAAAGACACTACAAATGACTGTAAAATTCAGGTTTTTTTCTATTTTTAAATCTTACTACTTTTTTAAACTCCACTTGCAATATCTTAAAACGTGGACTGTGGTTCTGAAACTTTTGAACGCAATATGAAAGTTTAATTTTTCTTAGATTTTCTCACAATGTTACCTACAATTCAACCAAAAAATGTATTTTCTACTGGAGATTTTGTATAGACTTAAACCAACACACTAGGATTTATAGCTAAATTAGTTCAATGCGAAATTTAAAATTTAAATTCTTAGTTGTATTTTATGTCATTCAACATGCTATATTGTAGAGCATTTAAAATAGTTTCATGTGGCGAGACATTGATGATAGTTGTTTTATATTGTGATAAAAATTTATATTTTAGTTGTTTAAATATTCGTGTTATTTTATTAATTCCAGATAAATAAATTTCATTTGTAAGTTTTCACCTTGTGAAAACTTGGTTTAAAAATTGTAAGAACGGTTTAAATTAATGTGTGTTCATTTATAAAAAATTAATTGAATTTGTTAATTGAATTTTACTCTTAGAAGCACAAAGACGTAACTGATTTTCTTTAATGGCTTATATATCATATTATAGCACATTAAGCGTTGAGAATTATAGATTGACGTAT
The DNA here is from genome assembly GCA_029891345.1 of Dryococelus australis. Lineage (NCBI taxonomy): Eukaryota > Metazoa > Arthropoda > Insecta > Phasmatodea > Phasmatidae > Dryococelus > Dryococelus australis. The sequence continues at coordinate 129,411,534 of CM056994.1, read as the reverse complement.
ATCGTAGGTTTAATAAACGTTTTCGGCAATCGAGACGTTTTGATACTTTAAATGAATTCATTGCTATATCATTGCTGTTGTTAAAATTAATCGGCCATTTCACTGTCGTTGTTTGCTTGAAAATTGAGCAAATGAAGAAACATCTATCTTTGACAAAATATTACTAAAATGATGATGCACGTATAAAATTTTTATCGTTAATCATCTTGCAGATGAGTGTAATATACACGATCTAGTCTGTCAAAAAAGTTTAAGATAGTGCGAAAAAAATTAATTATATAAAAAAACGCCATGTTGTACGGAAGCCGTGTAGTTGTGCGGTCGTATTACATAACGAGTAACTTACACGTGAACTTTCACAGCGTGATATTATTCTGAGGTAAATTATGTTCCACCTAATTTAGAATTCGCGTATCACATGAATTGGAAACGGATATAGCCGAAGGCTTCAAAATACAGAAACGACTGCTCCTACGCAGATCATGTTCTCTCTCAGTCGGGAAGTTTGATGTCAATGCTGTAGGGCGCGTACGTCTCCTCTTGCCCTCTCTTGCCTCGCGGACAAAGGCACGGGAACAAAACGTGAGCCCCACGGCTAAAATTTCCTAGCAGTTCGAATTCCCAAAGTGTATTCCAAATCCCTCCTCTCACCTACAAGCGAGATGTGCTTGGGAACTTTAGCTCAGTAAAGCTGACAAGAGTACGAGAAGAAATTTCGTTCCGTAGCACGCTCTTTATTCCGAAGTACGTAGACACTTTGTACCCAAGACAAGGATAGTATTTATATTACGAAGATGTATGCGAAAATGTTTCACCAAGAGAGCGCACTTTGAGAGTGTGTACGAGTAGGCTGATTTCTTAAAGCCCGCCTTACTCATATATGTCACATTTTATTTCATTTTTTTGTAAATTCACAAATGTATTTATTATTGCCAACTGATTAATTTGTACATTCACAATATGAAAACTGTATCTACACAATTTAAAAAATTCACATCAAAGCTGAAAAACATTTAACTGGTGGCATCCTAATATTTCCTATAAACACAAGGAAACTTTGTCGTTGATGAAACCGCTGATTCGGAACTCTAAAGACGGAGAAAAGAATATGAAGGGTGAAATTCCCGTAAGACCCACTTGTAATAATTATGTTAATAAGTAACGCGAGTGTAAAAAATATTAACGTGTTTTTTTTAATATGGCCATAAATAGTTGCGTTGTAGCAGAATGACATTTGGTTGTTAATGGCCCTAAAATAGTGAGGTATCTTGAAAGTTCGAACGTACAAAAGACTCTTTAACCATGCTCTGTGTACAGTGCGTACATAATTAACAAGTTAGCACAACTAGCTCATATAGTTGGAAGATCTGGTTACGAAACCGGCCTAACGCACCAGCAAAACACAGTTTTTTAAACCCTCATTCCAGAAAAATTACAATGCATTCTAATGCTTTGTAGATTTCCATTTATTCGCTCATTACAATAGATACATGTTTAGAATCTGGTCATCATTAAGTGATGTAAACTCTATTTCAACATTTCCTTCACTAATGAATGCCCAAGTTAAATCATGTTGTCTTTTTTTTATATTTAACATGAATGTTTATTCCATGATATGATTTTAACACCTTTATTTCAGTTTTATAAAGATATTCTTGTGTATTTCTTCTACATAAGGAAACCTGTATTGAACAGCATGTATAGGCATACAACGCAAACTTAAATGCGATTGTTTTAGAGAAATTTTTCGTGTACTATAAAAGCATGGAATGTTTTACTAAGTTTTTATTAAGCTAGTCATTTAAATATTTAAACGTTTTGTAGGAATTTCGAAAGTGGTTGAGCTCCTTTGACTTAGGGGTAAGAACCTGGAATAGGCCTACATGGATGATGTGGAAAAGGACAACTGTATGAGGCAACGCAAATCTTGTACGTATTGTGCCATGTGCGTGATTAGGATTATAATTGCTATCTTTAAATGTCATAAAATTTTGTGTTTCTCGTTTAAAAATAAAATATTTATGATCATGCGCCAACCAAAAGTAAAATTTCCGTGCAAAATAGGCCTAACCTGCAGCATTTTCGAGCAATTAGGTCTTAATTTATTAAAAGTAAAAAAGACATTATTAAGGTGAGTAAATCGCACTACGGTCAGTTTTTAGCCTATTTTCCGTAGAAAAGAAAGGCTTATGAGATCACTTTCCTGCCTGTATGTCTGCGTGAATGTATCTGTGTGTGTATCTGTGCATGTGTGTGCTCCAACCCCAACCCCCTTCAATTTTTGAACACATGAACCGAATTTCACCAAACTCGACAGATATAGTACTACGTAAGTACACCTGAGTTTCGTAGTTTTCGTTACCGCCTGGCACTTACTGTGAAGATGGTGGCCATTTTAAGATTTTGGGTGATATTTCATATCTCCGAAAACATTCAACAGATTAAAACCAAATTTTGTGTGCTGAAAGCACAAGGTGTAAGAATTGCATTACGAGGTAAGTATTGTTGTCGGTTCGCCATTTTGTAAGACAGCGTCACATGAAATAATTAATCTTTTATAGTATATCTCGAAAACAACTGAACCAATTTTCGCCAAATTTGGCACGTAAGTAAAACGATGATAGGCTAATATAGGTAATTGTGTTTTATTAGGCACTTATTTTCAAAACGATGGCCATACAAGTTTTATATATTTTATTTGGTATAACTGCCATACCTTTCGAACAATTTCCACCAAATCTAGTACGGTGACAGTATATATTACAAGCATAATAAAGTTCAACAATAACCATTTCTGTGCTCCATTTTATGAGATAGTGATTTATGAATTAATAAAGTTTTTCTGTAATATCACAGGAAACAAATGTGATTCCAACACAATTTGACAAACGAATATTACTACGGCAGTTAATAAGTACAGTTTATTTTTCAAATATGTCAGACACTTGTTTCTAAATGGAGGCCACCGAACTATTTTAGCATAGTATGCTAAATATTTAAGACCATTAAATGAATAACAACTTAACTTTGTATGCAATGAGTACATATAACAAACGCCAAATATGTCTTCACAGAGACTCTTGTCCTCAATTTTCTAAGATAGTGACATACGAATAAATAAAGGTGTTTTGATTATACACTATCAACCAAAAAGTAATTGGGCACCCGTGAAGATAGGTAATTCAGTACGTGAGTTGACTTGTGTGGCCGCCATACGCTGCTGTACAACCAGTTGACAAGAAAATGGCATAAGGTACAGAGCTATCGGACTTCGATAAGTGCGTGATTATGGGCTGTCATCTCAGTAGGCTGTCTAGCCGGGCGATTGCACAGAAGGTAAGCAGGCCCAAATCTACGGTCGTATTCGCCCTGCGTAATTGGAAGGTCGATAAGGATTGTGCCAATGCTGCACGTTCTGGGCAACCTCAAGTCTTGACCGACAGAAAACACAGAACCCTGAAAAGTGAAATTGTCAAAAATAGTGCACAACCCATGGCTACCATTCGACAGGAGTTTAATGCGGCAACAGGAGTATCGGGTTTCCACTGGAACATTGCGTACAGAGGCCCACCGACTTGGATATTTCGGAAGAGCAGCTGCACATAAGTCCCATATCACGACAAGCAATAAAGCTCGGCAACTCGGGTGGTGTTTCGACTGTCGTAACTGGACACTGGAGGAGTGGAAATCGGATCTGTGGAGTGATGAGTCGAGGTTTACATTATTCCGGTCCGATGTATGTGTATGGGTGTGGCGTCTACCCAGGGAACGGCTTCAGCGGGAGAACATAGTAACAACTAGGAAATTCGGTGATGGAGGAGTGATGGTGTGCGACTGTTTCACGGCCTTCGGCGTAGGAGCGCTGGTGTTTGTCCGCGGTAGCATAAACACAGAGGACTATTGTAACATTCTGGATAGTGAAATGCCCCCACATTGTGGCGTTTTTACGGAATAGACAAGTCTTACTTCCGGAATGACAATGCCAGCTTCCATGTTTCAAGGACTACTATGCAGTGGTACGCCGACAAGTATGTTCGCCTATTGGCCTGGTCCGCCCACAGCCCCGACCTCAAGCCTATAGAAGAGATTTGGGACGAATTGGATCGCCGGGTGAGGGCTCGTCAGGCGCGGTCAAAATCCATTTCTCAACTCATGGAATTGTTGCAAGGAGAATGGCTATGAATCCCCGTGGATGTCCTGCTAACACTCGTAGAGAGCATGCCAGATAGCGTGGCTGCTGTTATAGCCGCAAGAGGTGGACCTACGAGATTCTAACGGGGTTGACAAACACCGAGCATTGTGGACAGGTGCCCAATTACTTTTTGGTCGATAATGTATATCGGGTAACAATTGACCGATCCCTACCAAATATGGCAAACAAGTAGTTTTGGGGTAGATGACGTTAACTTTCAATTGAAGGTATATCAGAAACTTATTTTGAAAATAGACCCTTATTTTGAAAATAGTGACCATGTAGCTATTTTAGTTTTGTATGTTAAATTTGAAACCATGTGATTAATTCTAATGAACTTTTTATGCTGACTGTATACATAATAAACATCAAAAGTGTCCACACAAAATCTCTTTTGTCCACCAGTTTTTCGAATATCATCATATGGAAAATTGCATTTATGATATATCTCTGAAAAAACAACCGATTTCTACCAAATCTGGCAAACAAGTAACACTATGGCAGGCCATACAAACTGAAAAATTTCGAAAGTGTCAAGCACCTATATCTTCGAAAGGGCAGCCCTATAAAGATTTTAGCTCAAAATATTTTATCTACGAAAAATGCAAAACAATTTTCAACTTAAATTTGTATGCTAAAGTATAAGTTATATCTATCACAATTTTCTATACAAAGCCTAATTTCTCCGCAGATCTGGAAGATAGCTCCACATGAAATAATGCAGTCTTTATGCCCTATCTCGGGAAATAATCAACCAATTTATTTCAAATTCGGGCAAGAAATTGTACTATGTTAGGCCATATTAATTTATCAGTTTTAATTGTGTAATTCACATAATTGCTGAATGGCACCTATACAAACCTTTTAGTTAAGTGTAATATATCTACGATCCTATATAACATATATAAATTAATGTTTGTATATTGTATCTTTAACAATCATGGAAAGCTATAATAAATAAAATTATTATCCTCCGTTTATGAAGATCGTCACATGAACAATGAAGGTTTTATGCCATATTTTGAGGATCAAACAACCTATTCATACCAAAATTTCACGCAAGTATTGCTACATTATGGTATGTAAATTAATAAGTGTTATGTGCGGCAGGCATGTGTTAATGTGGTTTATAAAAACAATTCAAATTTATTTGTGATATGTATAAAACATTTTAAGAATATTCATTCAAATTTTGTATTCAAACTGTATTCATTAAAAGCATAATTTATGCAGAGAGATATATTTTGCAAAGATTTTTTGTATCGTAGCGTCAGGTGAGTAAAATGGACTTTTGCCATTTTCTGTACGGCCAGGTAAAGTTACATGATTTAAATGGGGCCAGACCCTGATTTTCAAAATGCTGGCCATAAAAATATTTTTATATATTTGGCATATATCTTAAACGGTTTAACCAAATTCAACCAAACTTTTTATTCTGACTGTATATAATAACCGCAGAGTATGCATAAGGTTTTCTTGGGGAATTCTGTAAGATAGCACTGATTAAGAAAGTAAGATTTTTATGCCATATATATGTACCAATCAACCGATTTCCATCGAATTTTTTACAAAAGTAGCATATTGGTAGGCCATGTAAACCAATGGATTTTAAGTGGCTCAGACACTTATTTTCAAAGTGATGCCCGTGTAAATATTTCAGGTTAGTAAACTATATTATTAGAAACACTACACTGATTATATCCGAAGTTGATGCTCCTAATCCGACCACCGTGATGCAGTTAATTGCAAGCTAGCTTAATTTTACGAGTTTTTATTAATTAGTATCCCGGTTAAGTCACGCGTTTATTTTCATTGTCTTGGTACTGTTTCAAATTTTTTTTTCATTTCATCTCTAATGATGTTGCTGTCAGTGAAACTCCAACGCTTACCTGTCATCTAAGCTCTTAAGAAATTCATAAAAATTTATTTGCATTCATGTAGAGGAAAGTAGGCTCATTAGTTATAAGTAATTTATTGTTCATTCTTTCATTGATTATTTTAACTAACTGGTGGTTGGTGGGTAAAATAAGGTAAACAATAAAATTAAAAGTATAACCATGCACAGGCTGTCTAATATCGGAATGGGTTACTAGTTCCTGAATGTCGCTGCTGTTTCGCCATGGAACACTTACTTTGTTTATCTGTGTTTTCGTGAATGTACAGTCTACGTCTTTGCCTTTATGTTAGTCTATGTTGTCTTGCATCATCCGTTATTATTCCCATTTTTCTGCATTGACGTTAATTCGATTATGTTGTCCATTATTTTTGTGTTGTAAGTTCGTGATCAACTTCATTCATACTTCATAGTTAAGTGTGTGGTTTTAGAGATGTTAATTTTCGGTTGCATTTGGCGTTTTTGTATTTTTATATGTTGTCTTTGATCAATATCCGTGGAATGCTCTAAGAAAGGAACCTGTTTCATAATGCTCGCTTGCACACAATATATATTAACGTTGTCCTGATAAAATTACAGCATAATCTATTATATATTTTGTCTGTAATAAACCGTTACACAATTAAATTATTGTCTGCAACCAGCTGTTCTTACGCCAATTTGCTCGGCTTTGAATGAATTTTTTTTAGACATATAATTGCGTGTTGTATTCAATGCCTCAAAAATGTAATGCAATATTGTATATATCTTGTTATACTCCGACATTTAATAGTCGATATATAATACCTTTCAATAATGATCAGAAATAAAATTTCTTACGCGTTATTCTGGTTTAGTGATGTGTTTATGTTTTACTCTAGGAAGCGGAAGTAGTTTCTTTAAACAACTGTTATAACAACACAAATATTGAAACCCAATCTTGTTACATTTAAGTCAGATTAAACATTGTTATTATGCATTAGTTACATGACAGCTGAAACTTCTCAGGAACGACCCATTTCCTTTCCATACACATAAAGAAAGAGAGACAGAGAGAAAAAAAAATTAGTCTTTCAAATTTAACAGTGAAATGATGTACAGGATTTTCGAGGCTCCTTTATTGTTTGCGTGTGTTACAGGAATTAAACTTCTTGCAATATAGGCAATTTTATTACTCATTAGTTTATATAGGCATACTCTGCTGGATTTGACTTGAAAAGTTCGACGCAACCCGAATCACAATTAGAGAAACTAGAGCAGCAAATCACTAGAAAATGTTTCAGATAAATACAGAAACTTAAAACAATTAAGGTCAGCAGTGTGCACCGCGAAAACGATTATCGTGTCGGCTAGCTTTTTGTAACAGATATGCGATTCCTGGGTATCGCACTCTCGTCATTCAAAACATTTAATTGACTAGCAGCTGCCACTATCTGCTATGTTTTCCACTTCCCCTCGCTCGCGCGGGACAAAGAAGTAACAATGTCCTCCCCTCAAGTCTGTTCGTCCCGAAAAGACACTGCAACATCTGGACATTCGTGGAGTGCCAGTCTGTCGATCCTGACAACATTCAGCATCGCCCGAGAGCCTTGACGACTAATGCGAAAGATTACATCATCGATCTTCTTCTGAATACTGTAGAGGCCTTCCCAACATTTCTGTACCTTCGGGCAGTACCCTTTTCGCCTCTGGGAGTTGTACAGCCAGACCAGTAGTCCTTCTGGAAATACCTATCCAGACATTTCCCTATAAAACCGCATCTTCAGCTTTCAATCTTTATGTTGAGGTGCTGTCGAGAAAAATCATGAATGCCAACAAGTATGTTATATCATTCACTAGCATAATCAGGTGCTGCGGCTTCCTCTTATATCGGTCGATCAAACTACAGGTCACTGGGTAGGCGTAGTTCTCTTATAAACAGTATTCTTGATAGTGTTACACTTGTGGACTCGTGAAATGCCAAGCGGAAAGCTAAAATGTAAAATGGCACCGTTGAATCCTAGAACTTTTGGTGGTCTGCCAGAAAGATCGATAGCTACTGTTTAAAAGTGCATTCAACCTCTCGACCATTCCATCCGACTGAGGGTGCAAATCTGTAGTTCTAGTCTTTTTCATCCCCAGAATCTTTGTAACCTCCTGGAAGATCCCATTTGCAAAGATTATTCCCTGACTAGACTGAAGGTCCAATGGAACCCGAAAACTCTAAAAGACATGCTATATAAGTGCATCAGCCAAGGTTTCTTGGTTTGGGAGGGGAATGACCTCAGGACACTTAGTAAATTAATATTATGCCACCAGTAGATACTGATTACCTCTATCTGTGACAAGCAAGAGGACTAGAATATGTTCTGAAATCTACTCGACCAGGGCTCCAACATTGTATTTCTGGAGGTGATCTCTTCTGGACATTGGGCCATACCTCGCAGTGCAGAAGTCACACAATCGGCACCGCTTCTCAACGTCCTTCGACAGTTAAGCCAGTAGAATCTCCGTCTAACTGTGGCGATGGTCTTATTAACACTAAGGTTTCCACTGATTGCCACATTATTCGGTTATTTTAAGACCTCAGGAATCCTGCATTCTGGAAGGACGAAATGTAGGTGTGTGTGTTTTCCATAATTACTTTCCCAGTTCTTGGATAGTACAGCATTATTCAATACGAGGGAATTCCTTTGTGCCCAGATTCTTTGACTGCTGCGCTCAGGCTAGATATATATTCCCACTTTGGCTGACAGAAATCTTCTTTCCTCTATAATAACTGCTGCAAAGTGAAATAATTAAACTGATCTTTCTTATTACCCTCATCACTCCAGTTAGGTTACCCACCACAAGATGAAAAAACTTGAATTCTTGTCCTCCATACCTTTAGCGATTCAACATTCTTTTCTTCCTGTCGTTCATGATGATGATAACATGGACCATGTGGCCTCCTAGACAGTGCATCTGCATTGCTGTTAAGGCGTCCTGATCTTTACTGTGTTTCCATCAGATTCTTGAAAATGCTGTATCCGCCAGGCTGTTTGACATTCCGGGTTCTTGAAATTTAGTATCCAAAATAATGAAGCATGTTTGAATCTTAGAATAAAATGTCTGCCATAGAGGTAGGGGTGGAAGTGTTAAACTGCCATCAACATTGCCAGAAGCTCGCTGGGAGTAAAATAGTAATTTCTCTCAGGCTTATGGAATACCATACAGAAGTATTCTGGTGGTCATTCATTTTTATCTTGGACCTAATATAACATAGCTCCAATGCCTACATCACTAGCATCAGTGTCTAAAACGAATTCACCCTTACTTTTCGGGAATCCCAGGACTGTTGAAGATATCAGAATTTTCTTAATTTTACTAAAAGCAATTTCACACTCAGTGATCTAAATAAAACTCTTTCTTGCCTCAGTCGGTTCATGTAGTGACTTGGCGATCGTGGCGAAATCAAGTACAAATCGACCGTATTAGGAAAATAATCACAGAAAACTTCAAAATTCAGTTTAATCAGTTGGTGTCGGCCAATTTCTTATTGCTTTGGTCTTCTTTGGGTCTAATTTTATTAAATGGGCCGGCAATACATATCCCAAGAAATTTATTTTCTTTTGTAACAAATGACACTTCCAAGGAACCTGTTTAAAGTTGACTGCGGCTGCTTTATGGAATACAGAGTCTAAGCATGATAGGTGCTCTTCAAATGTCTCTTCCTGTTTCAACAATGTAATCTGGGTAAACCTGACAGATACTTTAAGGCAAAATATTTCCCATCATACATTCGAAGGTGGCAGGAGTATTACATACCCCAAAGTAATAACTATGAACTAATAGGTTGCCTCCCCTTGAACACAAAATGAAGTCGTCTCTTCGACCTCTGGGACCACCTCGCAATGCAAGAACCAACTCTACATGTCCAAAGTAGAAAACTATTGCGAACCTACTACGTTGTTTATCGGAAGTGGAAATTAGTCTTTCATTGTCACATAATTAACGTGGTGATAATCAACACAAAACAACGTTTCGAGGACCTACTTTCTCGAGGATATAAATAATGTTTCCATCCACGTTGGTTTCCACAAAGAGGAGATCCTGCCTACAAAGAATCTAGATGCGTATTTGGTTGAGAAGATGCTGAAATGCCGTAATGGACGGTCGTATTTCAAGTGGTGGGGTTTCCCAGCCTGCTACATTTCCTGCGTCGGCGATGCGGACATTGAGCGGTGAACACAGAATTTTGCAGTTCATAAATCTGTGTTTTTTTATATTTTTTAACATTTACAAAAAACTAATTTTCTAAAAATACTTAGTGTTTTATTGCTTTCAATAACCTCCTCCCCTTTACATAAAAATTATTTTTAAAATATATAATTACATTAAAGATAAATCTAAAATAAAATATGAAAATGTAGGTAATTTGCAGGAATGGTCAATGTCACTATTAGGTACAGGCCGATAGCAGACTACATAATGGAGAAATAAGCACAACCTAAATATTGAATAGAATCCCGCATGGCAGGCGCCGACAGCACAACATATACATTAAAATGATAAACAAATAGGAATCTCACTTGGTGGCTAAGTCGCAATCTCGCCTGGTGGGTAAATCTAAGAAATAGCTACACCTAGGTGTTGAAAAGGAAAACATGAAATCCAAAATGCCAGCCTCCAGCAATGTATAAACAAATGAGAAACTGAAAAATCCAAGACGACTGTATACGAAGTAATGAGTATGGGGTATGGCCTTGCAATTAACCAATGAGAAACATTGGTAGGAGAGGGGAAGGTTAAGACAATGCGATTGTTTGGATGAGGATCAGTCGTCTGCTTGACATGGAGCTGGGAAGGGGACCTGTGGAAATCTTAGATTTTAAAATAACATTTAAAATATTATTTTTTAAGTAATTTAAAAAAATTTATTTTAATGGATTTCTTATAATTTTTTTTACGGAATTTTCGGCGTTTTTGACGATTTTATGGGTTCAAAATCACATATCATTCAAGGTGACGGGGTCAAGATCACCTGAATTCAATACGACGGACAAAATTGCTGACAGAACCAAGATGGCTGATTATTAGTTCTGACTCCGGACCCTGTGTATCGATTTGGCATAGGCCTTCCCTATGCCTATCAAACCAAAATGACCGCCACTGTTCTGGCCCTAAAAATGATCCTCCCAACCCCCCCCCCCCCCCCCACGAAATGACAAAGTGCTTTTATGCTGCTTGTTTTTGCAAGTGGGGGATATGTGCTTTTTTTTTTTTTTTTAAGGAAAAAGGAAACTTTTGATGGAAAATAGTCAAATTTGAGATGGGGAAGGGAAATTTCGGGGAAAACGTGGCCCTCCGGGTATCGCAATGACAGAGCATGAACAGCTACTAGCTACGTTCCCGGATCCTGATGGCCCCAAAAATACGTAATCATTCTACTCTCTTGGATGCACGACACTAAAGCTACAGAGCTGCTGACTATCCTCCGAGGCTGTGTTGGTTACGACTTGTACTGTTTCCTCACTTTTCTCGGCTGGCGATGTTGTGATAGTAGAATTGAGCTGCTGTAGAAATTCCTGCCATTCCTTCTTCATCGCACTTATTTCCTGTTTCACTTCATTCTCGACAACGTCCATCCTTTCACTGACAGTGGTAATTCTCCCACTGATACGTGTCCATTCTGTCGATTACACTTCAATATTTCATTTATACTGTCCATTTTCGTGTTCACTAACTCTCTAATGCCTTCTATTTTTCTGTCTACATTCTCATTAACGGAGTTAATTTTACTGACTGCATTATCAATTTTCTGGTCAACTTAATCACTTATATTATTTATCGTGCTATTGACATTTTCCTTCACACTACCTATTTTATTATTTAGAGCTTCTCTAAAGCTATTTACACTTGCGCTCACTTGGCTACTTAAACCCTCAATTAATACTGGCAGTGCTTCCAGTTCTGTAGATATTTTTCTAGTTAACATTCACTGTGATAGTTGTGGAAAAAAGTCTTAATTTTTATATAACTAATTATTTATTCAATGTCTAACTCAATTTACAATTGATCAACTTATAACTGCCTGCATGCCACTTCTGACACCAGTGCTACATGAACGCCTTTGGGGCGTAACTGAGTTCGTGAGGGATGGAGGTCTAAGTAAAATAAAAGAAATAAATTTGATTGTAATTTATTCACGCAATTATTATTTACAATATTAAATTTTCTATCTCGACTCTTACTCATTTTATTTCTCAGTGAGCACAATATTTAATGTCTACTTCAACTCCAAATAGTCCTTCTCAATGCCGGTTTCGTTATAGCCAATTAACTTATACTCATCATTAACACACATCCAGTCTGTCTGTTACCATAATTTGTAATGCCTTACACTCACGCATCTAGTCCAATAGTCCAGCCTGCCAGCCGCACCCTTCACTGCTTGATACTCGCAGTTTCTGACTTCCCTTCCGCTGACCACTTCTCGCACCGCGTGTATTCTATCACTGAAACTCAGCCACTCATTCATTCAACAAATCCCAGCCTGATGGCCCATCGCACCAGATGTACTTATACTATACTGGACTTTCCTGGAAAGTTCGACGCATCCCGAGTCACACTTAGATCAACTAGGGCAGCAAACCACTAATTCTTCAGATAAATACAGAAAAGCATTACAACCAAGGTCAGCAGCGTCACCCCAAAAAAGATTATCGTGTCGCCTAGCTTTTTGCAAAATATACGCGGTTCCTTGATATAACTCGCTTGTGGTTCAAAACATTCTACTGACTTGCAACCGCCGCTATCATATAACTGCTCTGTCCTTTACTACCCCTCGCTCGGGGAAAACCAGCGAGAGCGTAAGAGTATTAAAGAGGTGGGTTGGGCAACCCTCACAAATAACACACAAAAGAACCGCAAAATTAATTAAAGTTCGAATACCTGGTGCGTCATTCAGAGGAAACTCTAGTCGTACTTACAACAGGGGGTGGATATAAGAACGTGTAAATTAAGTAATTATATGTTCGTGTAACATGCCAAAAAAAACCGCCAACCAATAAGTGCACACAAAATACTTTTAAACCTTGCATTGCTTGAAGAGCAAACACTTTAAATTATAGTTTCTACATCAAGTTCGTGAGTACACAGAAACGGGAGCACGATGGCTGCACGCAATCTGACTCCTAAACAGCACAGAAAATACCTAAAGTAAGGTTCGTGAAGAGCGCAGAAAAGTTAAACAAAAATACTAACGAAATGATACGATACTTGCCGATAGACGTCATGTGCTGTCCAGAAATCACGAATTTTGCCCAGACACATAGAAGAGGTGGAAAAAAATCACTTAAAAACAAAAAACTATTTTTCTTTAAGTAAAATCACTACCTGTGCGGCGGGAATACGCCAAGAAAATTGCACAACTTCAGCTGTAGATATGTTAATGCGAGACTAGCCCCATAAGACGACAACGGATGCAAATCACAACGCTGCAATTGTGACATCCGACCGACAGAGAAACATTCACACGAGATGCGGGTTGGCAGAAAACTAATGGGGTTGTAAACATAAATTTCAAAGTACAGAAATAAACTGGATTGAAACCAAAGTAACGAGTAAAATATTCAAACAGAAAATTAGTGACAACAGGTAAATAAATAAACTGAAAGAATTAAATAATTTTTATATGCGCTCCGATGAAGAATCAATTGACAATATAAAAAAAATTTACCAATATTTATGTAATGAAAAAATTCCCGTCAGAATTAATTAAGCAGTCAAATAAAACTTAGATTGCTCAAACTGCATAACAGCATTATTTACCACATTAATAAAAATAGAAAAATGTTACGATACAATTAAATAAAACTCTTAAACTGTTTTCGCCGACATAAAACCATAAGATTTATATTTCGAAAGAACTTGTAAACCAATGCCGCATATTAAAACGGCACACTTATGCCTTAAATAAGAAATTGCTTTTATAAAATACTGGCAAATTAATTAAGTTAATCATCTTAAGTTTTCACAGAAATACATATCTTTGGTCGAAAATTTAAGTAAGATAAGTAGTAGATTTCAATTTTTCTGCTGAGATGTAACTGAAGAAGATTAGAAATTCCAAGTATTGTGCATAGCAATATCTAACAAATAAAATAGAATTATTCTTAATCAGACCTAAAATATTTGGGGAGTGATTCCTGACGGCAAGATATGAAAGTAATATAACTTATGGCCTGAAACTATTCACGTGGGCGGCATACCCTCGTGAAAGTGCTATGATTGAATGAGTTTATTTACAATAAATCAAAATCTGTTTCAGGTGGGACGATGCGGGTCTGTATTCAGTGTTATTGTATGAGGGTGTGCAGGTGTGAAAATATTTACTACCGATACCAATCCCCATCATTGTAAAAACAGGCGATAACACTCTGTGCGGTGAAAAATATGTTCGCGTACCGAATTAGCACAGATATGTGCGCTAATAATAAACTTACATAACAAAGGCAAGAAAACTATTTGCGGCAACATCCTTGGCTAGGTCGTTTTCAGGATAACAGCACTCAAAGTTGAATAAGTGCGTTAAAATGTTTGCCAATTCTCACGCACCTCTCAAATATTTGTGCTGTTATCTAGGAAACTGCCTGGTCAAGGGCGTTACAACAAAGAAGCCGTTTGGTTGCCTTTGGCATGCAAAATTAGTATCAGTCTACAAATCTGCGGTAATTTGTTATGAACACCTATTTTACAGCACAAGTAAGGTAGTATGCCCTATTTTATTATGACGGCGGTTGCTGTTAAAAGCAAACATTTGCATACCTGCATAACATCATCGATAACACATAATACAGACCCACATCGTCCCCCCTACAACTCTATGGACCGTAACAGTTCCACGATGGCATGCCGCCCTCAGGAATGATATAAGGCCAAAGTCGTAAATGTTTTTGATTTTCTTTGTCGTTGGGAATCACCTTCCTGAGTTTTTCGGACTAAATAAAAATCATCTTTTTTTTACCTTCAACAATTCTCATTGTAAACAAAAGGAAGTAGTTACTCTGGGTCCTTTAAACACATGGGTTGTACGATAATATAATTTCTTTGTGTGCACCGTTGGAAGCTTTTCGCGGTTCATTGAACTTATTTGAAAGCCCAGGCGCTGCTTACACTCTATGTTTTAGAGTATTTGAATTCTTCCCCACTATATAAAATTATTATTTTCTTCAAAACAATGAATTGACTTCTGCGCTGAAACACTGTAACTGTTATAAATTATGTTTTTGTTTACAAAATGATGAATATAATATTTATATTTATAATTAATATTTATATTTACCATTGCTAATACGACTTCCCCAGATTGAGTAGTTTCAGTGTGTCAGTAGTTTTAGTATTTACATTAATTTTTTATATAAAATCTGTTTCAAAATTTCCCAATTAATCAGATGTAAAATGACCACTAGACTGATTTTAAAGTTTCCTACAACAATCTCAGTAATGCAGGTAAATGCTCTCAAAGGTGATTTGAGGAGATTAAAGGGGCAGGTAGAAGAAAGATTCACTCACTTCAGCGAAGCTACTGAAGGAAATCTAGTAATAGTACAAAACAAGGTGGATGCAGTACATTCACGGGTGCAGACACTAGAACACAAGTTACCTACAGAAACTGAACTGACCCGTTCTAGCTTAGAAGGGTAAATGTGCGGAGTAGGAAATCAAATTTCTGCTGTGGAAAATAAAGAACCTATGGTTTCACACACAACATATCAACGTATATAGGATAATATTGGTCACCAATTAGTCACATTCGCACGGTACATTGATGAAAAAATAACCAAAACTACTTCAGATTATTTGAGTGTAAAAAAGAATATCGAGGATAATAATAAAGAATTAGAGGTAAATTGAAGCGAACTAGATGACAGGTTACGCAAGTTTCAGTTCGTTGCCCCTAGCACTGCGGCTAACAGCAGTAACTCACGAGTTCAGCTGAATTCGTCAACTAGTTACGAACGATGTAAAAGTATGGGAAATAATGTTTTGCAGAATGATCTTTCTACTTTGTGCAATCCAACAGCTGCTTTACTTCAACACCAAGCTAAGCAGTGGTCTGAGGTATTACCAACATTTTCGGGTTGTAGTCATGAGAATCCCGTAATATTCCTAAAAAAAATTGGAAGATTATGCACAACTATTTGGCTTAAATGAATCTGAAATTTTGATTTGCTTAAGCCTAAACTGTAAGTCTCGATTGGTGGGAGATAGAGAAAGAGAATGCCCAGACTTTCGAACAGTTCGTGAAATTTTTTTACGATAGTATTAGAATGCTCTCATTCAGGGTAACTTAAGGGCCAGGTTACACCTTGACAAATACGACCCGGAGAAATCCAAGTCGTTAGAGCAACATTTCTGAGAAATGTAAGAACGCACGAGGCACCTCAGCGCACCCATGGAAGATGAGGAATTCGCGGAAGTGTTACTTTAGCAGTTACCTTCCAAATATCAAGATCGGTGGGCAGATAGGACATTCACTAACCTGAATGAGTTTCGAACACAAATTTTGCGGATCGATCAGAGTGAAAGGCAATAGGCTAACCTGTCACGGGATTGCAATAAAACTACTTTACCGAACCTCCTACACTATATTTGGGTCCACCTCAGAAATTTCGGCACAACAACCAACAACAGGCAATGGGGTATAACATTCCGAGAGTGAATGTACTAGGATTCGAACAGGAAAATGGAAACACGTGCACATTTCAGCGTGAGTACGCACCTGAAAATCGACATTTTGGGTTAATGAGCAGAACGCGCTGGAAACGATATTCTCCAGTATACCGCAGGCGTAATCCGGGTAGACGTAGCGAAAGGGAGAATAATGGCGTTTGCCCACAGCCCAAGGCTTACATAGATCCTGATGGCACCGTTTACGCCTATCCAGCCAATAAGAGTAGCTACAGGGGGAGCAAGTCGAATTCTCTAGGCGGTAGAGTTGTTCGCACGTCAGAAAGCACTTTGTCTGCCAAACCAATCGGCACTTTCAGATATAATTTCGCACCAATGTCGAACTCGCAAGTGACCTTTGAACGAAATACGAACACCATTCCTCCCTGGCAATTTGCGCAAGGTATTAATGTTCCACCTCCATTGAATACTTACTATAACACAGCAATAGCTGAAGGAACACATCGTCAAGGTTATTTTCAGCGAAACGAGAGTTTAAATCCCTTGGCTCTGTCGTTTCCACCACCTATCATTTCAAGTACAGCAACACAAAACCAACAAGAGAGAAATGCTGGTAATCAGTCCAAATAACTACTGGTCAGATGCCAGTAGAAGTCCTCACAGGTCAGCGTATGGTAAGTCTAATTAACAGCTTAGACGCTCTGCCAAAACTTGACGTATGCACAGTGGAAGAGAATCCGGAGAAGATACGTTCAGAATTAATACAATTAATTTATTCTTGTCAGCTGAATCGAGGAAACGTCACTGCAAGCAGAGTAAATTAAATCAATTTTCTTGCCAACATAACCTTTTGATACGACGAACATTACCATTTTTCTTATTTTTAACTTCTCAATATCATGTATGTTTATTTATGTTCCACAAAGTTCATGATTATGTTTTGTTAATTATTATTCATGTTGAATTGTTGTGTTTAATTACCAATGAAATATTTGTGCAACTTGTTTGATGAAGTGTTGATTTTATTGTGTGTAGTCACGCTAATATGTTTCTTGTAGAAGTTATCATTACTGTTCCAATGTTATTGTTTTGATTTGAGAATGTAAATATTACGCACGTGTATTTAAATGCTGTCAGATATAGGTAGATTGTCGCATATAAGTTTATATATAATTTCTACAGATATGTCTCATATTTTTACAGCCAGTAAAACATTTCTACTCATCTGGGAGAACTTCTGTAGTATAAAGTCATAATTGATATTGTGTTTACAAAATGATTAATATTATATTTATATTTATAATTAATATTCATATTTACCATAGTAAATACGAATTTTCCAGATTGAATAGTTTCAGTGTTTACATTAATTTTTTATATGAAATCTGTTTTAAAATTTCCTAGTTAATCAGATATAAAATGACCACTAGACTGATTTTAAAGTTTCCTACAACAATTTCAGTAATGCATCTAAACAATTTTTTTCGTTTATTACTCTTAGCTGGAAAAATAAATATTGAAGTAACCAAGGAAGAATGTGCTAAGGCGATTGTTACAGTAAGATTGTGGGAGGATATGAAGTCACATCGTGATATCCCGAAGAAGTAAAGGCTTGAAGAGTTCTTCTTCTAGGGCTATACATCTAACATGGCCAGACGTTTAAGTTAAGTGCCCCGTCCGTTGGCGCCTTGACAGCGTACGTGACGACTCCGGAGGGTTGAGGATGGCCAGCGTCGTGTAACCAGGCGGAGGAAGGACGGAGATGTTCCGTTCGAACGGAATCTTCAGTGATGCCTTTCGTATTCGGCTTTGAAAATGCCCAATGCCATCGCTTCCTGAAGATGTCAAGTAAGACCTATCCATGGCACGAATCAAAAGTATAGTCGCAACTTAGCAATCCTAGTGAAGTCTTTTGATAATTTTGCTTAACTGTCAGATTTGTCCGAGGAACTGTTTTAATGAGGAAGTCAAGTTTAGTTTGTTGCTGCAGTATGAAAATCGCTTTTGTTATAAATGTTTAAATTGACTTTTTTTGGTGAACATTCCCAGTGGCCATTTCGTTCTGGTGTTCTACCCTGAGCAAAGTAATTTTAAATTATATGAAAAGAGAGTGACTATCTGAACGTTGTCTGCAAAATGACATGCAGTAGTATTAAGACAGATTTCAATTAGTTGCGCTCTCCATGTTGAATTTTCATGTTTTCAAAGCAGTAATTCTCAATCTGATTTCATTGGCAAAATTCGTTATAGGTATCTGAGGATATAATTTTTGAGTGTGATTCTATTTCTTTGAATTTAATTTTTCTTGAGGGGTTAGTAAACATAAATATGTTTCTTTGATTAAAAATTATGTCTAAGTGTATTCTGTCGTTTCGATGGGTATGTTGGTAGTAAGATGTTTTTTTTTTCAGGTGTCTTCATTTACTAATGTGTGTATTAATAAAAAATGTAAATATTTCAAGTTGATCATTAATGAATGCTGACCTAGGTATTCCACAATAATTCCAGTGTTTCTCTTTGCCATGTGTGAGCCAGCCTTCCTAAAGTATCTCAAATTATATATTTCTCATCGTATTAAAAGTCTGTATTTTAATTGAATGTAATAATATTATGAAGAAAAGTCGGCTACTTGATTTGCTGTAGGTCAGTTATATTCCGGAAAAAAGTACGAACCACGCGGCTACACAAGTTTCCGACTGAATCTAAGTTCACAACACCCACACAACCATTATCATTGTAAATATTACCTTCCAATCTCATAAGAGTACATTATTATAATGTTAATAATATGTTAATTCATAATAATGTGGCTGCAAAACACATAAATTAAACTCAATATGTCCAGTGTTCCAATAATCAAACGCCACAATTTTCATATAACGTTGAAATATGAAGCTATTTAGCTTACAATACTACCAACTTTACTGCGAATATGCCAGTCAGCAAGTACGTCAAGTTTGGAACAGCGAGGAACGGAATTTTTTTAACGTTGATTTTAAGAAAGTTCAGTGAAATGAAAGAAAGAATAAAGCTTATTTGTGAAAATTAGATATATGTCATATAAAATCTTTGTTGTTAGTACACATATTAACATGTACTATATAAGTCGTACTTAAAAAATCACAACCTGTGACGTCGCTGTGTATTGTTTGCGGCTTACGCATGGCAAGTTGTTTGACGAGCAGAAAGAAAGCAATTTAGGAAGCCATTACTGCTCACAATTTGCTCCAAACGACCAAATAAAACTATTTCTTTAATTTCACTTAAATGCTATGGCAACGATAAACATCTCTTCCTCCAGCTTCATCTTCTGCCGAAGACTGGCTGCATGCTATTATCGTCTCTACGGAGGTTTCGAGAGGTTGCCCATAAATGTATACGCGCGACTTTCCAAATCGCGAAGGGAAAAAACGGCGTGAAGCGAGAAGGAAAGGGGAGAATAAAATACGCATGAAGAGGAGAAGAGAAGTATCAGTGCAAACCACGTCAGAGAGAGAGAGAGAGAGAGAGAGAGATAGATGGAGAGAGAGAGAAAGAAAGAGTTAGGAAGAACGAGAACGAAGGGTTTTATTGGCACTGACACAAACTCATGAATACCATTACGAGCAAAGGACCTCACAGTCGATGCTACAGTTTATAAACCGGCCATTTGCAAAGTCTAAGGCGACTCCTAGAGGTACTGCTGCGTCCACACGTCTCCTGTCTGTTCCCATGGGGACCGTGCAGACACCGCACTGAGCCCGCCCCGACTTGTAGGCCATGTGCAGGAGTGGCAACTATTCTAAAAAAAAAAAAAACCATTAACCCGTGTCCTTTATATAGTATGTTCACTGTTTCTTAACACCTTTTGAATCAAACATTTGAAAAATCATTTCATCTATGACGTGGTTTCTTATTTCCTAAATATGCCGTGTATCACAATCGTTTCACACCTGTATTATTTTAAATTATATATATATATCTTATTTCGCTTAAACTGAACTTTAGCTTACATTTTGTCTATACAGTTAAGTATTTTATTTATAATTAATATGAATACAAAAAGAGAGAAAATACGTGTGTTGGTAATGCGTAGTAAATAGTAGTTCTTATGCAAAATATAATTGCACTTCGTTCGCGAAATTCGTTGCGTTGTCCGTTTGGTGTGATGTAATAGGCTTGGTCAAACTTTCTTTACGCGAGGCGGTGGAATGCCCTGAAAGTATAATTTCAGTAGGGCTTCAGAAAAGTGGGAAGTAGCCGTGAACTTACTACAGTAAATATGCGGCCCCTCAAACATTTGATGAAAGTTACAATATAAAATATACATTCTAAAAATGTTCTGGTTAACTTTCTAAACTGTAATGTGAGTATTTAACCTAAACATTTGAAATGCCCTTTCCCCGCCAAGGTGCAGGGTACTCAAAAATACCTCACTCGTCCAGCTACACCAAATAATCCTTCACATAGCCACGGGGCAAAAGCAATCTCGGCTTCATAACTTTTGAACACTAATTTCATGGCTATTTGCATGTAGTAGCAGTCTCTTTCTTTTCCATTACAAAATTGTCAAAGGTCTGCACTATAATAATTGAGTCTATCGAAAATTTATTTTTGGGTTACCATATTTATTAAAATATATTTTCTTTGATTTACACCCATTTTTCATAATTGGAACAAAGTTAAATGAGTACTATAAGTCATGAAAATATCTGACCGCAATGCCAAAGTTCCAAATCATTTCAATTTGTTTTTGCGCTGATGCAATGATTTTGCACACCACGCAATTATTTTCATAATACTGACAACAGTTTAAAACACATGAAATGTTTGATCATTTGGTAACCACAACATATACCGGGCCTCAACTTTTATCTTTAAAGTTCACGTTCTTACGCAAGACTTCAACTCTTGGCTCCGTTTTCTTACTACACAAAATGTATATCAAGTCGCCCTCTGAATGGACCACGCACGGGCTGTGACGATCCTTACAAGCACGGTGAGAAATGCTGACGCCCACAGAAATTAACGGGCGTAGATCATCTCGTCGTCTCATACCTGGTGAAATTTGGCACTGCCAAAATGCGACGTCTCAGGAGCAAACCTCCAGCTGGTGACAGCCGCAGCTGGCGATGACTGGTACCCATACGGTCCTTGAATGCAGCGATTGAATTTGGCCCTCGGACGGCGGCAGCAACACATGGTGATTGCCGTGACGTCAATTTAAGTAATCGCGCTCCCAGCACGACACATATTCAAAACGTAATTTCCCCGGGCATGCAAAAAATAATCTGAACAAACTTCATACGCCCGCCACGGACGATTAACAGAGTTTACTGCTACGCCGACGACCAAGTCAAACGGCCCACGGGCATTTGCGCAATTTTAAAGTGAACACAATTTTCACTCGGCAAACAAACTATCAGTATACTTTGCCAGAGCAATCTGTTAATATTACAACCACAAAGTTTGCGTGAATCCACAATGGCCGTCCCATGACTACACCGGCGATTTTTCGGTTCCATTGCAACCAGCGGAAAAAGTTACTTTCATGAACACGTTCATACTCTGGTCCACATTAATAAACACTCTTCAAAAATCACTACAATAATTGATCAGTTAACCACGCGCCCGTCACACCGTCCGGTAAAATTCGTCCCGGTCATTCTTGCGATTTATTCGCACCGCGACTTGCACACATACCCAAGGTCGGGGTCTAAGCACCTTATGCACGCTCGAGCGGAACAGCTTGTCCCCTTCCCCTCCCATGGCGCTTCTCCTCCCACGCCAAGCGGTTTCGATGGAGCACCATGTACAGAGAGCATTCTGACCGTTGCTTTTACAATCAAACACATACTATACAACTGCGTATCGATTATTCAAATCAATTAAAATATAAGAGTAGCACCATATTAAATATAAAAATATTTCCAATATTCAAATATATGATAATAAGAGTAAGTATAGGCTGGCCTAAAATGTCTCAAAATACACCTTACAAATACTATACAGTACTTTGACCATACTACCCAGGTTGCCAACCATGGCTAAAGATTACTAAAATCCCTAAAAAAATATTCTGAAACGATCAAACTCGTCTTACATTGTATGGTAATAATACCAGATACCACGCTGCAGATAAAGGAATGTTTAGCAGCGTTACTATACAATGTTGGGAACTTCCTTGTGCATTTCACCGTTTCCTGAGAAAATGCAAGAAAGCTACAATGAATGTATAGGGGAAAATATTACCATTCCTGCTTTCTCACTAAGCGTGTACACTGGTATGGTAAATTTCCGAATAATTTTTTAGCGTGATTTTTCAGCTATCGAGAACAACATATACTTTCTCTAAATGGCGAGGGGAAATATGGCTATCGAAAAGCATATCAAACTCAAATAAATTTAAAATAAAAACAATACTGTGTTTTATGTATTTTGAACAAATCGTTTCCTGATGTCACTGTCATAGTTACGAGGCGCTTTCACATCGGAAACAAAAGGGTGCACATAATGAACTCCAGTTTAGTGTGCAGGATCTTGAAAAGTACGACACAAATTTTCTGTTTCGTGGTAGCTCCTAAAATCTTCACAGTTCTGATATATTACAGTTGCACACTTGAGTAGAATTACTGAAATTATTATTTCTTATTTTTAAACAATTTGGCAAATACGGCTAGTGTTGTTTATCATCAGGTTATCATTCTGGGCTATATCTATTGTGTTGTAACCATGAAGTAATTTGCCTCAGTACGAATTTCTCTCGCAAAATTAAAATTTGTGTTAATAGCGATGGGCGAAGGATTAATATAGGATGTTCACGGCAAAGTGAACACTTTTTAAAGTGCTGTTAAATTTCTACTTTGAGATCGTTGATTTCGTATACTACCACTGCTGTTTAATCACATTCTCAGATGTTCACTGCATACGCAATAAATTTAAAACATATAAATTATATTATAATATGCTTTATAAAACTCGTACATGTTAATTTTAGTAAATAATATTGGTTTGCAAACGCTAATTGATTCTCATAAAGTTTTCCTTTTGGATACAAATTAAATACCTTTAACTATGGTCAACCCTTCCGAGGTCATAAGAACGTATGTTTTGGTTTAAGCCGTCGATAAAAAATCCGAAGAATTAAACATGATTAATTCTTCCGTTATAAAGACAACGCCAAGCCGTTTCGAACGATTACCTATATAAAAGGTTAATATGTGGAATTTTCGCTCGTTATCATATTCGAAACATAATGAGGTGCAATATTCCTTCATACATAAGTGTCTTTAACCATTGTTAAAGAATATTGCAGTTATTTAGTTATATTTACGAATACATTTATGGTTTGCTAGTTTAGATTCCAAAAGTGAAATGCCTTTGTATATTTCTTTTTAGTAGAATATTAAGAAGAGTATTTTCATTTGGTATTTACTTAGACCGTCAACTTATTTCCAGACATATCAAAATCCCTACTGAAAAAGCCTGCGATTTATCGCATAAATAACTCACAAATCAATTTTTATATAGTAAAAATACAAATGGCAGGTGTTGCTTTTACTACGAGTTAAGAAAATAATTGTCTTGTAACTCAACAACTGAACCGAATTACTCCACATTTTTACAGCATACCAACGCGATAATATTTATCACCCGATGCAAATTTGTTAAAAATTCATTCACCCACAGAAATTTAAAGTTTCGTTACACTATAAAATTAAAATGGCTGCACTGATACGGGGGTAATTTTCGACAGTCTACTAACATCACAATTCCTAGCTGATAACACTGTTTTTTATGAAACTGTATCCACGCATTTAATGCAGAATATGATTCCCTTTCACCTAAAAAACTGTTGAAGGTTAGTCTTGGCAGTTTGTACTTACTGTATGCGCTGTAGCCTGCTAATAAAGTAGTTTAGCCAGGTGTAACACTATTTAAACGTATTATTACCTCTCAAGAAATGTTTCACGTACAAAAGATAAAATTTTAATACATTATTTCAAATCGAGGGACATATGTGGCTATATACCTCTCGTAAATTGGCTTCTGGGGAATCATGTAAATTCTTACTATTATATAAATGCAAAAGTGTGTTTGTTTGTTTGTTTGTTTGTCCTTCTTTAACGTAAAATTGAGCAACGGATAGACGTGATATTGTGTACAGATATAGTTGGAGGTCCAGAGAGTTACATAGGCTATTTTTTATCTCAGGAAAATATCTCAAACTCTTCCAAAAAATAATGATTATGTTTGTACGTAGGTACTGGATAAAACATTTCTTCGGATTACTGCAAAAATGTATTGTTAAAAAAATTGCGTCATTTCACAATTATTTTTTGTCTATAGGTTGGTTGTCTTACATTCCTTCCCAAGAGCCGCAGTAGCTCAGTAGGTAGAGAACCCGACAGTGGGGCCGCAGCAGTTCAGTGGGTAGAGAACCCGTAGTGGAACCGCAGTAGCTCAGTGGGTATAGAACCCTACAGTGGGGCCGCAGAAGCGCAATGTGTAGAGAACCATATAGTGGGATCGCAGTAGCGCAGTGGGTAGAGCACCCGATAGTGGGGCGAAAGTAGCCCAGTGGCTAGAGCACTCAACAGTGGGGCTGCACTAGCTCAGTGGTTAGAGCACCAAACAGTGGGGCCTCAGTAGCTAATTGGATAGAAAACCCTATAGTGGGGCCGCAGTAGCCCAGTGGTTAGAGCGTCCAATAGTGGTGCCGTAGTAGCCTAGTGTCTAGAGCACCCAATGGCGGGGCCGCAGTAGCTGAGGGGCTAGAGAACACTTAAGGGGGCCGAAGTAGCTCAGTGGCCAGAGCACCAAATAGTGGGGTGGCAGTATCCCAGCGGATAGAGAACCCATTAAGGGGGCCTCAATAGCTCAGTGGCTAGAGCACCCAATATTGGGACCCGCGCGAAGCAGCGGGTAAAAGCTAGTATTAGATAATACACACGCATTTATAAAAGTTATCATAATTGCAAAACATACTGCAAATTTACCAAACCACTTTCATCTGTAGTTTATTTGAGTTAATTCCAGGAATTAAATTTATGCCGGCTTAAACTGCATCCACACAGCAAATATTTCAGGTCGGCATATTATTTAAATGTCTAGAATTTCCGTGACAAGGAACTACGTTGAAATTTTAACAGAAAGCAATAATCAACATTGCCTCGTTACTTAGAACCTACATTAATTGTTATAATTATAACGGTAATACCTTCTTTATTTTATTAATTACGTAGATTTACTTTACTTTATGAATCACGTTGATCGTTGAACGGTTTTAACACAAGAGTGGGCGGACAAGGAAAAAAAGTCATGAACCAGGTAAATTGAACGCTGTGTCAAGCCAAACGATTATGTGAAAGAGTTGGAGACACAAATGACTTACATTAACCCCAAGTCGTACATTTATTTGCATACAACAAAAGAAACTGAATTTCACGTGACAAAGAGTTTTAACTACGACTAGAATAAGGCGTTCAAACACGGAGGTATTTCCCGCAGTTCACTACAACTTTACATGTGAATACTGCGGTCACTGCCATTGTTATAATCTATGCAGTTACGGCCAATGATATTTTTCATATATGTATTCCAATATTTTGACAGCTTAGTTCTGAAATTGAGATCATGTAAAGCTTAGTCCAGCATAAAACAGCGTAGAATAAGGTAGAAGGCCTCCACACCGAGAAATTATTGTTAGTACTATATATTGACTTTCTGTGACTGGATATATACAATTTTACTAGGAATACCAAGGAAGTATAACATAGGTTTCTATGTTATACAGCCTTGGTATTCTTAACACAATGTTCGAAAAGTAATAATTTTATATATTTAGTAATTTTAACATTGTGAAAACAAATAATTTTTTTCCTGCTAACGTCATTGAGGACAATTTTTGTCACGGAATTGTTTAATGAAGCAGTAATAAATTTTTTACGTGCATATGTATCGATATTTAATTTTGCTGCAACATTTTTTAGCAAAGACAATTTATGCACGGTAAATATATTTATGGCTAAGGAAAGAAATGTAAAAACAACTTGGAATGTTTGAAAAATAGCGTAGTACGCTGTTGCGTTTATGTACATAAATAATATTATTCAGATGTAAATTTTAATACGGGAGAAGTAAATATTCATGATTAAATATTACTGGGTATTGAGTAAATACACTATCTACAAGAAAGTATTTAAGCACCTGTCCACAATGTTTGCTCGGTGGTTGGCACCCCGTTAGAATCTCGTACGACCACCTCTTGCAGCTATAACAGCAGCCACCCTGCGTGGCATGTTCTCTACGAGTGTTTGCAGGGCATCCACGGGGATTCGTCGCCATTCCTATTGCAACCAATTCCATGAGTTGAGCAATGAATTTTCGCCGCGCCTGACGAGCCTTCGTCCGGCGATCCAATTCGTCCCAAAGATGTTCTATAGGGTCGAGGTCGGGACTCTGGGCGGGCCAGTCCAATCGGCGAACATTGTTGTTGGCGTACAACTGCATAGTAGCCCTTGAAACATGGCACCTGGTATTGTCATACTGGAAGTAACGCGGGTCCATTCCGTTAAAATGCCACAATGTTAGGAGCATTTCATTATCCAGAATGTTACAATAGGCCTCTGTGTTCATGCTACCACGGACAAACACCAGCGGTCCTACGCCGAAGGCCGTGAAACACAAGTCAACTGACGTACTGAATTACCTATCTTCACGGGTGCCCAATGAAATTTTGGTAGATAGTGTACTTTATGGTATTTCATATAGTTGAATATATTTTCAGGATTGTGTGTTCCTATAATTTGGCAAAAGAACCTTCGTTTGGCCAACGGCCTATAGGAACAAATAAGCGCTACATAATTCGTCATATCAAAGATTTTAAATGAAATTAATATATCTATTAATTTGAATGCTGAAATTACTTAGATATATCATTTATATACAGTTTCATAACTTATCTGTCAACGGAGAAGCATTTAAAGTGAAACGGATCGAAAAGTACCCCACTGGAGTGTATTCTATACAAAACTGATAAGTCGATCAGCTCGCAATTCTAGGGAGAGCATGGGGCTCTGTAAAAAAAGTGAACGTATTGGCTGTCTGTGATATGATTGCCTCTAGGTATGTCTGGGGACTCAGTCTCGCGCATTTCCTTTCTCCATCAGTTCGGAGCCCTAAGGGAAGGCAAGCCAACGGAATATGTCAACTCGCTTGTGTCGGACACGTCCAACTCGCCTTCGCTTTGTCTTCCGTTCCCTTACTCACATGTTCCGTCGCCGCGTCTCAACCAACCCCTTTCACGGAAACCTGCGACGTTTGCGTCTCTATCTCTTATTCCGTTGCTTCGGCGAATGCTTGTAGTTTGATAACTCAGCGCTCCAGGCAGTGCCCTGAAAAACAGCGCAAAAGTCTGGTCCTAAGCTTTCAGGTGTGGTTCAATTTGAAGAATATTTTGTCATCCAGACGTGCTTGCATTAAGGGGCCCGCGTGCTTCGCGATTGAACTGCGTTACAGAATGTTTGAAACCTTTTTTTTTTACGTCAGCTACGTTTTTTACGTTCAGTGAGCTGATCTACCAAAAAACACTAATTTCAGACTTCAGACGGTTGCTTTCAACTCATCGCACAAATTTGAAACATTATTTTAGAGCACTACAGCACTTCTAAAAATAAATATTTTCAGAGCCATGCATTTCAGAATATTAATATGAGATGCATACAAAATTACTCTAGGGACATGTACTAGATCTTGATACACGTTTTCCACCAATAAAATGAAAGGGTCCCCGCTTGAAATCCCATGGATATACATTCGGCACGACGAGAACATAGAGCGCCAGATCAGAGCCTTGCGCATGGTGGCGACGGTGCAACTTGAGGCGCATTGGATTGCCACTCCTACTGCGCCCTCACCTTTCGCCCTCAAACAGGGAAAACACCTTCAGGTAGGCGGTCCACTTAAGGCAACGCAATTAACGTTAGAAAAAAGTAACTGCTCCTACCTGCATATATTTTAGCGGGCGCACCGAGTGATATGCGCCCAGTAAAGTTGGTAACGTTGGAGGGAAAGTAGTTCCATATGTTAACATCGAATAAAAAGTGGTATGTAACCATTTTTGATAACTTAAAATATTTCTTTCGCTTTCTGTTTTTTTTTTTTAATGCACGTAAGTGTAAAAATTACCATATTTTTAACACATATAATTTTAATAATTCAATATTTTCATGGCAACGTTAATTTTACAATAGGCGGAAGAATACATAACGCGCATACAAGTAGAACAAAAGAAGAGCCTTCTATAAGTGCTCATTTTCCCGTGAACAGCCTATAGTTATATTATGTGCATGTGCAACATTGCAGAATTTGATGGAAAAGATGAACATAAAAAATAATTTACTGAACTGAATGTTGAAAACACCGGGGAAGTGCGTGTGATCTGTCACCTCTCGCATTAGACGAAGAACTGTGTTCTGGCACATCTTTGGCTTCATTAATTATCTGCAGAGGACGAAACATCATAAGACAAACAACCAATCACGAGCGAAGAATATGATGGGTAACCTTGGCGTGGTATGTGTGGAGGGGGTCAATCGAACACAAGTAACAGCCAATGAAAATTGTAGGGTATTGGTGGTGTGGTGTCAATCGTCTGCTGGTCATTGTGTCAGAGTGCTTCGTCACTGATTGCTCCACCTGCCATCGACACTCAGACCTCCGTCATATAAATATTTCAATGTTAGTTGCAGATGTTGACAACATTTAAAAAACTAATTTTTTGAAAGTTTTTATGCTTTTTTAATAATATGGGAATTTTGCGATTTTTTGGTTTTAAGTCATCCAAGATTATGCGCACATGGTCAAGGTCACTGGGCAAAAATTTATGATCGCCAACCTTCAACATGGTGGTCGTAGTCAGTAACATAATATGTTGGTTAATATTTGCCATTTTTTTCTATATTTTAGTCTCTATAGAGTTACCGGATCAATGTCAAGGTAGGTGGCATTCACCATGGCAGTCGGATTCACGAATGTAATTTTTCCTTGATTGTAAGATTTATTTGTTGAATTTACTTCGATTTTTTTAGATTTTTTTAAAATTGTGAGGTTTATTGGTGTGGGGAGGGAGTTCTTTTAGGGTGTTGGGGAGGGTAGGCTTACATTGTCTGTTTCTCAAATTTTAGAATATTTTTAGATTTTTGGGATTTTTCTCGATTTTTGATTGTGCCAGTTATTTTATGGTTTTGGAGGGGTAGGGGTTAAGAGAGGTGAAAATGTATAGTGTGTGGGGGAAACATGTGGTAAACATTATAAGTTCCTACAATTTTTAAAATTTCTTTTTTGCTATTTTCCTCGATTTTTGTACACGAATTGGTTGATGGGTGGGATGAACATGGCATGGGGTGGGTTATTGTTATACGTTCCTTGATTTTTAGAATACTTACATGTTTTTTAGATATATTTTGCGAATATCTTCCAGATTTTATGATTGAAGGGTGAGTAGGAGAGATGTAGGTGGTGCAGGCAGTGTGGTCCGTGGGGAGTGGGAGGTTAACATTTTATGTTCTTCGATTTTTAGAAAGAGTTTTGCTATATTTTTATTATTGGGAAGGTGAGGATGGTATTTGGTGGCTTTGGTTAGTGTTCTTGGGAAAGTAGAGGGTAAAGTAGGTTACATTAAATGTTACTCGACTTTTAGAATATTATTTTTAGATAATTTGAATTTTTTCGATTTTTATGAGTGCGAGAGAGTTGGGATATGTTGGTTCTGGTTACGGGTTTTTTATGAGTGCGAGAGAGTTGGGATATGTTGGTTCTGGTTACGGGTCGCAGGAAGTGTCCTATTGTACATTTGATTTCGACAGCATTTTGAGCTCCGGAAATTAAGTAAAAAATAGCAATGATCCTGATGGTCAAATCCAGAGTCAAAAGATGGGCGACAACAGCGCCTCTAGCAGACGGTAGTTGTACGAATGTCGCCTCTCGTAATCTAATATGGCGGATTACAGTGGCACACTCTAGCAGCAATATACAACATTACCAGCACTAGTGGTGCACTCTAGTTGACGACGGTAGAACTACAGCAGACGAAGACCAAGCTGGTGGGCGGAAACGAAATGGCGTACCAGATGTCTGCGAGTGACGTCTAAGGTCAAAGGTCACGACTCCACAGCTCCGACGTCTGACGCCTTTGCCAGTATGCCCTATTTCCTTCCACTAATTTCACTGGAATTTTTATAGAGGTAATTTTTCGAAAGAATGACTGTTCGCTTTTCCCGAAGATGCGATGGCACTTCATTCGCTTTTCATGCCCCCATGCTTGTAGGCTTCGGGCACCCAAAATAAGTAGGTAGGCAGCACCTTAAATGATTACCAATATAAATTTGGAGTGCATATTGGCCAATCTCCAAAATATTGCCCAAAGGTACTACAGTAATCGGTGGCCGTGCTAGACAATAAATTTTACAGTTCTTTACGGATGGGTATACAAAGTATCACAGTCTCTTCTATAATCAGAAATTACTCTTTCTATGAACAGCCGTAAGATACGTGACACAAAATTTTAATGGTAGAAAATGACGTTTTCTTGACAAATTTGACGCCACATTGTATGTTTCTTTAATGTGGTCTAAATGTGTCTGCCTCGAAATTCTTTCCGGTCCGTAGGTTGGATGGTTCCCTCTTGCGGTGTTGGCATGAGAAGTACAATGTGGGGAAAATTCCCTGTAACAAATTATACAAAGTTTTGTATCAATAACCAATTCGTCTTTACCGTACAGTCACACTAACTTAGCACATAAATTTGCTATTCAGCAGTTATGAAGAAGGAGGTATCTGTCTATCAGCAGCTGTCTTATGGGTTGCATTTGAACATTATTATTGCAGTCAAACACCATTAGTTCAGCCTCTCAGGCTATTAAAGAGGCTTGATAGATGTGGCGTGCTTCGCTGAAGCCTTTCGGTTGCTATATGGAGCAATGTGTCATGTGTTATGACAACTTACACAAAAATGGTAAGAAATCATCATCCATACAGAACAATTGTCGAATTTCAATGCCCACTTATAGATACAAAAGGATGTTGAAGTACACAGTTTTCTGAAAGCACGAGAGTGTGGTGGACTAGTTAACATCTGAGATATACTCCCATTTAATTGTAGCCCTTCGAACATTGAAAACTCTCTATATAAACTGCATGCTGTGAACATTCATGACAAAGAGTATATTCTGAAATCATTGGTGACAGAATGCAATGCTTAGAAACGATGGCAGTCATGCCGAGAGTACAGCAATTTGAGAAAACCCTATTTCGGACAGGTTATATGGTCTGACAAATCTGCGTACATATTATTCAAGTCCACAAGGCGTGTTTATGTCTGGAGAGTGCACACAGAAACCGTTCATGATAACCGTTTCCTTCCTCCTGTTATAAAATAATGGGGCTGCGTGGTGGTGTGTTGCATGATATCTTGGCATCGTCCGGGATAACATATTGTTCTAAAAGTAAACTCACAACACAGTAATATTTTAGCATCCTGGGCGATTGTGATTATCCTGTGGTCTATATTGTGTTACCTGTCGAACAGCCTGTGTTTCGAGAAAACAACACCTCCATTTGTGCAACTAGGTTTATCCAAGCGTTATTCGATGTGTACGAGAATAAAAAGATTCATATTTTCTTTCCTTCTCAGTCCCATACCTTAAAATAATTGAAGCTTCTTGAGGTATTTAGCCACCAATATGTATCGTAAGTTACCACATCCTGTCACAACTTATAAATTAGGTAATGCTCTACTCGAATAATGTATGCATGCCCTCTTGATTGTTCTTCATATCTTGCATTGGTCAAGCCCAAAATTAATACAAGTAGTTGTTCAAGACAAGGATGACCCAGCACCTATTAACATAAAGATTGTGTGATGTCGCAGGTGTACATATTATATTGTTCGTCACCTGTACATGATCACAACACTTTTGGCGATAACCGTTTTAATAATTTATACTTGATTTAAAAAGAAAATCATCCCTAAATAGCTCCACGTGTGAGAGACTTCAAAAATGATTAACGATAGCAGTTGTCCGTTAATAAGACAGCACAAGCTAAGAAATCGTTATGTTAGCAGGGATTTATGCGTGGTCAATGAGATTTTTCACATCCTCATATTTCATCAAGCGACGGAGCTTATTTGTTCATGTGGTAGTGGGTATGAATCGCAGTTAGCAGATTGAGGGTTCGATCGTGACTAGTAACAGAAGGAAATAGTCATTCTGAAGTAGTTTTCGATATGCATTTAAGTTAAATGCGGTTGCAGTTATTTAACATGTTAACCTAACGCAGTCTCAAGCCAACAGATAAAAACCATGGCTATTATTGATGTATAAACATAAAGATCTCACAAAATGTTTGAAATATTTATACAGAACGCAAACAAATTATGGAGCATACATAGATGTAAGTAAAGCACTTAAATGTTACAAATTTTACCGTTACAAAACGTGAAATTCAAATTATTTACGAAAAAACATTTTCCCAATATCACAGACACATTAACAATTTTTCCCAATGTCACAGACACATTAACACGTAAGAAAACCAAAAGTAACTTAATGGGAGGGATTCTTTCTTTTCACAGTAGCTTAGTACCGTATATGGCCTCCATACATTGTACATGTCCCTAACACGCCGTTGCCTGCTTGTAATCACTGTGTTGATGTCATCCTTCGGCGAAGGTCCCATTTCATCTGGGCAGCTATTATGGGATGTGGAAGTGTTTTCTGGAAGTTGTGGATGTTTATAAACTGCTGTTTTCAGTTTGTCCCAGGCATGATCAATGCGTTAGTGCTCTTTATGTTGATCACAGAAGAACTTTCATAACTCCAACCACACAAATAGCCTTATCTCACACTGTTCCGAACGTTTGATGAGGTATGTATTAACTTACTTAAGTACTGTAAGTAAAGACAAACAATTGCGAAGTTATTATGGTGTTCCTATATGTTTAACACATGAAGATAACAAACGGCGTTGTACAACTAACGAAATTTTAATAGACTAGCAGAAACTGCTTGCAATTTCAGCTGTTTCTTAGTTATACTCTATTACTATATCGATTAAGAAATATGCCAGTCGAACACACTTCGATTTAAGATGCGCACACCTCAATTCAAGATGCGCACACATCGATTCAACATGCGCACACATACATTAATGAAGTAAGCTAATACGCTGTTCAAATAGTGAATCAGAAATGTCGTTAAAGGGGTCGAAGCAACCTTATTACAAACGCTAAGCATTTCATAATACAGATACGGCGTTAAATGGGGCGAAGCAATCAAATTAAAGCTTGCTAATCATTTCATAGTACAAATTCTTTTGGGTGAACCACGGGGGTTGGGATGGAAAAGTTGTTGTTCTGGATTCCTTGTCACATTATATTTATAGCCGAGGACACATTCTGCCGTTTATTATTCACAGTAAAATTATGACTAACAGATTTACATGTCTATGCCAGATGTTCCTTAAAGAGACGCCATCCCAGAACAGCAGCTCTGAATGAGTCGATAATGAAAATATGAGGCCTCTTTCGCCGAAATGTCAGATTTAAGTCTCCTGCCATGACGGTCAGCATGCTATCATCTTAAGAATTAAATGTGTATTTTATCACAAGGAACTGTGGAGAACATTGTCAACGACCGGTAGGTCTTCATGGTTCATTTATGCACCCTCCCCCAAAATGCATTCCATTACATTAAATTCTATTTTACGCCTAAGAAATGTCAGCTATTTACTTTCCCCGCATCAGAATCCTGTTACTTAAATATAGAATGCCCAGTATTAGGGCAGACCGCCGCACATTAATTTATTTTTGCCTTATGAACAAGTAGTCGAAGAGTTCCACACTGCAGGGTTCGTCTTAACCACATAATGTGTTTGTTTATTTCCACAGCCATTTTCATGAAGGCCTCAATAACGGAATGTATGAAGAGCTATATGCCTTTTCATAAATAGAGTAAATCTGTAATTAACGATGGGCAAACACATTTTGAGCAAGTGCATACTGCCGCAGTTGATTCTGAATGTTTCGTGTGGGTTTCACAGAAATATTTGTAAGATACTTCGGGGATGATCAGAAGTATACAGCATAGTAAATACAAATCATTACCGGGGCCGTGGTGGTGCAGCGGTTAGACTACTCACCTCCCACCTAGCTGAACAGCGTTCGATTCCCGGTGGGGTCGCTCGCGGATTTTTGAATGTAGGAATCGTGCTGAACAATACCGCTGGTCAGCGTGTTATTTCGGGGATTTTCCGTTTTCCCCCGCCCCAGCACTCCGGCGCTTCTTCATAAACACCTCGCTTCAACCTCATTGGCTCTCAAGACTTCGATGTTAAGAGCCACCAAAATCTCTTCACTCACTTACTACTTAATTTTTTACGAACCCGGGAAAAACTTGTCCGCTCTTGTACCCCCTGACGATTGCGTTTTTGCTGACACTCTATGATTATTTATGTAAATTAAACTAATACCTCTGGTTGAAGGGGGAGAAATAGGAGCTTCCGTCACAGTAGTTTTGCAAAAATATTCTTCTTTTTAATAAATTTCCAACATTGAAAGCATTGAAAATTACTAGTACTTTCGAGTAAGTTATGAATCATTTCAAACTATAAAATGAGGAATTAATTAGGGAGCTATTGCGACGATAAGACAAATTTTATTATACTTCAACATTAACCTAAGAATTAAAAAATTTTCTGCTCACTGTGAAGTGTGCGAGATGAGAAAAAAAAGTGAACAGGAGCTCAATTTTCGTAAGTGCGCTAACCATGTCTGATCCAGCTGCTGCTTCAAATAACGCGGAATAATAGGTGCCAGGTCAGGGAAAAGGTACGTGCTGCAGAGAATATGTGACTGTTACTACTGCAGTGTTCTCTCGAATTCATGTGAACCCTTACAGTCCGTGGCACCTAGGGAGCTACCTACTGTAGCCCGACGCAGCTAGGAACTCATGACAAGCAAATCTCAGCGTCTAGAAGGAAGAACAATTCCAAAACTACTGATCTCCACTGTCGCCCGAATGCACCAAGAATTTCCTTCTCAAAATGTTTGTAAAGGCATATCAAATACACGATATAGGAATGAAAAAAATGCACGATGTGAGTAGCTTCGTGAAAACATAAAATAAGACTACTCAATGTGAGAGTAACTAAAAATATAGTAGGATATGTGAAGAAAAAAAAGTCACACGTCAAATTTTTCACGAAATTTTAATTGCGTAGCTATTTTTAGAGTCAGAGAGCTCAAAATTGCCAATGTAATTCATCACGTTAACTATGAATTTGTTCTTCGTATCATACGCGGAGGGAGCGACTGAACTACTTCTTAAACTATTGTGAGAATTTTTCCCCTTAAAGATGACGTTTATTGGATGAATTTTTAAGATCGGTCATCACAACACAAATGACCATTGGCGACTATCATTTGCACCTACAGTAACTATCTTATTTTAAAATTGCAGAATATGTTTTCTCTTATTACTTGTAGACGGTTTTTTAATACGTGATATTAATAAGTCCCGCCCCTTTCCATTTGCCCCTTGCAATACCGGTTGATAGTTAAAGGACACCATGGTGGCTGTATTCGTACGCACTAAACACTAAACTATATCTAAAATTATGCCTAAGAACGATACACACCTCCATTCCGTACTCAGGAACCATTCCCAGAACCCGCCACACGATAATCTGGGCCATAAATTCACACCTTCTCCAAGAAAGAAGGCCTCCAAGTTAAGTTTTTGTAAAAATCGCCTTAATTATAATAATTGGCCAAATTAATGAATTTATTGGGTAGCCTTGACGGAGAAAAATATCAGAACAATCATTCCCTTGGGATTGTTAGAAGTTATTTTAATTTACGGAGAAGAGCAGATTCCGTCTTGCAAATAACTTATGTATCAGTCGTATCCACCATATATAAATACTTTAGCAATAAAACACTAATATAGGCTGTTCACGATAAAATGAGCACTTCTGAAGATCTACTCGTATACACATTGTGTAGTCCTTCCCCTTATGTAAAATGAACATCACCATGGGTCTCATCACTTCATTTACGCATAAGTCAAGTGAAATTGTGAATTTATTATAAAAGTAAATATATTACAAATCTGTTCATTTTTACACTTGTATGCATTAAAAAACAGAAAGCGAAATAAATAATTTTAAGCCAACACAAATGGTTAGCTAGGATTTTTTATTTGACGTTATGATATGGAACTACTTTCCATCCATCGTTATCAACTTGACTGGGTGAATATGACTCAGGGCGCCCGTTAAAATATATGCATCAAGGGGCTATGAATTTTTTCTAAGGTTCAGTTATAAAGTGCTCACTTTATCGTGAACAGTCTTTACATATATTAACACACATGATCGTGCAGCAGCGAGGCGTGTCACTTTCTTTGTAGCTCTGCAGTTGGTAAGGCACCGCGGAGGCAGGTAAACTCTGCAACACTCCGCTTAGTTAAATCAAGTGTGGTGTTACGCGATTTAACTCTATAATAGAGTCAATTTTTACAAATAATATTTGCACGCGTCGCTTGATTCATTGGATGAGAACCTTTCCTCAAAGTGGATAAGAAACCACATCTTAATTATTTCTATTATTTCTCAGAAAAATGGGGTTTTTAATTTTCGATAAATATTAAGTAAACGACACAGTCGTTTGAATTGTTGGTGTCATACTGCCTTAGTTTAGAAAAAAATACAATTCGATATTTAATTTTTAACTGGTAGTACCAATGATCACGCAGATGCTAAATTTTTGGAGAAAATACCTCAGATTTCACTTACGAAATAAATCCATTTCGAATTTTACCGATGTTAATTCAGGCATATTTTTTTTTTAGGAATACTAACGAGTCATTCATTGTATTGACGACAAACAGAAATATTGTAATAACAACTATATATGCATATCCTCTTTTAATGTATGCCTTACTGAGGAAATCTAGCTTTGTTCAATGGTGTAAAAATATGGAAAGTGAAAGGTGCAGGCTGGAATATCTTGCAGCCGCTAAGAAAAATTCTCGACATTTTCAGAGGTCACCAGAAGTACTGAAAAATATCTGTAACTACGCATTCTTGTACGAAAGCACTTTTATATTATTTCAGGTGGGTTAAACTGTAAACATATGCTTACCTAGTATTCTAGATTAATTTGAAACAACGCCTTTTGATCTGCAGTACTTGGTTATAAAGACATTAAATACCTGGTATTTTAAGGTCGTTAAGTTGGCTCTGTTTTAGTTGAAACTATCAATTAAAAATTTATTCAGAAATCTCTTAATTTTATATAAACATAATTTATAAATATTATGATTCATGCGAATAACTTATGTTGAATATAGGAGTAGGAGCATGCATGTTCTCGACCACTTAATTTGAATGACAAGAGAATGGAGCGGATAATAGATTGTTCGATTAATTGATATATCGAATATTCGATTAGTTGCTAATCGACTAATCGATTAGTGGATGATTAATTAATCAAATTAATTAGAGTTATTAATAAAATTCTTTAAAGAATTATTTAAAAATAATTACTGTTGGATATGAAATTGCTTTGATTTTCATTGTATTTGAAAAGGTTAGGTGTGATATTGTTGGAGCAGCATCGATGTGTCCTCTGTGACTTACTGGAGTGGACTGAGCATAGGGGGTGTGTTATAATTGTTTATATAGGCGTTAATGTTGGTGTAAGAGTGGTATAAGTAACATTTATATTTTATTTGTGGATACAGACAGAGAACATGTATGTATGTTCTGAACCACCAGGCGAGTGAGGTGTGGATGGAGCGAGAGCATGCGTCTATGTTCTGGATCACTAGGCAGTGAGGTGTGGATGAAGCGAGAGCATGTGTGTATATTCTGGACCAGTAGGCAAGTGAAGTGTTGATGGAGCGACAGAACACGTGTATGTTTTGGACCACTACATAATAATGACGGTCTACTTATTTAATTAAAATTTATTAATCGAGCAGATAGTAACCACAAACCTCAAATAGCATAAAAGGAACGAGTTATCTCACTTTAAATGTGCGATTACAAAATACGTTACAAATTAACTAAAACAACTTAAGCAGATTACACCGCAAATGACAGAATGGAACACAAAGTTTTTATTAATATAGTAACGAAATATGAAGAACATTTATCAATATTTTAAACACCCGAATAAATAACACGAAACAAGTGTTAACCACGTGCATATTAAATCACACCAAATGAAGTTCACGTTCTAGATTACTACTCACTTATCGGCCACGAAGCAATGTGTAATAAATTCAAACATCACAATTCAATAAAAACACACTATTTGCACTCAAAATTACAACTCACCTTTACTCCAGATCCTCTGACAAATATCCCCTCCCATTCTGACACACACACGTAACATTGACACACGCAGTTCACCCTCATCGACTCTCAAAACACACATCAAGGAATGGCTTACAAAAAAGAATGATCACCCAAACATCTGTTTTTAAAAACCCGAAAGTAAATCATTTCACAAATGCATCTTTTGCTAGCTCACACGACCATCACAACACTCGCCTCTGGCGAAAACCTTCAGCGAAAAACCCAGTTGAACGTAAATCAATAAAAATAAAAATGTGTCAATTGAAAAAAAAATCGAATACTCATCCGAAAATGCGAGAGAAGAAAGTAGTATGTTGTATATGAATCTGTTTCAATTCTCCAGGCCTTGTAGCCAGCTCAGCTATTCGCTTGTAACTAAATTATCTAAGGACCAAGCATAATACGAGTCATCCCTCAACCATGCTGTTGGCAGTGTCACAGGAGTCTATCAATATTTCAGGTCTCAAGACAGGTGGAGAAGTCGATAGGGTGAGTTTGCTCCTCTCCTGTCGAGACAAGCCTACCACGTCGAATAACTTTCAAACATAGCAGTCCGAATTAAATATAAAAGGAATTTATTTTTACAATATTTCTAAAACATTCAATGCTAATAACACAATTCAGAACAAAATCATTTAATATTATTTTTCTTAATTTGAAAAATGGGTCTAAACACTCTATTAACACATTTAATGAAGTGTAACCTACAAGTTCTTAATTAAAAAGTAATGAACCTAGCTGACGTTGGTATAATGTTATGTACAAAATATAGTTCAAATGTAGTTTTAAAAAAATTGTAAAGTGTACATAATCAAAAAAAAATTGTCTTCTTTACTAAAAACTATACATTTCCAGCAAATTACCAATTCACACCAATCTTTGTAGAACCTACATTACAACATTTCACTCTGAGAAATATAGTAACAAATATTAGTTCAGTACATAAGAAATACATAAAAAAAAAATTTCATTTGGTAAAACGTAGATATGTTTAGTAAATATCACGCAAATCACCATTAACAATTCTATAA
Organism: Dryococelus australis; assembly: GCA_029891345.1. Classification (NCBI taxonomy): domain Eukaryota; kingdom Metazoa; phylum Arthropoda; class Insecta; order Phasmatodea; family Phasmatidae; genus Dryococelus; species Dryococelus australis. Next base: position 129,371,381 of record CM056994.1, on the reverse strand, counting down.
AGCTATCACAAAAATATGCAGATATCTTTGTTATATATAGTAAATATTTTAAGTATTGTAAACTGTTATTTAAAATACATGTCCAACAGCCAACGTGTTTAGTATTGCAGTTTACACCCTTACTTGATAGTCAACATATTTTTCATAGAATTTCTCAAGATTCTCACATTTCCACAACCCTTTCAATTACGTGTTATAATATTAATGTGAGTTAATACTGTAAAACTGTTTCAGAGCCTTCTCTCAAAGTTTTGTTTAGAAACAATTTCATTAAAAAAATATTTCTTTTTAAATAATGTGTAAAGGGTATGTTACAGCATTTCGTTGCATTATGCAGACTCTACTGTATACCGTCCATTTCAGCATATATTTGGAGAATAATATCTCTTCACATCCATATTATTTCTTTCGTTTGTATGCTAAAGTAAAAATCATAAGTTTTTAATCGAGCTATTTATAGGCTTGTATTTCTTTGGAAACATGTTAAAAATAATGTTTTCGTTGTTGTAAGAATAAGTCTTTGTCAGCTAGTGATGTGGAGTTCGTCATTACTTAACCTTGCTCTGCAGGGCATGAGTCCGTTTACCAGGAGTTGTCCCAACCCAATTTCCCTTCCAACAACCTTGCCCCACCTACCTGTTCCCCCATGGTGTGTTTTTCAAGTTCAGCTAGCATTTCAAACTACCCCTTTATTCAAAAGATTTTCTCGAGATTCTCCCACATTCCATTACTATTCAGAGTTCATTCATTGGTATACCTCATTCATTTCCATACTTGTTGGTTTAAAAAACATTAAAACTCACCCAAAAATTACCCTAACTTAAAAAAAATATTTAAAATGTGACCAAAGGAAATTGTACTACTAATTAACCAGTCACATTATTTCCCTTGCATTAAAATTTAATTTGCTCAAAAATCATTCTTAAAACTAAAAAGACAAATATTTTCAAACATTTAAACAACTTTTCACAAACTATCAGAAATATATACAACTTCACATACTTTCAAACTCTTCTTTAAAGAAAATAGGAAATAATTAATTATTCTCTAGAAAAAAAAACCTTTCAATTGTTTTTAAACTTTGGATTTAAAGATATACGCCGCCTTTTTGGGACGGGAGGATTAAAAACACGCAAAGGTATACCAGGAGGAGAAGGGTTTCGAACAGGAGGAGGAGTGACAAGGCTGCAACAGATTATCGGCAGAGATGCTGTGAAGGCTGGTGGATGTGGTGATTGTGCATCAATGAAATAGTTTAAAAATTCGGCAAGCTCAGAAAATAATGATGGCTTAGGAAGAGGTAAGTTTCTACAGCTTAAGTCTAACAGCTCACAACATTTGCTCTTCTTCTTGATATATTCGAGCTGGAGGTGCAGGGATCGTCATCTCTGGAAGCGCCAGTGTCACAGAAGATCATGCTGTAGGTGCTGGATGTGCCGGTAGTCATCATCCCTGGAAGTGCCGGGATCGCTATCGCTGGAGACGTTGAAAATGCTGATGTCACAATAGATGGCGCTGGTGGTGCTCGGATCATCATCGCTGGATATGCTGGTAGCGCCAGTTTCATCATCGCTGGAGGTGCCAAGACCATCCTTGGAGGCACGGGAAGCTTCGATGTCGCAGGAGATGGCGTCGAAGGCACTGCAATCATCATCTCTGGAGGTGCTGGAGGCACCGAGATCGTTAATTCTGGAGGTGCAGGTATCATTGGATGCAATGCTGGAGGTGCCAAGACCGTCCTTGGAGACTCTGGAGACATTGACGATGGTGTTGCTAGCAACAATTCTTGTTCCACCAATAGAGTTAGCGAAGCAACATCAATAAGCGACCAGTCATACTCCATTAGTTCCCTTTCAAGGGCTTGAGTAGACATTCCTGCGAAATGCTCGTCATAAATTTGAGATATTTTTAAGAATTTATCCATTCTATGAACACTGAAGCCAAACACTGTATTGATGTAAAGGTTAAACCTCTATACATACGAATTTTCAAACTCCCAGGTACAGGCACCGGAAGCGAAACTCATCCCCTCCCCACATAACCTTGTCTGCAGAAATACACAACCCTTCCATACACATTTCCATATATTGGCTTGTATTGTAACATCGAGAGCAAGAAAGGCATACCATTTTGTTAGGCCTGATCAATGTGAAGGGGAAGGACATGACTTGTGTTCAGTGACTGCCACTACAAGCCCTGCACAATGCTTCCCACACTCTCCTGGGTGGGAACCTTGTTGGCGCAGCAGGGAGTGGACTGTTTTGGGAAGCAGCCAAAAATTTACGAACTTGCCTTTCGACCTGAAATTTCGCTGGGTAGCTGGACAATGCTTCCCTCACCCGCTGTTCATCATCGACTCGCCTCTTTCGCACATTGTCTCCTTCCATGAGTCCCTTGTTCTCCCAAGACTCGTTTTATGCATTTCTGACAGCCTTGCTTCGCTGTGTACAGTCCTCCCTCTCAAAGCCATATATTCACATCTCGATGCAACTCCAACGCCACTGCCATGTGAAAACTGTTCGTCACTCATTGGTCTCGCCATCTACATCATTAACCTACCTGCCTCTACCCAGGAGACTTTCTACGAGCGCATTCCCACCATGGGAAAAGCTCTCTTGTGCTGTGAACAAATCCTTGTTTACATAAGTCTTTAGTGCATTAAATATTAACAATTTTCTTGTAACATCCATTTGCGTGAGTATAATTTATAATAGTATTAGTTTCTGATATGATCGAAAAAATAATAAGAGTCATTTGACTGAGTGAATGAAAATTACGTATTTTAATCAGGAATGCATACCAGGTATTTTTTTGTTAGGAGGATATCCTTGTTCAAGATAAATATGTAATAAGGGTTACACCTACGATTAAATACATGGTCCTCACACAAACATTCTGTAAAAGTTATGACCATAGATTGATAAATTAATATAGTTTGGTGTTAAATGAAACAAAGTTTCAGTTTGAAATACAATTTATTATATTCAATTTTTTCAAACAAACATATCATTTATTTACACACACAAAAATCACATTTCTTCTAAAAATAATTATTATTTACATATACAAGCAATCTTCTTTATTCATTTATGCAATACGCTTTGATGTAGTGAAGTTCATTCCTGGAGACGAGGCTAATGATATGTTGCAGGGAAACGAACTCGTTAATCTCTCAAATTACATGAAATGGTTTTTTATTCTAGATGAATTGTTGGTTAATTGACTGTCAGATTAGATGACTCACACATTCTTGAAGAAGATAGAAAATAGATTCACTTGTTGAAGGTGGCTGAGCTGAATTTGTTATGATGCAGATTGTAGTGTTGGAGGAAAAAATATATTTTATCTGCACATAGGTGCGAGTGAAGAGAATTTGCCGAATCTCGAAACCGAGGTCTTGAGAACTAATGAGAGTGAAGCGAGTAATGGGATAGTGGTAGTTTACATATATTCTTATGGGTTTAAACTTGGCTTACTTCCACCCAGCAGTGAACGGTTGGTATTGGGAGATATGCACATGAATTTTTTATATTAGTTGTAAAGTCCACCTGCTTCCACGAGCACTCAATTCTTCAAGTGTGATGGTTAAGTAAGGCACTATGTTAGCGTTATAAAGGTTATCAATATCTGTGGAATGTAGAGTGGGGAGAGCGTGAGTTTGAAAGTAGAAAGTTTCTGTAGAGGATTCCTCTGCTGTGATGGATTTCAAATACATACAGGATATATTTACACTAAGATTTATTAGCAGGGGTGATGTTATAGTTAAATCTTGCAGAGGCTTCATACACTTTGAAAAAATCTTCGAAAGTGTACATCAGTATCTGTTTGGTCATTTCATATCCTTGCATAAGTCAATCTACCTGCAAAAGCTGTGTTTAGTTTTTCATAATTGAGCTGAGGCTAACCAGACAGTGAATTACTTCCAAATCCTGAAATAAGATATAAATGTTTTGAAGTAAATACAGTGGTTAGGGCAGGAAATTTCAACTGAGGAGCTGTACGAGGTGCTGTCTGAGTTGCTGCATGAGGTGATATGCGAGGTGCTGTGTGAAGTGCTGGATGAGGTGTTGATTTTAGTACAGTGATTCAATATCTATTCTAATTATCGGCCCGAGACAGCTGCTTCTGATGGAATTTGCATTCAAAACACTCAGTCGAACTGTTCATGTTGCAGGTTCTTCTTTCATGTCGATGAATGCTTCATAGAGATATAAATTCTTTACTTCAGATGCAACACAGCAAAGCCATCATTGCTTCTATACTGCTCCAAATCTAGAATGGAACTGAAAGGTTCTAACATTTTTTAGGTAATTTCTAGAAAGTAATTGGACTACATTATTTGTTTGAAATGTATGGTAAAGTATTAAGATGCTTTCAAACCTTTATTGTTAATTATATGTTCCTAATGTGTTGTTAGAATATGGTATATAAGAATTAATGTATTTGTAAAGTTAGTAAAATGCAAAAAAAAAATTGTTTCAAACCATTTATTTTGCTACAAAGTTCATATTGAAAAAATTAAATCTTTAAAAAAAGACATATTTATGTAATTGCTTCCCTTTGGCAATATTTTTAGTATTATACATTCTGGTACATGTGGGAATACATTTCTTCGATGTTAGATTTATATTCGGACATAGAACATTTAGTTAGATCTGGACAAGATATCAAATCATTACAACTTTTCAACTTCAAATTCATATTTTTGAAATGAAACAGACAAGAGTTTTCAGCAGTGTAAATATAGCCAAATGGAAAAAAACAAGTTCACAAAAACAGCAAAACTGTTACTTTCCAAAACATTTTCTAAAAGGTTTACTCCAGCATGCAATTAACTTGGTAATGTTCAATTTACACTTCGATTTCTATATGAATGAACACATTACCTCATTCTCGTCTTGATTCATATCTACAAAGTATTGATGTGCACAAATCAAATACATTTATATACTAATTACCACTTATCCCAAATAATGCCATATCCCTCATATAATATCCACTGGTGACTCAGAGGGAGGATCATCATAGTCTGCTTCACCCCAGTCAGTCATCAATGACCAATTTAGCATTAATTTAGAGTTTTCCTCTGCAGAGAAAAACATTGAATTAGATTCATATGTTTTACACATTTGTTTGAATGAAGAACAATTGTATTCTTTTTAAATATATGTTACATTCCCATTCCACACACTTTCGAAAATACTTTTTTAGTCTACTCCACCTAAATATATTTCACAATTATTTAAGTATTTCTTGCAAATCTCTTCAATATATTCATACTCCATACACCCACTTTCCGAGGTTAAACCGTGGTGGTGTGTGGTTACCCATCTATTTGTTTTCTTGTTTTTAGGACTTAGATATTTCCAGTGAAATGGTGGTTTGAAGCTGAATACCATTGTATATTCTTCCATGTCAGTAATAGCCAATATTTTAATATGAAATTTTTCTGCAGATTGAAATCCTTACACCTTCCGAAAAACGTTTTTAATACGATGTCTCGTTGTCTAGTGACCCAATCTTCACCAGCTTATCTCTTACATAATAGCTCACCAATCTATATTGAATTATCAACATGTAAGCTTGTGTATTTGCCGGAATTGGTGTATTTGCAATCATATCAAACCATGAATCAATTATGCAATTGGTAATTTTGTTATCTTGTTTGCTTACATCATATACACATAATGTTCCTCTGGTTTTAAATTATTCAGGTTCTAGGATTGGTTAGCTGATTTTGTTATAATACATTTTCTGGAATTTTGAGTACATATTGTAGCAAATAAGGTATTCCTTATTTTCAAAGTTTGCATTTAAATTGGTTTAGGGATAAGCTCGACTGTTTAGATACAGTTAAATATTTTTCATATCATAATTATCGAATACTGATCTATCAGCTTTTCAATTGTTTTGTCGATGTGTTTGAAAACAAATAACGAGAAATCATGGTTTCTCAGATAAAAAACTTGATTTCACATTCCATAGAATTTTTTGTGATGGTGGTATGGCTGGAAATGTCTTCAAAGTCCAATATGTGAATGCAATATATAAATTCTTCTTTTTTTTATATATTTTTAAAACTTTACACATTCAAGAGTGTTAATTTCAATATGTAGCATTAGCCATTCGACACAATGAATTCAAATGTCATACATTCCTCATTATTAGCTGTGTTGTATATAGCATTCAAATGCATGTTACCTAATAGAACAACCAATTCTTGTTTAGCATTTAATATTACATTTTTATAGTCCTCAGCAAATAAAAGCATTATTCTTAATGGTATAGCAAACTCGCATTATTAGCATTGATCCACCCAGTCATAAGCACTGTATAAAGACTGTTTACAGTTTCGAAGAGATATTGCTTTATCGTGGAAGTAAATCCAACATCCCCTGATTGGTTGATTTAAATACCATTGAGCAGATATGCAATTAAATCGATTAAATTGAAATAATCTGTTTCCCACTATTCCTGTAGTTGCTGGATTACTTTGATTGGCTGTCTTTTTAGTTGTTCCTCTAAACATTAAACTTTATTTCGACACTAATGTGTAAATATCGTGATTTTGTATAGTAATCCTTATTTTCGATGGAAACATAAGCGGTCCTGCTCGGAACAGTTCATATATGTGTTTATGTATTGGTGATTGCATCTTTATAACTTATTGGTTCTTCAACATTAAGTATGTCTTCCATTTCTACTAACAGTATATCTTAATTCCTTTAAGAACAGTTTGTTGACATGTGTTAACTTTACGGGTATCTTGTTCGAAATTATCATTTTATGCTTCTGTGTACGTCTTTTTACAGCTACTTTCTTCGAAATACATTTTTTGGGAACACAGATTTTAAATGAAGACCCTCTTTTATGAGTGTATTGACTACGATACACATTACCCATTTTGATTGTAAAAACACAGGACTTGCGTGTTTCTATAGCGTTTAATATGTAATCGAATGGTAATTTCTTTGTTTCAAAAACTAATCAGTTTACCATCTTGATCGACAATTGTAGCAACCAATTCATCAACACAAATAACAATTACTGGAAGATATATCAATGTATTTGGTTTTTCAGTTATTTTGTAACTTGGAGCCAACATTTGTGAATTCATGTATTGTATTTGTCAGTTATCCATTAAAAAATATCTACCTGCAATATTAACTTTTTTATGGCATACATTATTTGACAATATATTAACTGGTTTTGATTATTCATGTATTTGATTAGATGGCTATACTCTTCTGTCTTAACCTATCATATTTGCAAATGAATTGTCTTCCATGAACTCGATATCGACATTACTATACATCACACTCGTTAACATATTTGGATTTCCACATAATTGGAATTGTACATTTCCAGGTAATGTTGCTTTAATTAACATTTCTATGTCATTCATTTCATAAGATCCTATCAGTATCACAGTCTTATAGGGTTGTTCACCATTGTTGAACATAAATGATTGACTGTCTATATCGATGTTTGGGATGCTATTGTAAGTAACTAATTCGATTAGACTTATTTGCTATTCTCAATCTAACTCCAAAGCTTGGAAATTTATCGACCGCAATTGCGACGAATTTCAAATTTACATCAACATAATTAATATATTACTAAGCAGTTTTACTAATACATACACTTATATATCTTATTTATAGTCAAAATTGTAAACATAAATGCCCACAATTGATTGTATTTGCTAATTGTTCTATTTTGTAATTGTACCTTAATTGTGTGTTTTTCAAATAATTATGGCTTTCAATTGGAGCACGTAATACAATTTTTGATTTACAGTTTTTATTTAATGCTATCCAATGTGTTCCTTGATTTTGTTTTGAATCTAAATTAACAGTCATACATTTGTGATGGTTTGGTTTCTTTGGTAACTCGTCTCTCATATATACACCTCGGAAAAAGGGAATATCCAGTTTCTTTATAAATACATTAATATCTTGGTTTTTTAATGCATGTTATGGAAAACTATTTAGGACTGTCTGCGTTTCTTTCCACAGTTGGAGTTTTTTCGTCCTTGACTAACTTTATATTGTTTTGGATACATTCCTTTACCACTTGATTTACTTGATTTAGCAAGACCCGAAACACCTCCCGTTAAAAATCCAAGAGCTGATAATGCTGGAAATATGAATGGTAATATGCTTCCATTCTAGGTTTTTTGTTTTGTTTTGCATTTTATGCTCATGTCTCTTTTCACATTGGCCGCATAACTGTGTCCTTATATATGCTGCTTCATTGGCTATAATCATAACTGCTATATGTCTTTCTTTAAAATTGTATGTTCGATCATATACTTTATGGTGTTATTTACAAGCATTATCCAAAGTGTTTATTCCTTGATCTATTAGTTCCAAACATTTTGCAAGCTTAGTTCCGGTTCTGCAATAATTTTATTTCAGTTAATGCAATTAAATAGTAATTTGTTAATCGATGTATTCATTATGGACCATTGTTTTCAACTGAAAGCTAACCTGTATATAGACCTACATATATAGTGTTTACATTAGTATGTTATATAATACTGTAGAAATGAATGTTATAAAACAAATTGTTCATCTACTGGTAATTGTAAATACAAAATAAAATGTAATTGAACAGAAACATGGTATTCTTTTACCTCCAAATGTACATAGTATCATAAGTGGTTCTTCTTCATGTGGAAAAATGTTTGTAATTATGGCAATTTTAAAACATCCGAATGGAATTAACTTTAAATTGTATTTGAGTTTTCTAATACTATTCAATAAGAGGAATATCAATAATTAGTTACAATTTTGTCTTTAATTGAAGGAATGTGATATTTTCCTTTTACTAATTTAGAAGATATTGTCCCTGCGAATGAAGCATTTTCTAATTCTGTCTTTATATATGATGATGTTTGGTGCGAACTGCAGGGTGAAATATAGCAATACTTTAGTTTTGGTAGAAATACAATGTCGATTTTTTTAACTATTGCAAAGCTATGCACATATTCCGAGATAAAATTTGCACAATGATGCAAATATGTTAATTGTGTTTAAAATGGATAATATGAATCTACAGCATATTTAGAATCATCACATTTTAGGCGATATGACATCTACAAAGTTTAAGGTTATTTCTTTTTACCATTGGAAAAACAAGTATGGTTTTCTGGTTACTATACCACCTCTTCCCCTATATAAAGGCAGATAGAGGTCTGGATTTGACAGTTTTTACTTTCTGATGATGAATAATGAGTATTTCAAAGTTCTGACATAGCCGTATAAAAGGTAATCAATACAGCGCCTGTTTAACAAGAAATCGCTATGGGAATTGTGATTTCAATGGACATGTATTATGTAATGTGCATATGGGTGTGAAAGATAGCGATGTAGCAAATAAACATCACGTGGAAATCTTAAACGTCATTACACTAAACATATTTAAATCACAATCGATTGATATATGAAACAAATTAATAAACATAACAGAAACTATTTCAAAAGTATTTACTGGTATTAGTTATATTTCGGAAATATTGTCAAATGTTATGACTGCACTGCAAAATATATAAACAAGAACAAACAAATGTTTGGAACATTAAAAAAGTGTAATTAATGAAATGATAAGCATTACGAATACAAAACAATTTGATACACAAATTGATATAACGACACAATATATAAGTTTTGAATTGATCAATAAAACATCTGGTTTAGTTACACAATCATAAGTCAAAAGTAAATTGATGATATGAATTCTCGAATAGACTTTTAAGTAAAGATTTGAGTGTTAAAACTGTGAGTAAAAAATACATACTTTTGACTAAAGTCGACAAGATTGAAAAAGTGCAAACTAATCGATCTGAGAATATAATTCTAATAGGTAAATACATAACTGAGTAAGTGTAGGATTTTTTTTAAATTATTAATTTAAAAAGTTCCAAATGGTTATTCTGATATCGATTTGGAAAAATATAAGGATCTTGTTCGTCGAACAAATGCAAATAATTGTTTAGGTGATGTTGACAATCATCCGGAACTACATTTATTAAGCAATTTTATTGGAAGTGAAATATATATAAAGTTGAAACTGATAACCGATTTTTTTCTGTATATTGGAACAATCCTAATGAATTGGTCTACAGATTAAAATTTCTCATCACGTCGAGAAAGTCTGGGAATAATTAACATACAAACAAAATTGTTTCTATTATTGAAGAGTCGAAAGAATACAACAATATTATGAATGAAGTTTAGTAAGATTTCTCAAAAGCTTCATGCTCCTGCAAAGATAAGATATGCCAGAAGATCAGTTATTAATAAAGGTTTTAATAATCTTTTCAAACCGATTTGTGTAAAATGACATTGCATTCCATATACAGTAAGGGATATTAATATATTTTAACCGGAATGGACATATATTTAAAGTATGGTTGGGGTATATCTTTGAAAGAAGACAGGGAAACAGGTAACAGATGCTACTGAAGATCGTTTTGAAAGAGAGGAGGCCAAATTTGCTCTAAACCGATAGAGGATCTGGATTTTTTGTACATTATTCCGGAAACTATTGGCCAAATATGGTATTAATATACACAACGTATTCGGAGCTTAAAGCCAGTGCTGTGGACAATTTAATAAATCGATTAAGGAATTAATATACTAGAACTTCACATCGAAAAGTACCTACAACTGAGTTGACTTTTGTCCTGAAATACATCAATTTTATAATTCCTAATATCATAGAACTATCAAGATGGTGCCTGGAAAAGTTATGGATAATAGTTCGATGTGAACTATGTGTAATAATGTTAATTTAATCGACAAAAGAAAACCAAAATTCTAAGTTGGGGAATTTATATGTATCTCCAAGCAGATATGAATCTTTGAGAACAAATTTACGGTGAATTGGTTGTACAAAGTATTAAAAATTATTACAGTCAGAAATTCAATTCCCAGAGTAGATTACCTTGAAACCTATGATGGTCAGTCCATAAAAGGTGGTTTTTACGAATACGAAGTGCAAAAAGCCAGTTCTCCAAATGAATATTTGAGTGATAAATTCATTAAGTGGTAAAAGATATGTCATTGGATCAATGGAAAGTTTTCTCAAAAGCACACAACTCATGGGTGAAGAATACGGATCTTAAAGATTGGATTACAATGATTTGTTAATTGATTTTAAACTAAATTAAAAATAGTTTAAATAATATTTGATGTGTTATTAATTTATTAAACATATCGATATTTATGGGGAATAGATGTGCAATTATTGTACAATCATTCCTATTGTTTGGGTAGTAATCTTTTACATTTAATTTATGTTGTAATTCTTTGAATTCGGTTAATATTTTCCGGTTCATAAGGAGTGAAAATATTTGTGTTGTTAATTTTCCTTTTCTCGGTTTGTTGGTTGTAAAATTGTTCCACACGTAACATGTAAACATTTGATTTCCTATGTAAATCTATGAAACATAATATTACGAAACATGACTTATAAGTACAATTTTTTTGTTAAAATATGTTTTTTTTTGTTTTAACTAGAATGTAGTATGCACAGGTTTCGGTAGTAGTATTTCATCCAGATCGCATGTGTTGGAGTTATGATATATTTTCTAGGTGTGTTTGAGTAAGAGAGTTTTTTTTTGTTAATGCGAGGCTTAATGTTGAGGGTTTGGTTCTCAAACCAATAGTATACAGTGCTGGGAGTCTCCAAACTAGGAATAGTCTTCCGGTCAGCAGGATAGGTAAGGGAAAATAACATTCATTATTATCAATGTGATTTGGAAATGGTTTCTCTGCTCTGGTGGACGGGGCAGGGATAAGAGGACAGTCATAGGAAAGGGAGTGAGTGATTAGCATGGGCGACTGTGTGAATAGGTGGATGACAGTTCGGAAAGGGGATGTTGTTGGCTTGGTGATTAGATAGACTTTGTTTGCCATCCGAATCAATTAGTTGAATAATATATCGCTTTCTTGGCGGCATAAAAGTTTGAGTTTGTTCTTGCAGACAACGTGACATGGGAAGTGGGGGCCGATAGGCAAATGTGTGTGGTCCCGAATAGCCTGAGACATAAGAATTTTGAGTATTTTTCTTTTAACCTATGGCAGATAGATGAATGGTTTGTCGCGAAGTGTGTGAGAAGAGACGAGTGTCTGGTGGGCGACAGAGAACACTGTGTTGATTGTCGCACGACTTGACTTGATGGGGCGAGGAGTCTTGGAAGGGTGGGGGAGAGGGAAAGTGGTGGCAATAATTTTTCAGGACAGTGTTTAGCGCAGGCGTGTGTGCTGAGGAAGTGGGTGGGTTGGGCGAGGAATATGCAGTAGAAGTCTGCGGGGAAACTTCACGAGGTAAATGGGGAATGGAAGGTGGGAAGTGCGGAGGCGAAAGACCGGGCTGGGGGAAGACGTCCATCGCTCGAAGCAGAATAATATATTGCTTTCTTGCTGGTGCGGAGTGTGAAGCTTGTCCTTTCCAACTATGTGTTCCAGGAGGTGGGGTGAAACAACGAAATGGGTGGTCTTGAGCAGTGTTAGAACTTGAGGAAATTTCTTGACAGTGTCGTGCACACAGAAGAGGAGACGATGCAAGTGGAGAAATTACTTTCTCATGGGAGTCTATAGTTCTACCTGCCCTGCCTCGTTAGGTAACACAAGGCATTGAATGATTTATAGTCAATACAGTTCTCAATTTGTTTATTAAGATCTTGTGTGTTCGCATAATTATTAGGTGTTTGTAATAGCTATATAGATTGGTTAATGGTGATTCGCATAATATTTAGTAAACATTTCTATGTTTTACAAAATGAAATCCATTTTGATGTATTTGTTCTGTGCGGAACTAATATTTGTTACTTTACTTCTCGGAGTGAAATTTTGAATGTAGATTTTACAAATACGAGTTTTAATTGTGTAATTTTATTTAAAATGCGTGTGATTCCGTACAGTATTTAGTAAGGAAGACATATTTTTTTGACTATATACACTTTATAATTTTTTTAAAACTATATTTGAACTTTATTTTCAACATAACATTATAAGAATATCACTTAAGTACGTAGCTTTTTAATTAACAACTTGTAGGTTACACTTCAGTAAATATATTAACGGAGTGTTGAGACCCGTTTTTAAATTCCAGAAAAATAATATAAAATGATTTTGGTCTGAATTGTGATATTAACATTTAATGTTTTGGGAAATATTGTAAAAATAAATTCCTTTTATATTAAACTCAGACGGTGACATTTGAAAATTATTCAGCGAGTCAGGCTTGTCTCGACAGGCGAGGAACAAACTCGCCCTATCAACTCCTCCAGCTGTCTTGAGGTCTTGAGACTAGAAATATTGAAATATTGGGGCGACTTTGGCATTCTGCTTGGTCCTTGGATAGTTTAGTTACAAGTGAGTAGCCGAGCTGGCTGTAAGCCTGGGCCATTGAAACAGATTCATATGGAACACACTATTTTCTTCTCTCACATTTTAGGATAAGTATTATGTTATTATTTAATATAAATGTTTTTATTGTTATTCATTTACGTTCGATGGGGCTTTTTGCAGTAGGCTTTCGCAATAGGCGAGTGTTGTGACGTTCGTATGTGCTAGCGAAAGACGTGTTTGTGAAATCACTATACTTATGGGTTTTTAAAAACAGACTTTTGGGTGATCATTTTTATAAGGTGTTCCTTGATGCGCGTTTTGAGAGTCGATGTGGGTGAACTATGTGTGTCAGTGTGTTTTTGTGTGTGTGTGTAAGTGTGGGAGGGGATATTGGTCAGGGGATCTGGAGTAACGGTGAGTTGTAATTTTGATTGTAAATTGTGTGATTTTATTGATTTGTGAAATTTGAATTTATTACACCTCGCTTTATGGGTGATAAGAGAGTTACAATTTTTAATATGTGAAATTCATTCCATGTGATTTCATATGCATGTGGTTAGCCCTTGTTTTGTGTCATTTATTTGGGTGTTTGAAATATTGTTAAAAGTTGTTCTTATTTCATTAAGATATTAATATAAACCTGGTGTTCCATTCTATCATGTGCAGTGTAATCTGCTTAAGTTATTTTAAAGAATTTGTGACGTGTTTGGTAATCACACAATTAAAACGGGATGACACGTACCTTATATGTTATACGAGAAGTGATTATGGTTAGTATCTGCTCGATTCGTACATTTAAATTAAATTAGTATACCATTGTTGTTACATAGTGGTCCAAAACATACATGCATGGTCTCGCTCCATCCACACCTCATTCGCCTAGTGGTGCAGAACATACATGCATGCTCTCGCTCCATCCACAAATAAAAATAATACTGATACTTTTACTTATTTTACACCAACAATAACTCATTTATAAACTATTACAACATGCCCCCTCTGCTCAGTCCACTCCAGCAAGTCACAGAGGACACATCGATGCTGCTCCACCTATATCGCCCCTAACCCTCTCAACAACAATGAAAATCAAAGAAATTTGATATCCAACAATTTTTTTTTTTTCATTGAAGAATTATTAAATTAATTACATGTATTTATTTGATTAATTAATAAACCACTAATTCATTTGTCGATTAACAACTAATAGAATATTCTATATACCGATAAATTTAACAATCGATTATCCGCTCCCTCCTCGTGTCATTCTAATAAAGTGGTCCAGAACATACATGCTCCTACTACTAAAAATGTTGTGCGCATACGTAGTAACCAATCGTTTTCAACATTTTGGCAGATTTTGTTAGATCTCGTAACATTTCCTTATCTGACCACCCTTACCTACATGCACCTCAGACTTACTGCTTGAGTGTGAAATGTAATAGAACAGTTTTGTTAAATTTTTGTCCATAGGTAACGTAAAAAATAAAATAAAGTATACACATTTAACTGTTTGGAATATTGACAAATGATTGATTATGATAAATTACTCAATTTAATATATTAAATGCACAGTTACGAAACTATTCTTGTAAATTAAATAATGAAATCAGTAGTGCGAGAAAAAAAAACTAATCTAAGCGAATGCTTAATGTGCAGATATAGGTACATGTCATAATATCACTACGTTGAAAGAAAGTTGCTAACTGCTACACTGTGCTATGAGATACGTGAACCCCTAGTTCAGCTACCAAGCGTGAACGTCTACAACAAGGTGTGAGGTCAATTATGCAAGAGGCTTTTTACTTAGTCCTAGAGCGTCGCGCAGTTTGCAGGCTGCAGCGTGTATTTCGCGCGTGTGTGACTTTTTACCTATTCCGGGTCTCCGCCCGGCTGGTCAAGCCACGTTAATTACCCTGCTCGAAACACGGCCAGAAGAGAACGTGAGGATTTACTGCGGCCGTCGAGCGCACAATCCGCCCGCCGTTATTTAAAAACCATTAATAATTGAAAGCCATTATTATTTGATTTAAGGAATTCTCTGTGATGGTTTTGCAGGAACAAAGCCCCACCCCCGAGCAGCTCAGGGCGGAGACGAAGGCATGTTTTTGTTCGCCTCCCGCGGTCCCTAATTATCTCGCTATCCAGCCAGGCCTGCAGGGGAAATAACTGGCGCAGGTTCCTCCCACCTTCACGTACTCATTTATTCAATTACCTGTGGCACTTCCTGTCCCTGAAAACGCTTTGCAACGGCGAGGGGGCGTAGGCGGGAGGCCAGATGATTAAAGAATAAATAATAAGCTGGTCCTTTTGTTTGCTTATCTGCTTGCAATAAGCACAATAGCCTTGGAAGGCCTGATAAATTACCTTCCACTATAGCGTCAGAGAGTCAGGCCCCATTCTGTGGTGTTAAGGGGCACACTTCTATCTCGTTGCGAATTTCCCCCGCTGTCTGCTCTCTCCCGACAATGCGACTGAGGGAGGACAATTAATTTCATTTAAACGAGCCGACGTTGTCTCGAGAAATGCTTTTAAGAGCCATTTCGGTGCGTGTTGGCTTCTGCGACCGGCGACCTACGTTAATTTCTGCAAGGGAAAATTCTAGTGACGGGCCAAGAGTCGTAAATTCCATTATTTCCGTCATCTTTCTCGGAGCCAGGAAGGGTACAGCTATCGCGATCACGTTGTAGTTGATGTGTTGCAGGTTGGGTGTTTGTGAACTCTGTTTACCAGAACTCATAACGACGCTGTGTAGTACGTACAGTTATAAGTTTCCAATCTCGGTAAAAATGTGGATTGAAAAACGTATGCTCATATTGTATTATTAATTGTACCTAAATATTCTTAGTGTTCGTACATATCGTATGTCGCATAAAGGCCTTTTAAGGTGCTTACGTACATCCCTATATAGGATTTCAAAATTCGCGCGTCGTAGAAGTTGTTCACGTTTAACTCAGCCCTCTTGAAAGACCTGCTAATGGTATGATTATCTTCTCGTTTGTATTCTTCTCCCATAAGAAAAAATTACATTGCCTTCGGCCTTATCACTTTTTTCATGCGTCTTCCAAGTGAAAGTGTGAAATAGTTTGACATGTAAACGTGCTGCTAATGTGAAAATCTGTGCTCTAACGTGTTTAAAACCACAAATGCTAAGATAAGTGACTGAAAATTTAAAAGTTTCACTCACAATACTGCGACGCTGGCGCCCGTCGGGCATGATATTTTCTTTGCTTTTTACACGACGCTTGTGTGTCATCAATTTCTATACGGTTCAGATAGTTTATTTAAGCCGTTGCACGGCTGGAGCTCTTCCTATTCTACACCCCACCGTCGCCTCAGAGTGTCCTTTGCTAGAATTCTACAAATGGTCTAACTGCTGCACTTGTACTGTAGAACGTTGAAGCCGTGATGGGGGGCTCGTTTATAACTATTAGGCTGTTCACGTTAAAATGAGCGTTTTTTAAATGCTTAATTAAGAGCTACTTGTATGCACGTTGTGTTTTCCTCCGCCTTATGAAACATTAACATTACTATGGGCTTCATCACTTCATTCATGCGTCGGTCAAGTGGCATTGGGGAAGTATTAGAAAAGAAAACATTTTATAAATCTGCTAATTTTACACACGGGTGCATTAAAAAATAAAAAGTGAAATAAATAATTTTAATGGTGATCTATCGTGACCGACTTTACCGGGCACATGTCTCTCATTGAGCCCGTTAAAATATATGCAGGTAGGGGAGTGACTTTTTTCTTAGGTTGATTTCAAAAATGCTCACTTTATCGTGAACAGGCCCTAATTGTCTTTCTAATTTCTTGCAGGAATCGGCAGTCGTGAATGAATGAAGGGGGTGCCAAGGTAGTGACTGGAACTGGCGCGGAAACGTCGGGTGGGGAATCCGAGTCTTTGAGGCAACCAAAACGGGCAAAAGTCATGAGCAAGAAGACAGAGGGATGCTGGCATTCTTCGGTCAATCGCCGGCAGATTGAACACAAATCCTGAGGATGGCCAATTGAAGTTATTTCGTGCTTACTTTGCCTCCAAAATGACGTGACATTCTTCGCGCGCAAGGCTACAGGTTCGGCAAGCGGATAGAAGCGTGTTTGAATCATAAACATATGGCAACCAACAATCGTGCCTACAACTTCTCACCCATTTTGTCATCCAACTGCCGCTCAAAGACAGTCACAGCCACTACACCCAAGCGCTTCCCCGTCGGGAACTTCACTGACTGAATTAATACCAAGATCGCGCATTTTATCTCCTTTGGAGGACTCTCAGCAATCATCGTTCTCGTTTTTTTCCTAGTGTTCCGACATAAATGACTATACAAATATAGATCTTAATATACTTTTTTACTACATCGAAGGGTGTTCTTAGGGTTTTGGTCAATAATAATATATATGTTTTAAATGGGAGTGTCATTTGGTTGCGACTAATTTATTACTATAACTATTGCGGTTACACAAGGAATAAAAGTATTCATAGTTATGTTTTCTAATGCCTTTATTTTGGTACTTGTATTGCAGTTGGTTTATGACTGAATTGTATGCGTGCACGTAATTTAATGAATAAATGTATGGCCAAAATATATAGCATTCTGTTCTCTTCAATTTCGTCGTTATTGTATGTAAGATTCTCTACTTTCAGTTGGCTCATCATTCAGATTACATTCTAACTAAACTGGGTTAAATTATTCTCCTACCAATCCTACAATGAATTGTCCTTTAGGCATTCCGACAATTGTTAGGTGAAATATATACTATCATAATGACGTAATGCAAACTATTTTCGTTGTCCTGCTACAAATCTCTCTTCTATCACTTATCGTTTTACGTTGGAAGGGGACTTTGGGGGAAGGGGGGAGGGACTCATTTGTCTCCTTGCCTTGTAAGCCACTGAAGTCAGAAGTGAATCGCGACATGTAATTTTATATTACACTAGTATATCACAGTAATTTCCAACTAAATCGTCACCAAGTGTTCGACATTTCCTTGAATTGTACAATATACTATATTTACTTATGCTCGTGTTAACTTGATTTTTCCTTTTAATGCTTCAACGAGTGCAGCACGTACTTCTGGCACAATTTTTGCTATAGCCTGCTTTGATATCCAGAAAGCTGTCGGACAATACTTAGCTTTTGAACCGTGTTTGCTGTACGTCTGACGGAAGCCAAGTCTTCGCGAGCTCGGCTCCAGCTAGAGTTATAAAACCAACCTAACAACCCTTTCCACCGGAGTGGAACAACACCGTGGGGTTTCGATCATTCTCGATACTGTTTTCTATGAACAAGACACGTGTGTAAATAGACATAGAAAGTTCCCTTTTAGTCCTCAAATACGTTATCTTCGTTCGCTGATTGGCCAGGGCGAGTGCCAATGAGAATTTCCTGAAGTCACAGACTGCAAGCGGCACCTCACTGCCTAGAACTAATCTTCAGTTACGCAGTCGATGTCGATTAGAGCAGAATACTACAACATCAAGCTTCTCATGTGCGCCATGTCCGTTGGATCGCTTACACTGTACTAAACTCCTGCTGTCAACCAGTGCAGCCACCCATCAAACCAGCTACCAGGTATTTCTTTACAAGGTAGGGAAAACCACTTCTCGTTTCTAACACATTTTGTAGGAGGGGAAAATCCATTTTGCATGTAGGCCAACTTAACTTTTACGTTTGCGGCAGTGCGACGACGAAAATGTTTTAGTTCGAGACAAATAACATTTCATGGTACCGGCATGTCCGTCCTTCTCTCCCTAATATAACGCCACAGACAGTTATTAAAGTGAGGAGAAACATGCACGTGACTTATCATTTCCTAGTACTATTATCACACTACCTGATTAAAGGTAGTCATATGAAATACTCAGCGGAAAAAAAACTTAGGAAACACACACACACACATATATATATATAATAATAATAAATTGTAAGTTTTTAGCGTGTGAGTAATTTTGTTTTCTATACATTTCTACAAAGTTCTACGGATCGAGACAAAATTTGGCAACTTTACCTCAGTATACAATTTAAAATATTCTGTAAGGCAAAATCCGCTCTAGCCCACATTTAGCCCAAAACCCCTAAAAATGAGCCGTACATCTTATTTATACACCCTTTGACGGTTCTGTACTAAATTTGACAGGGATGCCCTTCAGTAAACAACTTAAAATACTGTATTGGCCATAGTGGATTCAAGCCCCCAGTTGTTCCAGAAATCCCTCAAATGGAGTCGCGTATCTCCGGAACCCCAATTGATCTCGAAACCCCTCTTACATCCGGGCAACGCCGGGTAGTTCTGCTAGTTTCTTATACCAGAAGAAAACTGAACATTTCCTTATTAAGTATGCTTAGAGCACAAGAATATTCCACTATTTTCATATTAACTCAGTCAGATATCATATATGTTACATTAGGTTACTTCCTATCTAGATGCAAAGCTAGCTTCTAGTACAAAATTTTCCCTACTTATAAGGTAGGTATTTTTTTTGCTATCAGTAGAAATGCCTGACTATTGCGAAAAGAGTTCCATACAGATTACACTTCATTATCCTAATTTCGCACCTGCGTTTTTTCCAGTTTACCTTTCCTTACTGGTCTCATGACTTTGTGAGGAGACATTTTCGTACTTGACTGTTCAATCAGAATTACGTATCACAGATAGTGAACGTCTGTGTGTGATTCATGAGCCAAGAATTAAGACGTGAGCAGAATAAACCATCCTATTTATGATTACTATCTGAGCAGAATTCTTTTAAAAAACAACTATATTCGAAAATTATTCGGATTTTGGGATATCTAAGTAATCGTTAGTAAATTAGAAATTCTATTGTAAACACTCGCTCAGAAAGCTAAACTGATAAATTGTAATGTCATATTCATATACGGTAGATGTCCTTCATTTTTTTTTCAGGAAAGTCAAATGTGTGTTGAAATTTCAAACGTTGATTGTTAGAATGTTTTTAATTGCAATCTGTTTAATGGAGAATTTCCCCTGCTGCGCATAGGTTAAAAAAATGGTTTTACTGTTTAGGAAGTTCACTGGAAATATTTTTACGTTATATAATTATAGTCAGCTGCGAACCTGCTGGTGCTCATATACTGTACGTATTTAAGTAATATGAATCAACTAAAATTTACAATTTTTTTCCGACTAGAACCTTCTTACGTGTAACTAACCAAATTTACTACTTTGGCTGTGTTATAGACATTCTGTGGTGTTCTTTCATACTGATGTGATGGGCTTAAGGTTTGAACCACATGGATAAAAGGGCTAATATTTGTGTTACATTTCATATCGCACTGGAAATAGATTTCCATTTTGTTTCGTTAAAATGTATGAGATACGAAGCAATTATCTTAAAATTGAATAAGTCCAGATCAAGCGATACGTTGAACTATTTATTATTGACGACCTGAAAACTCAAACACTTGTGACATTGTGAAACTTCACACATTATACTGTATATGTGCATTGTTACTTTATTCATTCCATACACTGACACAGAGTAGATAGAAAATAAACACACGTTGATACTATTGTATTACATACAAATAGACAGCGAACGGCCTGTAGGTTATGAGTAGAGAGCCTGGAATTTCGCAATTTTTGTCGGTGCTGGGATAGGTGTACTTTCTTGTGAATTCTGTAATTGGGTGATTCATTTCCTGACGCGCCATATAGAACCGTGGATAATCGATACTTATGTGAAAAACATACGAGCGAATCACATGCAAACTAGTGCAGAGGATAAAATTCTCTTCACGTAAGCACTGCCCAATGAACAAATGACAACGCCAGGAGTGTACACAAAGCAGTCGAGCTTCGAAGTACAGTCATATCATATCAAAAGGTTAAATTATGTTGTAAGCGATTAGATTTAGAGAGTTGTTCCGAAGTGAATCCTCGTCTAAAATCAACGCAGTTAGTATCATTCTCAGTATTTCGTTATGTTTTTCATGAAATTGTTTAGCTTTAAGTATCGTCTGGAATAAGACACATTAGAGACACTTCCCAATTTTTAAAATTATATTGTTTTATAATTTGACTATAAATGAACGTGAATATAACATAACTGTCAAATGACAAAATTTTATAGAATATAACTATTCTCTCAACGTTAAATTATACTGAAAGACCAATATATGAAACTCTAACGTGTGAACGTATTGAAAGAAGTTGGTTATACGTATGTTATTGCTGAATGTTTGCTCACTTCTGTATAGATGTAAGCACATTACCGAAAGGATTTCATTAAATTTAACATTATAAATAATAAACACTCAGCCTCACGTTGCAATAAAACTGAGAAACCAGAATAATTGTAGTGGGTTACATATTGTGTAACTTCATTTAGTTATTAATAGCATAAGGAGTTTCGCTTGAACCATCACTGGTTACACTTCTTTGCTGTACGAACCCTCTGTAAAAGTGACTGAAGCTCACATATGATATTTCTGGGTGATGTCTGGCTTTAAGTTTCTCATTAGTACACATTCAGTCCACTGCATTCGTTATCCCCTTGTGCAGTGCAATGAAATTATTTGGGGTTCTAACTAGCAGGTACCCACGTTTTAAATCACTTTTATCATAGTGGTAACATGTGATTTCAACAGTCATCATTTTTCGTAAGGGTGCACGTGTTACCAATACGTGACCTTGCAGATCACATCGTACAGTAAGCACCACTGTTGAAGTCACCCAGAGGGAAAAGGAAATTGCGATACAGATCTCTCCAGCCCAAGGAAACGGGTAGCTCCATTTCTTCACCCACTTCGTCCCTTTTCTTTACCTCTCCTGTTGCAGTAGTTTGAGGAGCTCGCTAAACATTCGGAAGAGCGAGGAACTTTAAGCCCCGACATTAGTCTCCTTGGGGAGAGACGAGGAGTTATTGGGAGCGTCGCCGGCGCTCGGCTTTTGTTTGCAGCAGAGCAGTGGGAGACGATGCCCTGGGGCGACGCAGGGAGAAGGGGTGGTTTGTGCTCATCTGAAGTGGCACCCCTCCCCCCCCAATCCCCTCAGAGCTCCAGCACTCCACAGCCTACAGACAATGAGGGGCCAGAACTCATTAATTACTGCCGGGAGACTTGCCAAATCCGTGTCGGCCAAAATGACTGCCTCTTCAAGCATCCTCCGACTCCAAACTCCCACTTCCTTGTTCTCACTCATAATGCCTCGCTACAACTTTGAAATCGAATCTGTCGTCACAAATCTACCCCAAACTTGGTTACTGTCGATTCCCGACTTCACATATGCTAGTTAAATTTGAGGCCTTTTTAAGTACCGCACATTCATTTAAGTTCGTACTCGGAAATTGGTTACACATAAGTTAGTAGCACGTAACACCAGGATATACAATTATATCCCATCTCGGTGTTTGCATATCCCTTTCCATTTTCTTTCATTTTGATGAAGTTTTTTTTTCCTTTTATTACTTATCATCGACAACTGGGATACTTATTTTCCATTCATTATTTTTTTCTTTGTTATCAATGAAGAATTTGCATATGTAGTTATGGTTTTTGAAGCCAATATTTGAATGTTCATTATTTAGATTCCTCTGCGTATATGTATCTTTTATCTATGTATGCCACCCATAGTAAGTTATATGTGCGACCTAGGCAAAATATTCTATTCTAAATATTATAAAAATAATGAGAAAACTAACTAGTAATTGGAAGAGAGAACACCACTATTTTTCGCTGTTTGCTATCAAGACGTTTTTAATTATACGTCGTAAATACCTTCTACATAATAACAATAATTTCTGTAGTTTGGTAATATTCTCAGCAACATCATCTTTTCCGTAGTTACTACCAGTTGATACTGACCTGTGTAAAATTAATTTATTTTATTTTCGTCTTTTATACCCATTTGGGTTATTCGCCATACTTCCCCAATTTCGAATTGTAGAACAAATACATGTTTAAGTACTTCTAAACGAAAACATGGGCATGAATAAAAAAAACACTCAAGAAAATACATTTGAAAGAGTATCGGCACGGCCGCTGGAGATCTATGGGCTGGTATCTTCTTCGGAGTTTTTGATTGGGTAGCAATGGTGGATACAGTGACTTATTAAAGATGGCTGGAGCGAGTTGCATTGCGTTCAAACCACACATGTATTCACTTTTCATTTTACGTGTAAATATCGGTACTTAGTGTACAGGCTACCTCAACATTTAAAATTCTCTGCTACTAGACTAAATGAATGTATATTTGCGGCTTTATTAACAATATGTTTGTTTTCAAGAAAAATCTAATTTTATTCAGTGTATAATCAAGTTCTAAATTGGAAGGGGATGGCTCAAGTCGCAATACCCCACGTCTTAGATCCGCCCCTGGATGGCAGTAAGCATGGAGCCATCAGCACTGACTCAGAAAAATTCCGTAAAATTCCGGGAAGTAATGGTAAAAAATAATATCCAGAAATCTCTGTAGAGTTACAGACATTCGTCACAGTAATTGGAAAATATTTATCAAATTATTATTTTTTATTTATAATTTTTTTTCAATAGATTTCCGTGTTTATGCAGTGGTATTTCAAATATGGTATGTGTTTCATGCATCGAATATGAAATTAAAAATACAAATTTTTAGTGCGGGATTTGAAATAGAACCAACATTTATTTAGCTCGTATGAAATTATACACATTTCGAACTCATTGCTGTAAATTAGTGAAAAACTTTTATTTACATACGTTAAAGTTACGCACCCATTTTGTTACAGAGGTTTTAATAAATGCAGCTTTCTACAGCTGGTGGTTTGTGTCACTTCACTTATTTGAAGATACGAGTGGAAATACCGTGGTTACTCAAATCACTGTAGATGTCATAATTTCCGCAACTTAAAAAACTACTTCGTAGTTATTTGACATTCGCCGAGCCCGACACCTAAAGCTGAATACTCACAGGTTACATATTTCATAAACACACAGATCGCTCCGATTTTCCTCGCACTTACGAAGTTTCCGTACATGAATTTGACATTTTCTTAAAACTCTTGTTTTAATTTACGGAGACTTTTTTAAGTGTGCTGATTTATCTAAACAATGGTGCTAGAAAAATATACATTCTTGCCACTTTGTTTATGTGCTAGGCGCCTAATATTGGAATGAAAAAGTACAAATGCGAAAATAAAATAATTCAGTAGATATCAATTTCCTACCGCTTTTCTTACAGCCCGTTATGGATCCTTTTAAACTTTCTGGCGCTGTTTGCCACTTCCGTTACTGGCGGTATTAATTAACGGATACTGAAGTTAATTTCCATGCCTGAAGCCGAATCTTAATAAGCAATTTCCGGCGTCGTTAACCATACACTACCAGAACTTCCAACCAACCCCGAAGCTACGCATACCGTTTGCGAGAAAACAAAAAAATTATATTTTTAATGTGTGGATTTTCACAACCGACCAAAAAAAATTTCCAATAACATCGCCGTAATTTGCGATGTCAGAAACCCTGCAGCTCTTAAGTTTCTCCACTGGAAAACTAAACACGCAAAACGATTCTCTTGTTTGCTATGAAATCTTCTTCGTATTCTTCTTCCGGTTTTCCCTTGGGCTTGATTGCTCTAATTTGACTTCCTACTCGCGGAATGAATACGAGAGTTCTTTCATAATTAATTTCGGAATGATATTGCATTTTCACTTTAAGTGGATTACGTGTAATGCATAAATAATTTTCATTCGCCTTTCCATCTTTTAAATCCAAGTGGAAGAGATTGTGATCTATTGAGCTAGGAAGTAATAGATCATTCTTTTTGCAGTCACTCCTGCCCATAGAGTAAGGAATTTTAATTGACTTGCACCATTTCAACCGTCTCGTACGCACGGAAACCTTAGTAAAGGCGAAGCAATTATTCAAAAACATTTTAACAGCATTTAGTTTCCTGTTCGCATTGTTTCGAATAGTAAACATTTTTTGACACAAGAAACGTTATAAGATATTTTTCTTTGCCTAAAATGATAGCAATCTAAGTTAAACAATGTGCACTTTTTTACTAGCAGTACCACTTATGTTATTCCTAGTTACCCCGCTAAGCCTGGATAGTGGTAATTTTCTTGCTATCAATTCGCATGCAACATAGAAAGAGTTACACTTATTTTTACGTCTTTTTTTATTTACCTTCACAGAATTTTACTTGTTTGATGAAAGGGTATTTTTTAAATTATGTTTAACTATTCAATATATCGTATGCAATAATGCCAGGAAAGTCACGCATTAATTATGAAATAAATAACTGGATTTAAAACAAAAAAATTTAATTGACTAAATGAGCTTCATTTGTATGTGTTTATTCATCAATTTCTATCTGCTGTGTTACAAGTAGCTATGCAATTACGGGAATTTATTCAAGTGAAAAGTTTTACCATAACTGTAAAATATTCATACATTTCTATTTTTTCTTGATGGCTCTCTCTCTGCAACTGTTTTCATTGTTTAATTCCAATCATTATTATATTGAAATCATGCTAAGCATACATGACAAGAAATGTCAACAGTGAAACAAGCGAAAGATCAAACAATAGAGGACTCTCAAAAGTAAGCTTAGTGTCCAAAAGATACACACGTGACCATGGAAATTTAAACCAGTGCTACTCAGAAATTATGGAGCTGCATTCTGGTATTAACCTTATATAATACAGGTCGGTGTGGAATAACAAAAGTAAATTTTGTTGCTAGTGGAATTACTCGTATTGTATATATTATTTCCCTAAACACGTGTAACTGTTATAAACTGCAGTTTTGGAAAAGGCAGAAGTTTAGAAGTTTACGAACTTTTATACGAAAACAAGAGGAAAATAATGCATTTCCACGAAAGAGCGGGGCCTTTAAAGCTTTTGTTTGCCCCAAGCCTCGAGAAAGCCCTGAGTCTACATGATTTTAAGATATGAACAGCTACTCCCAATTGTTTGTTTCTGTATCAAAACACTCCTGGGCGGTGAAAGGGAGCAACCCTGAATGAGTACCGGAGCAGTTAAGAAATCCCAAATCACGCACCAACTCTTCTTGTTTTGAGGGGATTCTACACAACAGGATCTTTGTTGTTCTAACTGCGTTCAACAAGCGTTAAAGGAGGCGGTAACTCGATGTATCGTGTTGTAGAGGTGTTGTAGGCCTGTGTTTTCATTTCCTCCTCCAACTGCACACGGGAGTTCGGTTAGGGTTGTCGCAGGTTGCGGGCGCTAGAGCAGTCACTCACCCAGCTGATCTCCTCGCGTGCTCTATCGGCGGAAAGTCTGTTGACATCGTACGTGAATGGCGGGGTATCTGTATCTTGCAGTGTTTGCTGAACCACAGCTGAGCGGCATGTGCTTCAGCGTTGTTGTACTGCAGTGTGCAGTCTGCATACGCTGAAGTAAAGGCAGAAAATTAGTCTGGAGAATCTCGTGGACATTTCCATGGGCTGCCAGTTTAAAATCTGCACAAATAACAGAGAGGTTGTGGACTCGTCACTTGTGACCACCCACGTATTAAGGGGCAGGCTTCACCGTGCATCGGCGTATAGGAATTAAATGCTAAATTCGGGCAAAGATCTTTCAGTCGTTATTTGTGGAAGTAATTTCAACTAAAATTTTTTTGTTAGAGTTTGAAGGCATCTAGATTTGTAAATCGATTTAATTTAAAGTTTTTAATCTTAAATTAAATTTTTTCTTATTTATTAAATGTAACGATTTAAAAAAAAATTAAAAGTGCGTTTAAAATTTAAAAAATTAAAATTAAAACGGTTTACAAATCTAGATGAGTTCAATCTCTAACAAAATATCTTTAGTTGAAAATACTACCACAAAAAATGACTGAGATCTTTGTCCTAATTTAGCATTTAATTCCCTATACGCCCATGCAGGGTAAGCCTGGCCTTAACGCCGGGTGTATGGCCCTAGATCGTTCCACGGCATGCGCTGGATGGCTACGCCGACCTTGTTGATGCCACGAGGAGAGCCAACAGTCCAAATGACGGGCTATCCGTCAGGTCCGCAAACCGAACTCGTGCACGCCTACTAGGCCTATACGGCCACGTAAATGCTGTTCGAACTTTTGAAACCAACCTTAGAAAAAAGTCACTGCTCCTTCAGGCTATTCCCGGTAAAGTGAGCACTTCTTGAGGACCTCCCGAAAGCCATCAACCATCAAATAGATATATTTCACTGCCACCTCAACGTTAACATTTGAGAATGGTAAAATGTATACCTTTTTTTTATCAGTCACATGTCAATGCTTATATGGAAAAGTCACGGAAAGATGGAGATTGGCTCATAATTATAGCAGGGTCTTAAAAAGTGCTCACTTTACCGCTAATACAACTAATACCTGACAATGAGGCCCATGGCTATGTTAAATTTACATAAGGCTGAATGAAAAATACAAAACGTTCATACAATTAGATCTTAAGCAGGGCATTCTAAAGTGCTCAGTTTACCGTGAACAGCCTATATTAACGTATTTCGATGTCGATATTCCGTTGCTTATGAAGTAGAGTATTATCTCCTCTTGTGTGACACGTAAAGGCCACTATGTCACGTGTCCTCGTGATTATATTCGTGACATTAAACCCAAAGCACATATCTCTATATTGTTTATGCCATCTTTTGGTACTATTTTGCATTTGGGACATAGCTTTCCGACGAACCGGATTCAATTCCCGTTCAGGCCACCCCCAGATTTTCGTATGTGAGCATTGTGCCGGACGATAGCGCTGGTCGACGGGTTTTTCCGGGTTCTCCCGTTTGCCCCGTCCTTTCATTCTGACGAGGTTCCATACTCACCTCAATCGCCCTCATCGGCTCTCAAGACCTCTCTGTTATGTGACGCCACAGTCTCTTCACGCATTCTGCGGGGACTCCCTACTGAATTCCTCCAGTTGCCTGAAGAATTGCCTACTCACTAGGCTATGCTATTGCTACCATTGTACCGTTCGTTCGCTATTTTACGGGAAATTGTGTGTCCTAGATAGTTGCAACAAGGGGGATATATTTGCTACTTACGTCGTCCTACTTCATCCCATGGTATCCGCAAACAATTTAACCTCACGGTGTACGTGTTGCATGCAATGAAAGAGTGCCAACCCCTATTATTTACCCCATAAGTGTGTGTACAACGGACCGTACGTACCGTGTATCCGAGATCTTGGTTTACTTTCTCCGTATACTAATTTGTGTTGTTTTAAAGCAAGTACTTTGCCTAGTATCTCAAGTAATGTAATTGTCGGCCACCGCCTTTAGGGGCTGTTACAGCCCTTATTAATTGAGATAGACCATGAGTGTCCATTATCAATCTTCCTCTTTTCCGGTTACGAATTACGTGCCCGAGTTTGTACACATGTGTCCTATCCACGCTGTATATGCGTCGGTCGAATGAAACTGTAAAATTATTAGAAAAGTAAGTATTGTACAAATTTGTCATTTTTACACTTCGATGGATTAAAAAATAGAGAAAGCGAGATAAATAATTTCATTTATTACAAATGGTTACCTAACACTATTTTTTCGATGTTAATATATGGAACTACTCTCACCTCCATCATTACTAAATTTACTGGACACACGTCACTCATTTTACCTGTTAAAACATATGCAGGTAGAGGCAGTCACATTTTTCTAAGGTTGATTTCAAAAGTGCTTAATTCATCGTGAACAGCCTTTAAATGAGATTACTTACAAGAGTGACAATCACAACACCGGTGACTCGGTATCCTTCCTTTCAAGCACGTCCTGGATCGTGGACAGAGGAACTACAGTAGGTTTGAGTTAAGAAGTTTTATTTTATCACATTTTGCTGTTAAAAACTACTATATAAAAATATTTCTTGGATTTTTAAAAACTAATTTTTCAGTATTAATTCTGTGGTTTATATATGTTACCATTCTAAAATATCAACTCTTCTTTACTCCAAAACTGATTATTTTTTTACTATAACATATTGTCAATAGAATAAATCCCATAAAATACACTAAACTGTTAAAATGCTATACTTGAGTTAATTTTTGAGGATTGGTGTAAAACCTTTTCCTAGCCTTTAATCAATCACAAATATGGAAATTATATCAACTGCGCTCCAACCTACACAAGGATCGTCCAACATCTGTGATTCGCTTATAACGCTATCAAACAT
This sequence comes from Dryococelus australis, assembly GCA_029891345.1. Lineage (NCBI taxonomy): Eukaryota > Metazoa > Arthropoda > Insecta > Phasmatodea > Phasmatidae > Dryococelus > Dryococelus australis. The sequence goes on along the minus strand of CM056994.1, from coordinate 129,341,910 downwards.
TGTGTTCATGCATTTGCAGTTCCAGCTGTAAACAACGGGGTATCTTAAAGATTCCGCCACTTGTATTGTAAGAGCAGCACTTGCAAGAGATGGGGCGGACACTTCCAGTAGAAGGGAATCTTTCTCGACCACAGCTCCCATCAGCCTTTCATTCCTTCTCTGCTGCACTGCGGGGGCCCACGCCTACGGGCAACCTATTCTCTAAAGTACCGTCTTTTGGACGTGTGTAGCATTATTACTAAAGGCTGTTCACGGTAAAGTAAGCCATTTTGTAACAAAAATTTATACAATAATCACTGCCCTTATTTACATGTATGCTATAATGCACACTGGCCTGCAGGTTCCCAGTAAAATTTGCAGCAAATTAATAACAATAATTTAATGAGTTGCCGTTGTGTTCCAAGTGCAATGTAGTGTGGCCAGTGTTTCTTATTTACTTTGTATGAGAATATAAAGGTTTATATTGTAAAGACATTATCATTTCTAACAATTCCGTAGTTGTACTTGGAAAGCACTTGAATGAAGTGATCGTACCCATGGAAATGTAATTTCACATACAGAATGAGGACACCAATGAGAATTAGAAATAGGCTCTAAGCAGGGATGTCATAAGAGCTCAATCAACCGCGAACAATCCATAGTTATTTCTGTGCATGTCGTCCGCCGTTGCCGTGCCGTCGTCATATCCACGTGGCGATGCCGCCGGAAAAGAGGTGCTTCGCGTTCACACACCGCCGTCAACCAGGTCATGGACATTGAGCTGATAAAACAAGTAGTTCTGAGCCCACAGGCTACAGCACTGGCATTTTTTCTAATTGCTGATTTTATAATTCCTGGTTTGTGACGGGATTCTAATCAGGGGACGGATTACATGCTACAATTCTCATATATATATATATATATATATATATATATATATATATAAACAACACATTATCATGTCTGGCCCGTGATTATAACCAGACACCTCGACGTCATAAGCGACTACTGCTTTCAAGGTCATATAAATGGCAAGTTTCTGACGCTTCAGATTTGTACGCTGCGATATATAATATGGACCTCTCCCAGTTAATATGGCGCGTGACTGGTGGCATGAAATAAACTATACGTATCAGCTGAACGGGACGCTCAGGTTATTCACGCTGGATTGAAGGCACGAACACCACCTTGCAGACAGAACACTCGGGACGCTTGAGCATTATGTACGATCGGATTGTCCCTCCACGTTGGCAGCTGAAAGGAAAGTTTCTTACCGGAAACTTCTAACTCGGATTACGGGCCGAGAAATCCCATTCACTGGAAACTTGGACTCTCAGGAGAGAGGTGAAAAGACCACATAACACCGTCTACTTTCTCCCGTCGCTTTCCTCTCTCTCTCTCTCTCTCTCTCTCTCTCTCTCTCTCTCTCTCTCTCTCTCTCTCTCTCTCTCTCTCTCTCTTTGTAGCTCTCTCTCGCTCCCTGCATCTCGTCCTTCTCCTTTGTTCAACTGTTATCAGTAAGTATAATGCAGAACGCGAGAAGTAGTGAAATGTAAATCGTATTTCAGGAAATTAAGTAGCTTGTGACTTGTTGCACTCATAGTCGATCGCTTTCACGAATTGCAATAATGGCCTCAGTAATTTAACAAAACACACTGCACCAGTTTTGGAAATAGATGCTAGAAAGTTCTGTCCATCACAGTGGATACAGTAAATTGCAATAATCTCTCCAAAACGATCACGCTACACATAGTTAATTTCTTCTAATTAAATTATGTTCGTCTGATCCTGTTGGAGAGCTATTTAGTGTTAAAGGAAAATGTCACAATTTCGATTATTAAATGTTTATATTTTCCCCAATAAATTATAGAAGGCATTCATTCTGAACTATTTCATAAAAAATTAATTTTTCCCTGACAAAATACAAATTTTTTTCCTATATTTTACAATTTCTAAAAAATTCGAAAGTGTGGGATATACGAGCATATCTTTTTAATACACACCTCAAAAATGTTTTGCGTAATCAGTTAGTATGTAGGATTCTCACGGCACAAGGGAAAGTATATGAAGAAAGTACACACTCTCTGTTATAACGTATATGTATCTCCCCCAAATTTAGATTTAGAGACTAGTAGTTTTATTTATCTCTTATTTTTCATGATTTATCTTTTTCTTCTTGATTTCATAATGTCTATAACTGAAGAAATACCTAGTTATGCTATTTCTTAAGAGTCTTTTCCCATATGGTTAACTCTGAGTTTTGATTTTTTGAGGGTAGTACTGATGGAAATTTTTCTCAAAATAATTAAATGGACAATTGTCCAGTAAACGAGGAAAATACATGTAAAATTTTAAGAGAATTTTTTGTTCATTCAGAGTGTTGTTTTAACAGAAAAATATGCTATACACTGTGACTATTGAGAAACAAAAATTATAAAGCGACAGTAATATCAATGTAGCTAATTGCGGGAAAGACATGTGACAATCAGATTACAAATGACATTTTCTATTGGCTCAAAGCAAAATCGCTACACCTTGTGACGTGGTGGGAACCACATCACGGTTCAGACCGAATCCGTACAGATTTACAAAAACGACAGTTAACAATTTTACAGTGCAAACAATAATTTCAGAGTAACAAGACGTTACGGCGCTTCGCATGCCCGCCTTTTACGTGAAATGAAAATTGAATTTGGACTCACGGACGATTATTTCCTGGTCGAAGAAATCACAATATTTTGAAATAAAAATCTTGGGATCAGCTAGCGGTATTAGATAAACAAAGCCACCCAGTAAGATACCACAGAAAAAAAAAATTTTTTGTTTACAGTCAAGTTCTAGCTTCCGAAACTAAAGAGGAATCAAACTACATGTAGCAGCGTTATGGATGTTCAGGATTTTCGTGTCAGCTATGAATTTGATAGGCCTTCAAGAGTTCATGCTACCGTCTTTGTCGAAATTACCATGTTTTCAGGTAAAGTGTTCTTTTTAATTAAGCACTTTTGTAAACCTTGATTTGCATCTACTTTTCGTCGCAATTTAGTTCTTTCTAACAATCGAAAAACTAACTTTTCTATGAGTCAGGTGACTATTACCGACTGCATCAAGTGTAACTACACAATATTTAAGGAAAGTAAAAACATAAATAATATAAGTAAAAGTCATATTTATTCTTTGTGACGAAGTTAAGGTATTATGATCTCTTATACTTAACCACACAATATGTGTAAAAATGTAAGACATTAAAGTAAATTATTTCTGTAGCATCAATTAAAATGTCACAGTATTAATACGGCATTAAGATATGGAAATGCTTTCCTTGCATTTCTACCGACATTGCTGGTAGCATGTTAGTCAGTGTGTCATTTAGAACAGTTATGGCTAGTGAAGGCAGTCTACTATTTAAAGGTTGATTTCACAAGTACTTCACCGAAAACCAGCTTTACAATTATGAATTTGAGATGGGGACATTTAATTTGATCAATTTTGCCACAAAAGAGCATTTTTAATGGTTTTCACAAAAATTCGCTCCCTCCTGCCAGATAAAATACTTACATCTGACGTGAAATCTCCGCTATTCGGTGTTTATACCTTGATCCCGACCGACTGCCTTAGGGTTATTTCTTACCAATTACTTTCCCCTCACCTGGACTGGTGAATGTCGGTACATTCCTTTATGGTTGTAAAAAAAAGTGTTTGGCATTTGAACATCATTAAAAAAAAACAATGAATTTTAAACGTGTTGTAAATGGCGGTAAGATACTGCATAGCTTAGTTGCTTCTTTAGTGATATTTTCCTGACCTGACACAAAGTGGCGTTGTAGTAACTTCTATATGGCCGTGGATACATTCTGCGGGAAGATAAATAATAATCATAGGACGGTTCCCGTCCCCCGTCCTGACAGATAACAGCAGCACATATATCTGCGATCGTGTTCCATTCCTTGCATGAATGCAGCGGTTAGCGAATTTGTACAGTGTTGGTTCGTTATAAAATACATGCTTAATGCACAAGGAAACGGAACAATTAGATTTGCGGTTATTTCACCATTTCGGATGAAACAAAAATGGAGGCTGCACTGTACGTAGACATTTATTTCTCATCTTAATAACTTCCCTTCACGTAATTTACTGGCAAGTGCATGATATAACTTACGTAGTTTAACGACAATGAAAAGTACTCAAAAATTTACTAATTAAGACCTCTCTTGAAATTTTTTTTAGATGGTTAACCGCGACGTCAGCACAGGAAAAATTTGTGCTCCAGACCTCATGCAGTTGATGCGCGAGATTGATCGGCCGTAGAAGGTACGCACACTGATGCACCTGCAGCGAGGAATCGGAACATCTTCCTTGCATGTGCTTCGCTTACATAAAGTAACGGAATTCGGCACAGTGGAGAATACAGAGGCGCCTCGCGTCGGGCTCGGGCCAGGATAACAGCGCCACGAAGGCAGAGAAATGTTCAATGGCTCCACTACTTCTATTTCGAATTTTGCTGATTTTACCTGTGACTCTGCTACATTAAAGTAAGAAAAATATAAACAATAGGGCTATCACAAGCGTATTCTATTTGCGTCCTGCGTCATCATACGCGCAAAGTAAGGAAAGTAAAGTGAGGTGACTATAAGTTATATTTGTGAACTCTTATATTAGGTAGAATTTGTTGCCAACGTATCATTTTCACAGCATTATTTTTTTTTAAATTGAAGTTTTAAATATATTTTACATCTTCCATTCTGCTGTGTATGAATTAACACTCCCATAGCTTACACGCTTTGTGCAGCCGTTGAGGCAAAGAAGATATCAGTAGGCTCAGTACAGCCAATAAGGTGTTTTGTCCAAATTGAGTTAAATGAATATTTACTGAAAAATCTGGTAATTTTGAAGTTGAATTTAATTTTTAACTTTAAAAGTGTCCAGATATATTTTGTGTTTAAAGTTTGCAAGATGTCATGTTATTACTGACGGTAAATGTGTAACGTTTAGTGTGTTGTTCGAGTCAACCTGCACTAACGTTGGTGTCCCAAACTCTCCGTGCAGAGCTTCCACCGGCGAACGTATAGAGACAAGTGTTCCGGCGAGCACAAGGAAGAATCAAGCGAGAAGCCAGGCATGCTCGCGGCGCGCAGGCGACCGGACGCGATGATAAATAACAGAGGCGGGGTGCCTGGGGCAGATTCGTGCACGAGGCAGGAAACGAACCCTCCGGGGTTTCCCTAGGGAGGGGGGGGGGATGCTGCTTGCAGGCAGTTAGGAGTCCTGTGGAGCTGAAATTTGTGGGCGTGTCTGGAAGCGGTCCAGTTTCATTTGTTAAGTTTTTTATTACTTTTCTCCGGCCAGCGGAATATGTGATTCTAAAGAGAATCGAGGTGGGTACATATTGAACCAGTATTCTTCTTGCTTCCTTACGGCGACGGGTAAAAAAGTATGATATCAATGATCGGCCGAGTGTTACATACCTTTGCTTTTTTGTTTTGTTTTTGTTTTTGGGGTCGTGGTGATGCAGTGGATAATGCACTCGCCACCCACCGAGGCGAGCTCACTCCCTGATCTTCGCCGGAGGGAATCATGCCGGACGATACCACTTGTAGGCTGGTTTCCCCAGGTATCTCCCGTTTCTCTCTCCCATGCATTCCATCGCTGCTCATTCCCCACGTCACTCCACACTCATTGGCTCTCAAGACCCTGCTGTTAAGAGACGCCCAAACCTCTTCACTCCACTACACATATGTTTCGCAAGGTAAAGCAAACCATGGTTAATTAAAAATATATAAGCCCCATAAAAGAGGGAAGTTCGTTTTTCACGCTGTCTTGTATTTTTCGTATCTTACACCATATAACAAGAGTTTAGTACAAACTGAATCGCCATATAGCTCCCATACGTAACGTCAATCCGAATTAATGTTTTAACTCCTTATAGGACAAACGTAAAGCACTCAAGTAACGAGTGTATTTTTTTTTCTAAATGGCTATTACCAGAATAGTTCGTTGTGCAAACGCTGTACCACACAACGGTTATAAAGATTCAAATGGAAGCAAACAAGGGGGCCTTGCTATTCTACAAGCGGGTTATGGTTTACTGAATACAAACACTGAATTAATGAGTCATTATGTGACTTGGCCAAAAAAGTACTCCCACAACTTCATCACGAAACGTCAGCACTTCCATTGTGAACCGGCCAATTATCAGTAATCAGTCAAATTAATTACTTTGATCGTCCACATTATTGCCACGGGCATAGAAGATCTGAGCGAAAACCAAAAACTAAAATTGAAATTTTCAACTCTTTCGAAGGAGGCGTAACCAATCTCTAATAGAGTGTCACCTCAAAAAGAAGCAAACTGCGTAACGAGAGAAGAGATGAGCGAACTGGTATGTTTTCAGCTTGGAAAAATAACGACAAAGTTGTAACACAGGAGTATGTAGCTCTGGAGAGTGACTTCGTGTAGGTGACAGTGCAGGGTTTATACCATCTCTCAAGACCTCAGCCATCTTGCCGGGGGGGGGAGGGGGGAAGAGTCGGGTCAAACTCGGACAAAGTTTGCCCTCGCAAAAGAAAGGGGGTGGGCCTGCTCGCTTAATGACCGGTTAGCGGTCAGAGAGAGGCCTGGGTGGTCGGGGGCAAATACTGTGACCCCAGAACTTCCTAACAAACTGCCAGTCCCTTCCCCCACCCACCCTCACCCACATCCACGGTGGACAGGGAAGCACGTGGTGCCATCCCAAAGAGCAGTTGTGCGTCCACTTTCGCCCGGGATCAACTTCGGGAATGCACCGCAATTCGCCAGTCTTTCAAACTGCCTAAAATCCCGCCTACGCGACGTTGTGCTGTCACTATACCCAGCACTTCGTATACTATGCAGCCAATGAAACTGCAGTTTCATTTTTTCTGGGTTATTGTGCACACGCTCTCATGAACAATATTATCTTCCGAATTATTCTACATTTTTCTAGGCACGAGGTAAATTCCTTTACATTTCGCGTGGGACTATATCCTTTACATGATAAATTTATCATTGTCCGCATTATTGAAAACTTGAATTATATTTGGCATTGGATTTTGGTAAATGATTCAACTAAGGCATAGAAATTCTATCTTACAGCCATTATTATTGTGACTACTCAAGCAGAACATAACATTACAAGTGACACAAGCACAACCAGTATGAGATACAAATAACAAAAGACAGTTGAATTTTATCCTGATGAATAATTTTCGATAACTTCCAATAGAAATCAAAATGTTCTGTTTAGGTCACACAAATGACAAAACCAAATGCATGTGCCGACATATAAATTTTCTAAAAAAAAAACAATGTCAAATAATATCTACGATCAATGAAATGAATATTTCTCTTGGTTTACATGTGATAATTGTGGCAATTTCGCTACATAAATTCCTAATTATTTAAATAACTAAATTCTACTGACTTTTTTAAATATTGTGCTCCACTACACGCATTTAATTGAAACTCAAAGGGAGATTTACAAGCTAGTGTTAAAGAAACCACGCATAAGCATTTGAACATTATAATGTTTAAAATGTTTTAAAACAAATATTATTGCCTCAGAAATGAAATGTCCGTGATTTATTCATGCGCTTTCAGTGCATAGCGACGCAAGTTAGCACTTTAAAATAATGTTTGGGATCAGTCACTTCCGGCCGAGGTATGTATAACGACGTGGGTTTACTTTGGTTTTGTTTAGTTAGGTTTAGTAAAACGTGCCTTCACATTAAAACGTAAGTAGTCTAATGAACGTTGTATAAATGATAACTTTTACACTGCCATATTTTATAATTGGTATAGATTTTTAGTTACATGAGTCCAAAACAATAAGCATATGATTTAGTAGGTCATTGGACATAAATATTCAATATACTTTGACAAATTTTATGTTACCTACCTACAATGTTTGCAAACTGAACAGTGTTTAAATTGTGCAGAAAACTGGAAAGGCTAGTGGCTAACACCGCAATGAGAAGAAAATCACGGAATCGTGAGTAGAGAAATATTTCGTTTGGTAGCTAGAGGCACTAAAGATTTTTCTATAATAAACTGAATATTGAAGTTGTCTTCTTAGATAGTAAATATGTAAATTTATTTTCCCATTGCTAGGTATTAAAAATAACTCAATTTGTTAATCGAATATCATAATGGATTGACCAGATTTTGTAACATCACTAAAGACCAAACTAATAAATAAAATATAAATTTAAGTATTTTGCAATTATTATCCGTTCTTCCTCTTCTCTTGGTATGATTAGCCTTTTAAAGGCAGGTGTTAACGTTGTATTCCTCTACATGATGTGGGAAGAGAAACCACCCAAATGTTTAACTACACATTTCAGAAACGCTATGTGAAATTGCTGTAAGTCTGTCCAGCGTGTTTCCTCAAATTTTCACACACTGTTATTACAAAAAGTTAAAATTAGGCAATTCTTGCTCACTTTGACTTTGCGTTTAACATTGCCTCCTCTGGAGGCACTTAACAAACCATTTATATTAACATACATATAGTTAATTTTACTGCATTTACATAAAAACATTATGCAAAACATGCAGGGAATATTTTAAGCTAATACTTTTGTGAACGAGTTACGGAAAATCTCTGTAGTCAAAATAGTACTTAAACTTTTAATTCCTCTTTAAAGAATTATGTACAAGATAGGGCTAAATTTGACCGACAAACATCGTGAGGATATTCCTTATGCAAATTCAAGGGATAAATAAACTATCGACAAAAACGTAATTGGGCACCCATGAAGATAGGTAATTCAGTACGTCAGTTGACTTGTGTGGCCGCCATATGCTGCAGACCGATGTAGAACCAGTTGACAAGGAGATAGCATGAGTTACACAGCTAGCGGACTTCGATAAGGGCGTGATTGCGGATTGCCATCTCAGTGTACTGTCTAGCCGGGCGATTGCACGGAAGGTAAACAGGCCAAAATCAACGGTCGCATTCGTCCTACGTAAGTGGAAGGTCGATGGGCATTGTGCGAATGCTGCACGTTCTGGACGACCTCCAATCGTGACCGACAAAAATCGCAGAACCCTAAAACGTGAAATAGTCAAATATAGGGTACAATTCATGGCTATCATCCGACAGGAGTTTCATGCAGCAACAGGAGTATCGGTTTTCATTGGAACATTCCGTACAGTGGCCCACGACTTGAATATTTCGGAAGAGCAGCTGCACATAAGCCCCATATCACGAAAATCAATAAAGCTCGGCGACTCAGGCGGTGTTTGGCCCGTCGCAAACTGGACACTGGAGCAGTGGAAATCGGTTCTGTGGAGTGATGAGTCGAGGTTTACATTATTCCGGTCCGATGGACGTGTATGGGTGTGGCGTCTACTCGGGGAACGGCTTCTGCCGGAGTGTATAGTGCCAACTAGGAAATTCGATGGTCGGGAGTAGTGGAGTGATGGCGTGGGGCTGTTTCACGGCCTTGGGCGTAGTACCTCTGGTGTTTGTCCATGGTAGCATGAACACAGAGGCCTATTGTAATATTCTGGATAATGAAATGCTCCCAACACTGTGGCGTTTTACCGGAATGGACCCGTGTTACTTCCAGGATAACAATGCCAGGTGCCAGGTGCCATGTTTGAAGGGCTACTATGCAGTGGTACGCCGACAATGTTCGCCGATTGGACTGGCCCGCCCAGAGCCCTGACCTCAACCCTATAGAACATACTTAGGACGAATTGGATCGCCGGGTGAGGGCTCGCCAGGCGAGGCCAAAAACCATTGCTCAATCATTGAATGGTCGCAAGAGGAATGGCGACGAATCCCCGTGGATGTCCTGCAAACATTCGTAGAGAGCATGCCAGACAGAGTGACTTCTGTCATAGCCGCAAGAGGTGGCCCTACGAGATTCTAACAGGATGACAACCACCGAGCAAACATTGTGGACAGGTGCCCAATTATATTTTGGTCGACGGTGTCTATTGGACACTTTGTACCTTAACTATATATTAAGGGTAAAATAAGTCCCCGAAAATGAAAATTTGGAATGTATTTATGTGAAATATCGGAAACCAGGCGAGATTAAAGAACTATTAGTGGGACATTGTTTTTTGTTATCGGGATATTCAACCTAAGAGCAAATTCACAATAATAAAACTCCCCAGTACGAAAATAACAGGGGTGGTCACCCTCTTATTGCCGGCAACTTTGTTACTGCCGGAAACTATGAACGTTTGACTCATGTTTATTGGGCAATACGACCTACGAAACAAATATGGTCCCCTTGTTGCAACTGCTTGTCCCACCGTTTTCGTTTAAAACACACACAAATATTCCACTAGATTCCTTTGCAGCGATACAGCGCCTAGTATGCAGGGAATTCTACCTACATGCGTGTATAGTCACAGCATAGTCGATGGTGGCTGACAAGGTTAACATCTTCTATGAACAATGCGTAACATACATTAATAAGCATATACAACTGTTAGATTGTGGCTACAGTCGGTGTGTGATTACATACAGGACGTAAAGATATTGGTATTGCCTACGCACCTCGAACTCTATCGCTGCTGGGCTTTGAATGTCGGAAATTTGGTGCAGCAGAGTATAGCAATGCCATTAAAAAGCATCCCATTTAAGTAGTATCAGGTAACACTTTGCAGTTGACAAAAATTGTGTGGCATTCCATAGTTTTTATTTTAGAAACATATATCACAAACACGTTTATAAGAAAGGCTCGATGGTACGGTCGCCATGTTCGACGCACAGCTCACAATGCCGCACCAACGATTGTCGGACATATTTGAAAACACTCTCATTGTTCCGAATAATCCCTGCCGCTGCAACGATGCGGGAGACGAGGTCCTCTTCGTTCTACGGCGGTTTTATACACCAGGCTACGCATGTAGCCCCAGAAGAAATAGTCCAATCGATTCATATCTGGGGTTCGTGGAGGCAAGGGAACAGGACCTCAACGGTCTATCCATCGTCCAGGGAATAGAGATTCAGGTGATCGTGCGCACGTCGCGAACTATGGACTGGGGCGCCGTAGTACTAGACGCACGTGGTCGCTCGTGTTTGTAACGGTACCTGTTCGATTAATGCCGGCAGAGCTTCCCGCACAAATGCAGCGTGCACATTGACAGTGAGACGATTTGGTAACAGGTATGGGCCAGCCAACATGTTATGTATTAAGCCCGGCCGGATGTTGACTCTGAATCGCTGTTGATCCCAATGGACGAATGAATATTTCGACAATTGAAAGGAAGCCTCGTCAGTGAAAAGAATGTATCTTTCAATGTCAGGGTGTGTCTTGTGTTTTTCCAGAAACCATGCTGCAACCTCCACGCGTCGAGGATAATCCGCAGTACCCACGGCATGCAAACATTGCACACGGAACGGACGCAGTAATTGCTCATGAAGCACTTGACCAATTGATGGTGCGGCGGCTTCTGTTGAGTATTCTTGCAATAATACGCATACTTACACGTGGGTTATTCTCAACACATCCTCTTCCAACCTGGCTGTCCTCGCTGTCCGTCTGCGCCCTGCATTCGGTCGTGTCACTTCCAAACTTACACTTTCTCTCAATCGTAGTTCCAAATATGCAAATGTGGCGTAGCATGGCTGCTGCCTGTACGGAAATCGAACCCTGCGCATTCTTTGCGCTATTCGTCCATTTCCCTCTACAGGTACCGTAGATGAGTAGCATATCTGTCAATTCCGGACAGTAAAGAGTTTAATTTTGTAGACGCAACTTGCACCTTGACTAACAGGGATGTAAATGATTCGTTATGGAGTGCTCAGCTATTTTATACAATTAGTCTCGGTGTTTAATGGGCTGCATTCACTATAGCACCTTTGGTGCCGCGATAGCAGTCGTGCCAGGCGTGGAATTGAACACGTCAAACCGTACAGAGCTACCGAATGCGGGAATAGTGCCATGCATGTAGACCATTCGCACAGCTTGTAAACACATGTTTGTACTAACTGCTGTATCTGAAACTAAGTTAGATGTTTGATCGCAAACCAATGGCCTGACTGTGTTGCATTATGGAAACGTTACACTCAACTTTCGACATGGCGTCTGTCAAAAGTAACACTTATTTGCGAGCTAAAAATACTGTATGGCTACCTGTGCATGTTTAATGTGTGCGTTTAATGTCTCATCAAAATACAGGTACTTAGAAACAGGAATATAAAACTAGGCACTTGAAGGGAACTGAGGAAAAATTCGGCAGTGTAACTGATTTATTAATGACGGGAGAATTTTATACATAAAGTAAAGACTCATTCACATTTTATGCTTGTTTATTTAACACTATGGCCTAGGTAAGGCACAGAGCCTCTAGTTGCAACTGCCTATGACCACCGCTTTCGTACAAAACGGAAATACATAAAGCATAAACGTATAAACAATAGTCTTTACAGTACACAGCAAAGACAGCAATACGGTTCCAGTCATGTAGGCAATACCAATATTTCATGTAGGGATTCTCACACCGACTGTTGCCTGGAATACATGGTCGGATGCCATATCGTAGACTTACTAATGCACGGTAATGGTTGTTAACAATACGTATTAAATGTCATCCGCCATTGTTTGTAGAGTGGGAACAGCAGCTTACCATACATGCATGTACAGCGTATTGCCTACGTATCAGGCGCTGTATCGCTGTAGTGGATTCTAGCAGTATATTTGCGAGTGCTTTAAACGAAAACGGTGGGTCCTAGACAGTTGTACAAAGGAGCCATTTTTGTTTGATGGGTCATACTGCTCAATAAACTACCATCAAACGTTCATAATTCCCGACGGTAACGAAGTTGCCGGCAATAAGAGGGTGGTCACCCCTGTTATTTTCGTAACGGGGAGTGCTATTACTGTGCATTTGATCTTATGTTGAAGATCCAGATAACATTAAACAATTCCTCGCTAATTGTAGTTTCATTTCACTTGGTTTCGGATATTTCGAAAAAAAATACATTCCAAAATCTCTACATTCGGGGACTTATTTTGCCCTTAATATTTAGTTTAGATACAAAGTGTCCGGTATATTTGCGAACTGATAATGCACGAGGAATCACCTCAGGAAGTTGGTCGATCGAATTCACCCCCACCCTGAATGCTTACATTTCAATATCTGTATAATATTTTGTGTGATGTAGATGTAATTAGAATGTGTGCAAGAAATTGTTACAAAATAAAGGCTCCAATCGGAGACCACTAGGGTATAAACTCATTATCTACTTACGTATTTTTTGTTTACTGGCATATACAAACTACGGTTTCGCTCACCTTAGTTAGACTTAAGATTTACATAATATCACAATGAAAAGCGTTATATTATACAGAATGTTGCTAAACATTAACGGTGTTATTAGTGTATACGTGTAACTGCTACTGAAAAGGACTCCGGTATCAAAGAATAATTAATTATAAACATGGTCCCGCAACAAGTACGACTTTAAATTATAATTATTTATATCATAATCCACTGTGCGAGTCATTAAAATTTATGAAAGAAGGCAATTTATTCCCTATTTAAGTTGAGCATCTTTCTGTAACGATAAAAGGAGAAATCCCATACCAATATAATAAAGTCCCTTTATAAGGAAATAAAATTTTCCGTTCATATATGTTTAACTGGCGTCCCTTAAACATACACGTGATATCGCTTATTACGTAACAGTAATTACTAACTTTCGTAGTTGCAGCTATTGACATGTACCACAGTATAAAGTGTATTAAGTTATTTGAAAGAACGGTCTGCTGGTATTATTATGTAGTAGCTAACGAAATAATTAACACAAGCATTTCACAGTAGTAGTTAGTAAATATAATTAATATCGGCCGCAAAACATCAACGCTGCTCAACTGAAACATGATAAATTAAATGGTGGCACAGGTGCAAAAAAATTAATTAAAAGTTATGTTTGTTTTACGTTATTTGATCTAATTATAATTATTCACCTATTTTAAAGATGTGAGCCATTTTAATGCTAAAATCAATTATGTTGAGAAAAAAGTATTTTAATTTTTTTTTCAACTTAGATGTGTTAAACGCGTCTGGTAATTTGCGTGACTCTGTGAGACTGGTAATGTATGTGCCTGTTTTCACTTACGTCTACAACTCATTACTTGTAACAGGAAATTAAAAGAAAAAGCTTTTTATTTATCAAAATATATATTTAACAGAAAATACCTTTTAAGTAAATAAATTAATTTATATTTGTGAAATTAGCCCACAGAGAACGCTGTATTATTAAGGTGCCCGCCTGCTTGAATGAATTTTCACGTCTGAGACCTAAATGCGCGAGAGCGCTAGGGGCGACCGAGATATGCGCATCAACTCTCTCATCGCCTCTAAGCGCCAAGCACTGAACTGGCGTGCAGTCTTGTCATCGATAGTGTGCCTCAATGAAACTTTCAGCGGAGACCCTACCATTTTATGACGTAATAATAAAAATAAAGGTATGGGCACATTCCTATTCCTTTTTTAATGTTTTGTACCGGAATGTTCATATCTAACAAAGGCCATGGAAAAACTCATTTGAGCCATTTCCACTAACACAAAAATATGGTAAAGAGAAATGGAGAAAGAGGAAAACGTTTACAGACGCTTGACGTTTCTTAAATGCTATTCGTAAGTAGATCTCACTCAGATACTTTTGACGGTTTTGTAATAAAACGTTTTCTGCTGGAGCTCTGTACACCGTTCCATTGTCTACTTAGGCGCCATCTTAAGACCTGTTAAAAATATGCGTCGTATTTTGCTTATGGAATTCGAAACCAAATCAAGATAAAAATAATTTGTGTTAACCACTCCATTCTCCACAATCATTAAAAAATATCAAATTACCAATTAACATTATATGTTGCTTTGTTTACGCCAATTTAATAAAGCAGTTTAATGTAATAGAGCATGCTATTTAACACGACGTATCTACTTTTGAAATACATAATTTAATTATATTAATCTCTGACTACTGTGAACTTTACGTGAAACGAATATCTGCATAATATTACAATGTAAGTTAATATAATATTTCTATGCAAGGCACTTAATATTTCGCAAGAGCGATTATATTGAAAATAATTAGTATAGTACCAAAAATATGAAAATTAAACATATCAATAAATAGGATGTTAAAATTTGCTATAAAACATAACGATAATATTTTCAAATTCACGTATTCTATTAAATTTCTGACGGTGTTCTACGGGAATTAATACAATTTGTGTTAGTTCCGAGTACAAAAATTCAGGTTAAATTTTAAATAAATTATATTTTTTGTTTAACTATGTAGCAGTTCGCATTTCTTACTCCGACAATTTGTGCTCAGCACGAAAGAACCGATATTTTGACTTGAATAACTGGACAATAGCCAAAATAAGGTTGCTGGGGAATTTACGTCTCACAATTTCCACACACTCACGACTGCCGAATATGCGGTATATAACATTCCCGATAACTTCAAGCTTTTCTGATGCACTTTCCCACTGTTCCTCCGCCTCGTACAAAGTTTAACAATATATAGAAAATTACACCGCATTCGCAATCAGCTTAACGACATTCTGCATAAGAACTATTTCTTACTATATGCGTTAGCAACACGCCTATATTCTCTCCGGTTTTATTTTCATTAATTACTAATGAAACATTATAATTTATTGACAGTATACACGTAGCAATTCAATTTAACAAAAAATAAGATAGTATTATATTAACACAAGTACAAAACGTTTGCGATATATTATATGTTTAGGAAACAACCAAACACGACATACGTGGGGTGATTTTTCAAATGTTTTCATTCAAAAGGTGTAAAGAAACTGCAAATAGAATATAATCTTGCCTTGGAGCTTTCCTCACCGTCTGTAGATCCGCATCTTCGAAACTGTTAAACACTTTTCGTCAGAAAAATACGGTCTGACTAATTTAAAATTTACTTATGTTGAGGTGTTAGTTTGCTAAGAGGAGGAGAAATATCTTCTTGTTCGCATTTCAGCCGACTCAGGTGTGTTCATCGACGACATATTAAATGGAATTCAAGTAATCTTCAGCTGTACGACAAACGGTTTTTATATCTGCAATAATCATAATAGCCTGACGTACGCTTATCCTTCGCAAGGAGCTATACTGTGGTGTTTCATGGTCAATGGTCCTTGCATAGAGAAAGTCGTGTGTCACGTAAACCTTGTGTAACCAGGATTTCTTTAAAACACTACAACTTTTCGTAGGTCTAAATTTAGATTGTGTAATTAAAAATCTTATGGGTTTAGAAGCCGATCATGATCATTCTACGTCAGAGTAGTAGAAATCGCATTGGGCCAGTCCAGCGAAGGAAATGAAATTGTCACTCGCAAAAAAAAACTATTAATAATTTAAGTAACATTTCACGTGTGCGTGGTGAAAATGTTAGAATAAAAGTTGCAATTTTTGTTGTAAATCCCCTTCCTTTATATGCATCGGTGTCCTTCATGTAACTCTTCATTTAAGTTTGAACTAAACTTGGCGAAAGCGATGCCAGGATGTGAGAAGAGGTATCAGCTTACCTACACCTCTATCCCGAGAATATGAATTCAAGTTCTTATAAGCACGTGTATAGACGAACGTGACTAACACACGCTAGTAAACTTTGTTCATGAAGTTGTCTTCTACTCACCAAGACGTAGCACAGAGCCCTCACAAAACGTAGCACAGAGCCCTCACAAAACGGGTTGTGGAACTTCCTTTACTACGACGTGGGGTATCAGTTACCACAAGCAGGAACTAGATTAACTGCAAAATGTTCACAATATAAACATAAGTCCTTTTACAGATTACCGTGCTATCTACAAACAGAACAATTTTCATAAAAGTCTTGATTTATCTTATATAAGAATGTTTGAGTAAAATATATAAATTCAGAAGGAAACCGTTAATTTAAAACAAAAAAAAACTTAGCTTAATTACCTATGTTTAATTCTTACAGTCGGATGCTTCCTTTACAATGCGTATATTGTTTCATATATTTTTCTCTTCCCAAACTACAGCAGTTTCTCAAATGCATCGGAACTCTACACAAATGGCAAAATTTCTATGGTTTTTCAAGTTTCTCAGGCCGTATTAATATTGTTGCTTTCCCTGTGTCATATTTCAAGGCGTTGTGTGCAAAGTAGGAGCATTTTGCGACCTTGCGTGGCGATAGCGTATTGCCAAGTCCGCCACACATAATTAATAATCATTGGATGTTTTATTACGTCTTGCTGTGACTTATTCCCTTACTTGAGGTTGCTTGTGTTTGCTGCACAAATTAAATTAAGTCAACTACAAAGTTAACTGATTGTCGTCTTGTTTGCGAGAGAAATAACGATTAAAGCAAATGCCAGTTTAATAAACCAATATATGTATTTGTCAAGACACTTGTAAAATTTTGATAAAGATATTTGCAAAATTTCGTATATTTTACGTTTCGCGGACTCCTGTTGATACAGAAATTTCCTGATTCATTTCTTTATTGGCCTTCTGTACATAAAATAAGCGATTTTCGTTTAAAAAATAGTAAGTACGCTCCAATTTAACATTATAACAGATAACGAACATGTCTTAATTGTTATGTAACTTTCTACCTGTGGCCTGCCTACAACCATACATTTAGGTATTTTCATATTCAACAGAATATTAATGAAAATGTTGCATGTCAACGGATTCCAAGTCCGATTGTGTTATATTTTCACGAAAAGTACGCGTAATAAAAGGTTTTTCTTACGTAATAATTTTCGTTCGTTATATTGAGTTGATGACACGTGAAAGATTTCGACGTGCTATTTATCAACAATATTCAACCCAGACACATCTTCTGCAGTGGGATTAACCAAGCATCGGAAATACAATGGCATTATCAAGGAGAAATTAAACAATATACCATAACTCAAGCCGTCAACTATTCAAAAGCGATAAATAAAAGAGCTGCTAATTAGTGCTAGAACGCAATGAGCTTACAACGGATAGTGACTGATTGTCTAATTAGGATGGAGGAAATTCCGTGGTCTCCGAGCTATCTTGTACTAATCCGATAATGGCTCTCACCAGACAATTATACTGTGTGAGCGCGGTTGTTTCCTGGATACGCTGTGAAGCTTTGAAAGTTGCTGATAGCTGTTCATTTTCGAGTGGCTCATTAGTAACTGACAATTGCATATCGTATTACTTGTTGAACAAAAGCGAAACGAAAATACTTTCTCGGGAATTTTCAATTGTTATTAAATTATGGTATTTTTTAGTTTATTTCAAGAGATATTTACTTAATATAAGCAGGTCTCTGAAGAAGACCCGTACAAAATTTCCAGTCAGAATTGTTTGCTATTTTTTATGTTTGGATCACTAAGCAACTAATAAATATTTCTAAATTAATGTACATTTAATGATTTAATGAAAATATCAAACTGACTTTTGCAAACTGAATTAAAGTAAAATTTATGTATACAATCTATCTTCCAGCTTACATGCATTAGTTGAAGACAAGAAGAACTGTTCACACGTAGTGCGAAAGAATATTTGATTTTCGCTCTAAGTGCAGAAAATAACAAATTACTCTCAAACAGTATGAAATTGCTGCCCACAATGCTGGTCAGTTTACAAAATTGTATAGTACAAGGGCTCCCAGTATGTTAACTATAATGGCTATGGGCGCCACCAATGAATATCAATATCAATATATATATATATATATATATATATATATATATATATATATATATATATATATATATATATATATATATATATATTTAATAGCCTCAGCCTATCTCTCTGATAATATATGAGCATGAAAATAAGTACAGTAAAAAGAACACTTATTAAACCATACCCTGGAATTTAGCTGAAATCTAATATTACAAGCAAAAACACCGCCACTACCCTTCTTTCTCAGTAATTAGCATGCAGTGATATACAAACAAGGACAGAAGTAATAGTGATGACAACCATATAAAATAATAAAAATACGTTAATGTTGTCCTTTAGTACAACTACACCAATCATAAGAAATTTTTCAGATCAACATAATGTTCACAGTCTATTATTATTGATACGATTAAATTAAATGATGACTCTACTCAAAGTCAGATAGCTTTTATAGCCATGAATTAAATGAACAAAGTAAAGGATAAATTCGAGGTTGGGCTATTAGAACAAAGTCATTTGCAAAATAAACAACCCAAAAGACGACACCATTCGTATACTAATTAAACATGCTCCTATCTGGTTCCAAGTGAAATTATTATTAAAATAGGACTTCTAATAAAAGAAAGTTTGCTGACTTACTTCGTTATCGAAAGGTACCTACAGTAGCTGCAATTGACCCCAAATCATCGAGTTCATGGCGAGGAGGAATCCAGCCTGTAGATCACACGATCTCCAAAGGAACAGGTAAACAAACAGACGAGAATCTCGTAGCTACTGCAGTTGCAGGAACACCATTGGGCTGTTGTCGTCAGGAGAAGTCAGCGTGTCACTCGCCGGGACGTGAAGTAGATTATCAGATCCACAGGGAAGATGGAATCCACCAGAAATCCAATCAACCGGTAGCCGGAAGAAAATCTCGAATCCCCCTCAGTTAATGGAATACTATCGCGCTGCTGCCATCATCAGACTCTGATAGGTCCCTTGCAGATATGTAAAGCAAAAGTTCCTCGAAATTTTATTATATAAATAATTTAACTTTCCTCTCTTGCGGAAGGATAGTTTTACTGGCAAATAAATACTTGTGTGCACATCAGGAAAGACGACATTTTCACAAATACTAGCGATTCAGCGTATCACAGTTCTGCTTCTTCAATAGCCCACGATTGTTCTAAATTCTTACTCCACATTCCTTACAGTCTAACCAAACATATGCCTCACAGACAAAAGATTTACACCAAAGACAAACATATTTCTATCAGTTTTGGTCGCACATAAAAGATTGGACATTAGTAACGCATACTGGTAACATACCTACGGCAATATTATTTTGAATACTCTAGTTAATCAGAAAAAAAAAACAATCAGTTAACATATCTTAAGTTACTAACACTAACAAAGACAAGTCACGCACAAATTCCCTAATGTTACAATACTCATTACATTATTTCTACCGTATTTACAAACATTTTTCCTTCGGATTACCAGATATGTGATTTGTGATTTCAAGATTAGTTGACCATTAAATATACTAAGGTACATTAAGAGTTATTTTATTTATAATTTTCGCACTTTAGGAGTGCACGAGAATGCAGTTAGAGACAGCTAAATGGATCTAAATTCCTCACTATACCTGTTTCACAAGAAAAGGGTTTCTGTAAAATCTTGATGTTCTTAGAAAGTGCATCTAAATGTGAGAAGTTGTCTGGGAAAATCGTTTCTTCATATCACCAAGAATTTTCGTTGTTGAAATTCTGAATCATGTTCACCCTCGAATGGCTGGCAACTGAAGAAGAGTGCAAAATATTTTGTGTGATGTGTTGTTCAAAAAGTATCGGTCTCTTTACATGTATGTAAAGGTCACATTTATAATTACATTTTCCGAGAATCATTTTATCTAAATGGAGAGCAGCATCAGGCAACAAAGCTTTTTTCAGCAGTCATACATTCTCAGCAATTATTTCCGTATATTTTTCTTTCTTGGATATAGTTAAATTTATGCTCTTAAAAAAAAAAACAATCTTGTCGAAAATTCACCACACCTTCAACCTTGGAAGATCATTCTATATATATCACACATCTTATAGGAAAGACTAACAGGATATTTGAGTCCGTGATATCGAATAAAATTTCCTACAGATATCTCAGAATTCATCACACAAGAGATGTCCGACCGACAGAGTTTGGTAACACCAATGGGTTCATATTTTGCCTTTAATCTTCTGTGAAACCGACATTTGTGCCGGACATATTTTCCCACCATCTACTGTAATATAATCGATCCTAGAAAGAGGAAAGTTGTACTTTCAGCTAACGTTGTCTGCGCCTAGTTTAAGATATGTCATTCACCCGTCGTACTATGTGAGCATATCATATCAGATCGTTTTCGAACACTTTTGACGCCTCCAATAAGTAAACAATAAAACTTGAGCATTGTCAGTGTCATCGCACAAGGCACTGTGAAACACAAAACCTTCGATGCTTTTTCTATTTCTTGAGAGGAAACATTACTGCATTATCTTCACCTCTACTCGCCACTATGCTTTTTGAATGGATAATATTTACGCTTTTCGATTTTCTAAAAGAAACACTTTTCCAGCGTTAATTAACGTGCACTTCTTTATATAGTCATTGTCGATGAGTTGATTTCCTTCTTTAACTATTCTTCAGCGATTCCTCTGGGAATTCGTAAAATTGTTCTCATAACAACTTAACTTTATTGGACATGTTTGGTAAACATTTTTTAAAATGAAGCTCATGTTTTAACAATGATAATTTAACTGCAGATCACATACATTTCTTTGATCTCTTTCTCTATAACAAAAATGTTCTACGAACAATTTATCGTTAAAGATGTGATGACATTTACTGTCTACCTTTCTCTTTTTTACTCTGAACCGTCATAGTTCACGCGTATTCAAACAGAAACATGCGGTGTTAACATCAAATCAACATACGCGAGACCACCCTTCGGTATGCTTTGATGAAACCACAGAGAAAAGTATTAGAGTTACGGTACCCTTTACGGCCTCTCTGCTAGGTAGCTACACTGTAAACAAATTGTGTAATTTTACATGAATGTACGTTGCAGCACAATCTCCACACATGTTCGTGTATTTTTACTTGTATATGTGTACGTGTGCTTTTACTGTGTGTCCCATGTATATTTACAAATACAATGTTAGTGTAATTTTACTTTACCCATTATTCTTTTTACTAATCATTATGTTCAATCACAAGTACTCTGTATGTGTCATTTTACTTTTTTGGTTACCACTATCAAGCGCCACATAATGTCAATTTACACAAACTTTGTTAGTGTAATTTTATCATACCTATCCGTTTCTTTTACTAATCATCACATTAAATCACATGTACTCCGTACATGTTATTTTATTATACTTGCTAATAATTTTCTACCCCACATTGTAAATTAACACAATCATTGTTAAGATAACTTTACTACACCATTCTGTAACTGTTTAATGTTCATCATACCCAATTACATGTACAC
Organism: Dryococelus australis; assembly: GCA_029891345.1. Taxonomy (NCBI): domain Eukaryota; kingdom Metazoa; phylum Arthropoda; class Insecta; order Phasmatodea; family Phasmatidae; genus Dryococelus; species Dryococelus australis. The sequence continues at coordinate 129,319,775 of CM056994.1, read as the reverse complement.
TGTAGTTGTAATGTTACCATACCGGTCCGTAATTTTTGCTCATTATTATTTTTAATAACATACACTCCGTGCATGTAATTTTATTACGTAAATTATAGATTTCCTGCCATATAATGTAAATTTACGCAAATATCGCAATTGTAATTTTACCACTGTGTATGCGTATTTTCCCACTTACAAAAATGTGAAATCGCAGATTCATTGTAATTACAAAATTTCTTTAGATTTACACAGTTTTACTATGCAATTGTACCATCAGCATATGTTCAATTACAACTGTGTCGTGTTATTCACAAACTCTATACTTGTATTTTTATAATTTTAATGATTTTCACTTCGTTTTGTAGCTTGGTAGTTAAACACAGTTATAAAAAGTCATATCCAAACTGTGGATAAAGATTGACTTCAGATATAGAATGAGTAGTTACATACAAAAGCCAGCCTATTCCATCAGTAGGAGTTAATATTTTCTTTGGAACACACAAAAGGAGTTCGAAGAATATTTACTCCCTACTACTAGATCGCATGTTTTAAGCAAGTACTTGTAGTTATACAAATCCACAGGAACATTAGTGTGAAATTAGAAATACATACTGTACTCGTTTTAGGAAATTACACACAAAAATGTAAAGTTACCGTAAATTTGTATGTGAAAATATACGCTCATATACTTTCGAATTTGTAATTTTACACCCTTGAAAATGCCAATATACCAGTAAATTTGTGTATTTTTTTTTTCCTGCAAGACTGTACTACGTTTTGAATGAGATGGGAAATTATGTACTTTTAACCTGATGTACGAGTTGATCCAACATTGGCATTGTTGTAAAAACACACAGTCTTGGGGTTTTAGTGCCATGAATTTGTGTACTTTTACACATACTTTCGCATTTGTAATTTTATACTCTTTTTAATGTATTTATACCAGTATATTTGTGTTTTTAAAGTAAGATTGTACTACCTATTGAATGTAATAGAAAAATATGTACTATTACACTGACGTACATGTTTCAATAAAACATTGGCTTTGCAATAGTGTATTTTTACACAAACTTTTCTATTTGTAATTTTACACCCTATTAAATATCAATATACCAGTACATTTGTGTTTTTTACAGTATTATTGTAATACCTTTTGAATGAAACAGAACAGTCCAACTGTGGCTTGTACTTATAGGGTTGTAGGCCATCGCCTAGAGATTTCTCTAAATCTCGCGTTGCGCCGAGTTTCCTAATTCCCAGAATAATCATGTGCATTCTCTACACTTCGGCTCCACTCGAAGATTCAATTTGGGGGGGGGGGGGGGGTAATTCTGTGGACCCAGCTACATCCTCACTGTCAGTCATTCCCACGGCTGTCTGGGGGTGGGGATGGCGATGAGGCAGCGAGCGGGTCCAACTATGAGTAGGGAAGGGTCTAAGTGGTGTATTCCCCCTACCCCCTTTTTCACGTTAAAGACGGGCCATGCATAACGGGAGCTCGCGGGCGGTGCGAGCCGTGCAGTGAGTAACAATATATTCCAAGAATATAGAGCTAGTGCTCAAGGGAACAGAATATCCTGATTCTGTAAATCGGTGCGCAGTATACCAGAATTATTTTACTTATTACTTGTGATATACGTTTAGTTTTCTGTTACTAATTGTACTATTTCCAATGGATTAAATCGTGCCTTCTTTTATAAATTGGTTCACTATGTGTCCGAGCCCAGGGGCATGTAAAGTTGGGGAGGGTTGGGAAAGGGAACAAATTAAGTGATAAACTTGTAATGAAAAGTTTAAAACATTCGATCAATTGTCACGATTTTAATAGTATTTTTACTTTGTACTAAACCATTCTCAGGTTTGTTTTTAAAGACTCGAATGTGGAATGTTTACCAGTGATAACATCGCACAGCCTGCTTGCGTAATTACTATTCCCCAAACAGATACCAAAACGAGTAGGTACGTGGTCAGCCGCACGGTATCAATGTAAGCACATTTCGTATTTTGATAAAAAAAAAAAAAAATTTAACGCAATACGAAGGTTACAATGAAGAGTTTTGAACGATTGGACATTTCGTCGTCCGAACTACATATAGAAATGTTATTCGGTGTCTCGAAAACGTCACATTTTAATTTATTTATGTAACTTCCGCTGAGGCTACTGAGCTGTTTCCATTATTGTATGCAGATGTCAAAACATTCATGCAGGTATTGTTTCTTGTGTTGAGGTGTTGAATTGATTTTCCAGTTATATTAATCCTGCCGAAACGCAGTGAAATTGTCTATTAATTTGTTTATTATTTGTTTTTTAGCCTAATGTCTGAAGGAAAGCATTCAAATGAATGTCTGTCTGGAATGTATGCCACCCTCCCCCCTCCCTAATAAATTTTAACCCAGTAACCGAATTTCGCCAAACACGGATGACATTCATAATTTAGTACGCAGATCCGACTTTTACAGTCTTCGATCACGCGGGAACTATTTTCAAACTGGTGGCAATTTCAAAATTTGGGGAACTATGTTATACCTCAGGGACCATAAAACCTATTTAAATCAAATGTGGTACTTAACAGTGCATGATGTCAACATTGAATTTAGAAAGCGATTATGATCTTTGTCTGCCATCTTCCAACCTGTAAATAAAGTTTTTACATTATACCTCGGGAACTAAGTTAGTGAATCTTTTTCTGTCACATTTAGTATACAATTAATACTACTGTATCGCATATTAATATTAGCAGATTAAATAAATGAGACACTTACTTTATACATGGCGGCCTTATAAAATTTTAGATTTAATTTGCTAAATTTTCGTCAAATATATTTCAACCTAACTTGAAATGCTGAAAGTGTCTATTACGAGCATCAAACCTGTAAATAAAAATCTTAATTTCGCTGCCATTTTGTTAGATATCCCCACATGAAAGATTTATGTAATATCTTGGGGAAAGAATCAACCGATTGTTACCAAATTTGGCAATAAATTAACTCTACATTAGGTCATGTAAAATAACATATTTTTGTGGGTCGGGCACTTATTTCTCAAAATGGAAGCCATGAAATGTTTTAGATTACTGCGATAAATTTCAACATAAATTTGTGTGCTAACATTATTTATTACAACCATCAGATGCGTCACCTGGAGACAATTTTGTCTACCACTCTGAAGGAGGGAGGCACACGAATAAACCAAGTTTTGTCATATCTCGGAAAACCATCAACCGATTGCTATCAAATTTGCCAAACATGTAGTACTACAGTAGACTATGTAAGGTGACATTTTTAAGTGGTCTAGAAACTTATTTTAATAATTTCAACGTAGCTTTCTATGATGGTAGTATCTTTGACAACAATCAAATATGTATACGCACAGCCTATTTTGCTCATTAATTTGTATGATAATGCTACACGAAGAAATAAAGTTTTGTAATATCTCGGGAAAAAACCAACAGATTCCTACATAATATGAAAAACAATTAGTACTATGGTAGGCCATGTAAACGTACATGTTTTATATGGGCAGGACATTCACTATAACAATTGTGGCAGTATAAATATTTTTTTTAGTAGCCTATATAAACTGTGCCTATGCATGAACGTTTTCTTCTCCGGTATTGAAGATAGCACTACATGATAAAACTGAGCTTTTATGCCATATTTCGGTGACAAATAAACCTATTTTCACCTAATTTCGCTAACAAGTAGTACTACTGCATTCTGCCACGTAAACTTACACCTTTAAGTTTGTATGGCATTATTTACAATATGAAAGTGATTTAAATAATTCAGATAATATAATAATATATATTAAACAATTTAACCAATTTCAATTAAACTTGTTCGGGAACCAACCATTTAATTCCTACCAGATTTTTCACATAAGTAGTACTACTTTGGTTGATTAAAATTTACGTAATTTGAAAAGGTCAGACTTTTTTTTCAAAATTGTGGCAATATAAATTATATAGATTAATTTGCCGTATCTATTAGGCTCTAAATCATTTAACTAAAAATCAATCAAATTTTTTATGCTGTCAGTTACTATTAGACACATGAGGTATGTCTATACATAGCCTGGTTTTATAAATGTTTGTACAATAGCGCTTTGTATCAAAGCGAAGGAACCAGTCAGCCTACTTCCAACAAATTCTGCACTAAGTGCTACACTACACTGGACCATGTCATCTTTCATGATTTAACTAACTAGCACCATTGTTTTAAAAATGATATTTGTGTAAACATTTGAGGTCGGTAACCGCAATCTACCAAAACGTTGCACAGATAACAACCGAAGTTGCTGTTCCCAATTCCATATCCGTAATGCAGTTGGTAGCACGCCCTCTTACGTTTCGGAGTGTTCTAGTTTCGAGTCCGGGGTTAAACACGTGTGTGTTTGTACTGTATCATTAATATTGTATATGTTTCTGGTTACTTATTCAATTATATCGCGGCCAACGGCACGTTGACCTATCTACCATATAACTTTTAAGTACTTTATCAAGAATATTATCATCCATGTAAAGGCAATTAGGCTTATTAATTATATTGGCAAATTCATGTTACTATCCAAGAAATTGCTCAATTAATCATGTCAGTAGAATGATTATGCTGATTCGGGGACAAGGGACTAGGTTCCGCCATGTTGTGACGTCACCGAACCGCCATAATGGCTTCAGGTGAACTTGACATTGACCTTTGATCTTTGAACTCGGTAACTGTTGACCCAATAAACCCAAAAATATAAAAATAGATAAAAAATCCCAAGAAATAAAAAATTTCGAGAATAATAAAAATTCAAAAGATATTAAAAATTATATAATAATTATTAAAAATTATAAAAAATTATTTAACTATTACAAAAAGTTATTTTAAAACGTATTTAAAAATAAATAAATGTCCGGTGGTCCTCCCCACCACACCTCACTGACACTCATTTTATCGTATGCGGCCATATTGGTTTTATAGGCATAGGATATGCCACATCGATACATGGAATCCAGGATCGGAGTTAGACATAACCATCAGCCATCTTGGTTCTATCAGCAATCTTAATCGCCATATTGGATCCAGGCAACCTTTATTCTGACCTTGACCCTGTGACCTTAAATTGCCTTAAAACCCAAAAATTCCCGAAAAAATTGTAAAAAATTAATAACAAATCCCAAAAAATTTCCAAAAAAACATTGACCTTGAGCCAAGACTCGGACTCAGGGCTCAGGACACAGGCTCCAGGACCCAGGACTCAGGATTCAGGACCTAAGACACAAGACCCTTGACCCAAAAACCTTGACCCTTGAACCAAGATGATCGTCCCAAGATCGAAGACACTCGACCCTTGACGTAGATTTTGACCCTTGACTTTACCCAAAAAAAATTATTTTTTTTAATTCCAAAAAAATAAAAATATATAAAAAATTTATTAAATCGATATTTATTTATTTAAAAAGGAGGTAACCAACCTCGCTTATTATTTCTTTCTGTTTGCTCTCTAACTCAACTGCATACTTGTTCGAATCATGTACACAGCTCGACTTTTATGTAGGTATATGATGCTGCTCAGATTTTTTTATATATGTATATGAGACCAATCTTTGCCCATCATACTCATAGCGATCAAATGCACGAGTATGTTATAATTATGGTATGGATCAACATATACCAATTCTTTTATATGCTTAATTGGCGTTAATTTAAATGCCAATACTGTCAATTCCTGGAAACTTGGAATGTACGAGGGTGATAAACAGTATTCACTTTCGTGCTCTTCTTGTAAATTAATCAATCAATCTTTCACAATCTTTCGCAATCTTTCCATCAATATTTCGCAATCACGCTATCAATTTTTCGCAAAATATCCATCAATCAGCACCGCGATCAGAACCACAATCTGCATTGCAACCAGCACTGGAAGCAGCACTGAAATCAGCACCGCAATCATCTCCTCAATTAGCAATGAAATCTTTCATTCTTTCCATCAATCTTTCACAATCTTTACATCAATATTTAACTATCTTTTTATCGATCCTTCACAAACTTTCCACCAATCTATCACAATCTTTACATCAATCTTTCCATAATTATTTCGTCCAATCTTTCAATCAGTCATCCATCCATATTCTATCTATGTGTTTGTCATCTGTCATAATCCATACATATTAAACCAAAAAACGATTAGCAAACTGTTCTCAAATTTGTGGGTAGTGAAGGGTTTAATGGGATTGAATGCAGTACACTATCCATGCATGCATTTTAAAAGTAAAGTTTTTATTGTCATTGTATATGGAGCTATTTCCGTAAATAGTCGAGGGCTCATAGCACTATTTTAAAGTTGTGAGGGATAACAGAATATGAGACACAAAAATAAATAAGAAACTATTATTTTATAATAATAAATAATTTAGTGTTATTTTGTAATTACAATTTCGTAGTAAAACAGTTCATCGCATCATTCGGTATGTGCCTGTTCCTTAGTTTACTAATGATTGGAGCTATTAACACTGCGCGAAAAATACCCATGTTTTTGAAGTTCAATCAAATATCTGAGTTTATCAACAAGTTCACTCGGATCTATAGGGACGAGATAGCCGGTATTCTCGGGGTCTTCTGCCTTCTTCGCGTCGCTCATTGCGGTTAATGTGTTAAAGGGGTGTGTTAGTGCATCGAAGAAATTGCAATCACCGTCTTCAAAATTATCACTGCCTTCATATTCATTTTCATGTATACTGTTTTCATGATCGTCTTCACATCCTATTTCATCCTTAAAAATTACTTTTGCTTTTCTTTGTAGCAGGAGTTGTATGCTCATCATTATTTAGAGCCGATGACCGTTTATTTTGAAGTTCTTCGACTTAGTGAGAACGTCTTTCAAGTGTACAGTCTTTGCAAACCGAGTCTACTATACTCATTCCAGTTTTAGTATTAACTGTATCATTATAATCACATGTCGAATCGGTACTCATCGATGCAGCAAGAGGTATTGTCAGCAACACTTGCTGACCCCAGTAGACTAATCCTTGCAGATCTCGGTATGTTATTTCACGCCTTCCACAAACTGCATGAGACCAATGTTGTAACACTTTATCGCGCGAAAAGTGATCTTCGTTCAGACCCTTCTCTCATGCCGAAGAGCATTTGGATCATAGGTGACAACTCAATCGCAGAATCGACACAGCCGATAATCAGTTAGCGATCACGCAGGTCGTTGAGGTCAAAGGCAAGCCTTCGTATTCACAACTAATCTTCATTGTATGGGAGCACACTGAGAAAACCCAAATACTCGTCAACCCCAGAAAAAAACACGCAGGTGCTGTTATATATAATAGTATCTATACATAGACATGTATAGTATTAATTCTAAAAAAATATATTTGCATATATACACCTACAATTGTAATAAAATAATATATAAGAAATGAATATACATAATTATGTTTAGAAAGTTTGTACCGGCGTGTTTTCTTCTGAGGCGAACGATTATTTGGGTTTTCTAAGGGTGCTCCCATACCACGAAGATTAATTTTGAATACGAAGGCCTGCCTTTGACATCAACGATCATGGAACCGCGACCTGCATTGTCACTAACTGGTTGTCGCCAGTACCGATTATGCGATCGAGTTTTCACCAATGGTCAAAATGCTCGTCGGCATGAGAGAGCAGTCTGTACGAAGAGTCCTTTTCGCTCGATAAAGCATTTCGACGTTGGCCACATGCAATTTGTGCAAGGCGATAAATTGAAAGATCATACCGAGATCTGAATGGTTTCTCTTTTTGAGAGCCAGCAAGTGTTGCCGGCAATATATCTTGCTTCATCGATTGGTACCGATTCAAATCGGGATTATAACCAGACAGTTAATGCTAAAGATGGAATGAGTGCAATAGACTCTGTTTGCGCAAACTATATACTTGCAAGACGTTCGCGTGAATTCGACGGACTTCAAAATAAACGGTCGTCGGCTCTAGATAGATAGTGATGAGAATACAACTCCTGCAACAAGGAAAAGCTAATCTTATATTTAGGATGAAACAGTAAGTGAAGACGATCATGAAGACAGCATAGATGAAAATGAACACGAGGACAGTGTTAATTATGAAGATGATGATGGCGATTTTCTCGATGCACTGAAACACCCCTTCGACACATTTGCTGCAATGAGCGACACGAAGAAGGTAGAATACGCCGAGAATACCAGCTACCTATTTCCCGAAGACCCGAGTGAACTTGTTGATAGTCTCAGTTTTTGATTGACCTTCAAAAATGGGTATTTATCGCGTACTTTTTTTTATATATATTCAATTATTAGTACACCGAAGAAACGGGGATATATCGCGTGATGTGATTAACTGCTTTCTTCGGAAATTTTTATTATAAAATAATAGAATTTTGTTATTATAAAATAATAGGTTTTCTTTATTTTTTGTGCGTTGTGTCCTCTTATCCTTTACAACATTGAAGTCGTGCTATAAGCACTCGTCTATTAACGGAAATATCTGCATGTAGAGAGTAATAATGACTTTGTTTTTAAAAATGCATTTATGAATAGTGGACTGCATATAAAACATTAAGTCTGTCGCTATGTATTAATTTTGGGATGGTTTGTGAATCTTTTTAAATATATAAGGATAGAGTTAGATGACCAACCCATAGATTTAATATGAATTGATGACTGATTGAAAGATTGGATGAAAGATTTATGGAACGATCAATGTAAAGATTTCGAAAGATTGATGGAAATATTGTGAAAGATTGGTGGAAATATTGAAAGATTTCGGTGCTGAATGGGGTGCTGATTGAGATGCTGATTGCGTCACTAATAGATGGAAAGAATTCGAAAGATTGATTGAAATATTGTGAACGATTGATGGAAATATTGTGAAATATTGATGGAAAGATTGCGAATTATTGTAAAACATTGATTTATTGATGGACAAGAAGAGAGCCAAAGTTAAGACTGTTAGCGGCATTGGCATTTAAGTTAACGCCAATTAAGCATATAAAAGTGTTGGTAGATGCTGATCCATGCCATGATTATAACATACTCGTGCATGTGGTCGCTATTAGTATGATTGGCCAAGATTGATCACATAATATATATATTTAAAAAAATACCTGAGTAACACTTATACCTACATAAATGTCGAGCTGTGTTAATGGTCAAAAAATGTATACGGTTAAGTTTGAGAGCAAGCAGAACGGCATTAGGAGCGATGTATAATTACATCCTTTTTTCGTAAATAATAATATTTTTAATGATTTTTTTAATTTTTTCTAATCGTTTTAGAATTTTGGGAATTTTTATTGAGTTTAGGTCAAGGGTCAAGGTTAAGGGCCGAGTGCCTTGGAATCTTGGGTCAAGGGTTAAGGGTCTTGAGTAAAGGGTTTTGGGTAAAGGGTTTTGGGGTCAAAGGTCATAAGTCTTGGGTCCTGTGTGTCCTGAGTCCTGAGTCCTGGGTCCTGGATCCTGGGGCCTGTGTCCTGAGTCCTGAGTCTTAGTCAAGTGTGAAGGCCATTATGGCCGCATATGCTTGGTGTGGTTGGGGGGACCTCTATAAATTTAAGTTGTTTGAAATAAATCATTAAAATATTTTTAATCGTTTTTAATAATATATTAATATTTATTTTGGAATTTTTTGGATTTTTTAAAATTATTTTTGGATCTTTCTAGAATTTTTTATTTCTTGGGTCTAAAGTCACCGGGGTCAAATGTCAAGCTAAAGTCACCTGGATCCATGATCGTGGTTGGGTGACGTCACAACATGGTGGCCGGCTTGCTCCTGGCTCCTGACCCCTAGCCCCTTACCATCGAATCGGCATAATCATTCTACTTATATCTTGTTGTTTTATCAACTGCACATTCAGCTAAACAAAAAACTGTTAGTTAAATATGGGCTCTGCTGAGGTAGCCGAAAGAGTCTCTTTAAATTGTGTCGCTATGAGATTAAATTCTGATTATTTTTACAATTACTTTAAGTCGTATGGTGATTACTTTCAAGAAAGTATGATAACAATTGTTAGCATCTTAAGTCCTCGCACAGTAATTCCTAGTCAAATGCTGTGACCGGCAAAATAATAAAAGTAAGCCTAATTATAAAATGTGAGAATAAATGTACATTGTCCCCATTGAAAATGTGCACGATTTACTCGAATAAAGTTGGAAGTCTAGTTCTAAGAGTAGTTCCGTGTCTCGCAAGTGTGTGTTTGCAAAAACGTTGTACATACGTAATAAACATATTTACTAAATTTGCCAAGGACAAAGTGGAGGCATTATTATGAAGGAAATAGTGGCTTTGTTCGCGAAACACGTGTGAGTGAGCGTTCCCCAATATTGCCTCGAGGTTGCTACGTACATCGATTTCCATTAATTGAGTTACACAGCGTTATTATTCTCGTGGCTATCCGGCGACTATATTAAGCAAGGCTTGGTTTTTGTGAAAATAACATACTACCAATACCGCGATAATATTAATAACAGCCACAAGCGTTGCTAAAGTGAATCTCCTATTCTCTACAGCAGCTACAAGAGCTGGTAGAAAGTTTTTACATAAACTTAAATATAACCTATATATCTACTTACTAATTTGAAACAGAAACGCCAAACAAATCAAACAAACGAATCCTTGAAAATTATTCTTTTAAATAAATACTTGGTTTACTGCTGGTCAAGACGAGTCAAGATGTAGTCTTGGGTAACTGAAACCCATTAACAACGTATTGTCAATTTTATATAAGTGGGGTAAATTAAGACATTTCAATAAAATTAGTGCAGCTACAATGTATCCTTCCGCCACAGATGTTTTGCCAATGAAGAAATCGTTCGTATATAAACTTTATGTTTCCAATGCATACTCGCATTTTCCTCTTTTTTCCTGTCGTGGTAGACCCTGAAAGACTGACGTTAGCCAACTTCAGTCTAGTAATCAATTTAGAATATAGCTGGAATGCCAATCCAGTCTATTTTATTGTTGCAATGGCCAAGTAAGACTGCTGGATTTGTTTATTTATTCGATTGTTAAATAGAGTAGAGACACTAGTTAGTTTGTTGGTTTTCTGCGACCGTAAGAACTTTTTTTTTCTTCAATACATAGCATTACATAGATATTGGACAAGTCAAATTACAGTATACAATGTTTATACACTGGACATAGTAAACATATATACCTATATGCCAGATTGCACATAACACATAATATATATTCTTCATAATATGACTAATCTTCTTGCGACATCGTTTTACTGAAACGGAAGAAAAAGGAACGAGAAAACCCGGTAAAAGTAATGTGCACAATGAAATAAAATGTTATAGAGTAATTTCTTAATGTTTGTAGTTTAGATATTCATCCACGCTATAAAATGTGCATTCAAAAAATTTCTTTCAGCTGTTTTTAAAGAGTTTTAGGTTAGAGAAGCAAATTTCTTGAAGGTGTTGTAATTTATTGAAAATTCGGCTACCAAGATAGTACGCCCCTTTCTGGACTAGTTTTCAGTTAACTGAAGGTATGAGTAAGTGCTTTTTATTCTAGTGTAATTTTTATGAAAGGACTCATCTTTCTGAAATAAATTACTGTTTTGGACACGAATATGAGTACTGGAAACATGTACTCACATGCAAATGTTAAAATCTCTGAGGTCTTGAAAAGAGGTCTACGCGAGTGTGACTTTCTTTTAACACTGATTACACTTACAACTCTCTTTGTATGTGAAACAGTTCACTATCAGCGGAATTCTCCCAAACAATTATACCGTAACAAATGATGGAATGAAAATATGTGAAATAAACCCTTTTTGTTGTATTTTTGTTCAAGACCTCTGCAACACTTTGTAGAACGAAAAAGGCTAACATTAGTCTAGGTAAAATATACGCAATGTCTGTTTAAGCAATGGTTTTACCATAGCCCACTTGAGTCTGTTTGGAAACAATCCTATACGGAAGATAGCACTACAAATATGACTTAATGGAACACTGAATTCGAAAGCAAATTGTTTTAATAACCTACAGCCACTTGATAATTTTGGTTGCAAAGAATTTACGGTTTTCTTCACTTCTTTTATAGTTGTGTACTTGAAAGTGTAACGTTTTCCGAGATACGGCATTGTTAGGCGGTTCTTCTAACCAGAGAGTGTAATTTTGCATTGCATATTGTTTTGACGGAGCTGTGGAAAATTTGGCTTGTACGCAAAAACATTGAATTTTTATAACTTATAAAGTTGTAATTTCAACGAAAGGAAAATCGCGATAAATGTATCGCTGTCCACATAGATGCTCACAATAGGAAAACCATTTTCTTGAAGTTAATTTTGCACTCACATGACTTACAGCATATGCATAGTAAACAAAGATTTTTACACTTTTATAATTTCAGTTTTAAATCACACAAATTTATTTCTAAGTATTATTTTCTGCCATAGTCATTGGTATCACCGACATAATAACATACATCTCTCAATAACTCGTAATCTGATAAAATGCTTTGCAAATGAGAGCATTTACTGTTTATGTGCTGTGTAGTTTGGTCTCGTTGCCTGTCAAAATTTACCCTGCTTACATGGAATTGACAAAATCAATTCATGTAGCTACGTTTAAATTATTTAGTTTCGTTTGCAGTCAACAATATTAAAAACATATTTACAGAAACTATTTGCTATAGGTTTTTAGATGAAAATCTTTATTCGGTTGTGAACATCCATTAGTGTTTATCTGGTAATGCCTTTAACTTCGAAATTCTTAAAGATACTAAGTACTGCGAATTGTGCATATTAGTAGACTATTATGCGTCTCGTCATCTACACTTTAATTTTCGAATACTTCAGAGTGGGATGGAAAGCATCAAAATGTCATATATACGTGTTAAATTTAATAATCACCGAAGATTTATCACACGAAAAAATCAAGCGTGTCATTCTATGAAGTGCGAAAAAAAAACTCGTTATCATTCACGTCTAACGCAGTATTGTGATCTACGCGATGTAAAAGACCACGTATAAATTAAGAGGTCCGTTGATTTTTATCACAGTGATTTTATTATATGCCATGTGTCGGCCTTGAAACTACGTGTCGGTAGCCAATAACTGCTACATGCCCACCATGCCCAACTGCGAAGTTGCTTCCAGCGACCAGGGGGGCCATTGCAAGAGCTATGGCAAGACATTATGCAGCTGCCTCACCAATATCTATAAAGGTACTCCAAAGCGGCATACGATGCTATCGCAGTCGGCTTCTTCATATATACCATCGTTAATACAGAGGGGCGGAAATTGGTATGCCTAGCTGCACCTCACATCATACAGGATGCCCCAGTCTAGGTAATGGGGGTGGGATCAGCAAGCCAGATGTCGACACCCTGACGTCTTGTGCGGGCAGTGATAGTGAGAGAAGACGACGACCACTGCATCATGAAGACACTGAAGGATTTAAACAATGTTAGCATGCTGGACATCGCTTCAAGGTTCCGTATTACAGAGATCGTCGCCATCCAACAAAGAAGCCAAAGTGTTGGTTATGTGGACAGCCAGGGCACCTAAAATTCTATTGCCCATGGCAACGACAGCAGTAGCACAAAGAGTAACGGGAAAGTAGGCAGATAGAGGCAGGTTATAGTACAGCATATTTGGTAAACTTGTTAACATCGATCTTAATGGGGGAATGCCACTGATTCATACAGGTAAGACCCTAATTTTCTTACAGGTAAGTTCAGTGAAACGGGATTCAGATGCAGTATTCGTGGAGGGGAACTGAATGATTTTCGTTGTCAGAGGGCCATCGATACTGGACGACCATAACAGTGGTAAGACCAGACATTCTCAGGCATTCTCCCTAGCGATCGCCCGACTACAACATGGAAGAGCGCAAAACGTAAAGGTAGGCCAGTACAGTTAGGTGCACCTCAGAGAAGTTCACTGGACCAAATTCTCTTCTCAGTTTGTATTGCGAAATTATGTTTAGTGTTTCAAACACATATCACGTCATCAGTAATACAGACATACATAATACACATTTATATATTGAAACTAACGCCAGTTGTATCTAACGCACAATAGGGTAAATAAACTAAGATGTAATTACACAATTCGCATATTAAAAATAAACCTAAATAAAAATAATAATGAATACATGGCCATCATTACAAATTAAATTATAAAAATCATTCATAGCTTTTGCCAAATTAAAATCAGTGGAAGTGTAATCCCCAAAAATGAAAAATACCGAAACCTTACTGAACTTTTAGATTCAAATCGCCTGTGGAACAAACCCATCTCGTCTCTTCTTCAAAACGGCTACTACAAACTCAAACATCTTCATAGATTTAAATGTATTCTACCGCCTCATATAAAACTAAATCTTTGTGATGACTTTGTTTTATCCCCTTTCAACTACTCTTAATGCGTGTTCTGTAATATAGATAACTCGCTGAAATACAGGATGCACAAACTCCAAAATTCATATTAAAAGAACATCAATATTCTGAAATGAAGAAACCACATTACAGAGTCATTAGTAAAAACTGGTTGGCTGAACATTATACCAAATTGCACCAGTGAAACATTTAAGCAATAATGTAGTTATAGGGTATTCATGGTTAAGTGAGCACTTTTGAGGCCCTAGTTACTTTTTCCTTTCAGCAATATTTAATTATTTAACCACCTTTTAAAATAAATATTGCAGTGTAGGAAATAAATATAGTGTGTATTTTCCACAGCACTCGGAAGTTTATGTCTAGGGAAAAAATAAAAGATATTTTAATGACTATTATTCCAAATGAGAGGGCTTTCAAAAGTGGTTACTTTACCATGAATTGCCTATACATGGTAAATCGTGTTTGGAACGAGTTGCCTTCCAAAAATAAAAACATGAATTCTATGACTGTTTTTCAAACGATAATATATAGAAGTTTTTCTAGCAAGCCGAAAAGCAACCAATAGATTAGTTTAATATAAATTACTCTCAAGTAGACAAATAATAGAATATTTTGTGTTATTAAAAACATTATCCTAGATATCAAAGTGTGTCAATATTAGTAATTTATTTTACAGTATTAAGTGTCTAATACTTTAGTTTGCAACATCTGGCTGCTTTCTTTTTAAACCCTTAATTATGACACAGCTTCAGTTTTTATGCATTGTCGTATAATTTAGTATGTGATCATTTTGTATTAAATTGTTTGATCAATTTTTGCATTGCTTGCTTGCAGTATTAGTGTATTATATGCCAATTTAGTGAATCAGATTGCTTTCTTTTTTAATAGTTTTTTGGTAACTAGCCAGTTTTATGTTCTGTCTTATTTAAAATGTAATCATTTGTGTACCAAATTGTTTACTTAATTTTTGAGTATTGTATCTATATTTGAATATGTTTTTAGTAAATGTTTTAATAAATGCACGCGACAAATTATAAACTGGTTGTAGTGACAAATTTTGTGCGTGTATATAAACAAATCTGTCCTGGGCCATAAAGCTGCACAGTTGTATATTGCCGGTCCACTGTGCTACCTGTTTATGGTTAAAATGTTATCACACGCACATGTCAAGGAAAATGTACTACATATTTTGGTGTAATTGAACCAGCATAAAAAGGAGGAATCCTGCCAGACAGTGTCTTTGTAGCAAATACTTCGGTCTCTTCAAACTCCGACAGTTTGACAGTTCGAATGATTAAATTTTCCTACAGTGCTGTTTATCTTGAGAAGGGGACCATGATAGGGGTTTGCAAGCAAGTAACAGAGGTATTTCCAAATGTTTATGAAGCCTTCAGTCTAAAACAGATCGAATATCCTCTACCAGAAGTACTAGAGCAACTGCTAGTAAAAACAAGAGGAAACCTCTACTGTCGACAGGAGGAAGCCATCTCGGAATTAATGCAAAGAAATCAGATGCCTTCTTTTATGTATCAAATAACCTTGGAAGGACTAATGTGGCCTGTCATTGCATTTATACAGGAGAACCCACATCTATAAAACAAACATCAATATGACTACACATGAGGCAGTTGAGGGCATTTTGAAGGAAATATAGTTAGATGTGATACACCAACAGTCAGTCCACGATCTTATACTATTGTAACTTTTTAAGACGCAATTTGGCTGTATGCTATTCTGTGTGAACTACAACCAGCTTAATGATGTGATAAAGAGTATATATTCATTTAAAGAATATAAGACGCACTGAACAGCCTAGCAGGATCACAGTGGCATTCTACTATAGACATGTAATTTGTGTGCTGGCAATGCGAGGTGGTCCAGAGGACAAAGAGGAGACTGTTTT
Organism: Dryococelus australis; assembly: GCA_029891345.1. Classification (NCBI taxonomy): domain Eukaryota; kingdom Metazoa; phylum Arthropoda; class Insecta; order Phasmatodea; family Phasmatidae; genus Dryococelus; species Dryococelus australis. The sequence continues at coordinate 129,303,541 of CM056994.1, read as the reverse complement.
TTGTGTCCAAGGGAAAGGAACGTGGTAATTAATGTTTATGCCTTTTTGGCCGTGCAATTCCCCAGCCAACATTGAACATCTTATGGAAAATGTCCACCTCTTCGACATCTTCCATGTTTATAACGATTATATCATTACCAGACGAAGGGCATTCAAAAAGTACATATCATGTCTACTCTCTTTAATCCTTAGTGGCCACAGCTAACTTGAATATGGTTACAAGTAAGCGTCCATGGTAAAAAAATATTTATGGATATATTTGGGCCGTTGCCAAGATAATCAAAGGGGAATATGCTGTATGTTTACTGATAGTTGACACATTTACACAGTTCGTACTAATATCCCCTTTAAGAGATATGAAAACTCGTACCATAGCTACTTGTATAGAGGAAAAGGTTTGAAAAGTGCTTGGGGCCTTTGACATATTAGTATCAGATAATGCACCGTATTTTGATTCAAAGATATTAAAAAATATGGGATTTTTTTGGTATCAAACATATTTTAACAAGCCTGAACTATCCCTGCCCAAATTTAGTTAAAAGGATAAATAAGTCTTTTAAAACCGCCCTAAAAATCTTCCACCGAGAAAATCATAGGAAATGGGACGAAGAGATATATTTTCTTAATGTCGTTATTAACTTGGTTCCACATTAAACTACAGGGATATCACCAAGTCAGGCATTATTCAGGAGAGACTTGCCTTATACATTGCTTAGTTTACGGGAAATTAATGTTGAAGCTTTGACCACTTCACAACCAAGGAAATTAGAAGAAATGTGGAGTGAAACATATAAGGCTTTGATTATAGCTAAAAATATGATGGCTGTAAAATACAATAAAGGTCGAAGTGAAGCAAAGTTTAAAGAGGGAGACATAGTTTTGTTAATAAAAGATATTGTTAGTAAAAATACTGACTATATGACCTCTAAGTTAGCTCCACCTTATCTTCATTGTATCAGCAAATCCTTAACTGCTGTTACAGTACGTCTGATATAGATTGCGTGAAAATCAATCAAAAAAGGGTACATTTAAGTCAAAGTAAACCATTTATAGAGAGAAAGGCCGACTAAAATGTGTATATCTTATTAGACTTAAACACCCTCTTACTTTTGGAAGGGTGGTTGTGACACTCAGGTGTCACCTAATATGGACTGTCGTGCTGTTACTCTTTATACTGTTAGAGATCAATCATGTATGGGTAAAAGGTAATATGTTTATTATGTGAAGTTTTTGTGTACTTAAACTGTATTTTAATTAGGTTAAAGTTATGTGGCTGGCACAAGGACTGTATATTGGCTAACGTAGCTGGATTGGGGTGAAATTTTATGTGCGGAAACAGAAAAATAACTATAGTAAGTGAGTAGTCAAGAATAAGTACTGTTGCCCAAAAATCTCGAGCGTTGAAGTTGTTTGCAATCGGGGTTTAATCGTTGCCACAGCAAGAGCAACCCATGGGAGGCGTGTAGCATGACGGAAAATGCCTTCGGATGTAAATAGGTGTTGAATATAAAAATGTTGAAGACAGAAGTAAAGGAAAATGTTAAGTATGACTGGTGTACAGATTCATCAGTTGTTGCTATGGAAGAAAAGTAAAGGGTCAAACAAGGTGGTTCTGTGGAGTCGATCTATATTCGCTTCATGTTGTCCTGAGACAGCCCGAAAAGGGGAACAGTGTTCAATATTTTATCATTGTAGTGAAATGCTAGACCCGGTCTCAGATTCGGGAGTTTGTTGATCTATTTGCCAACCTATAGAAACCAAATTCGGTGAATTTCAGAGTTAAGGATGTTTTTGGATGTCGGAAAATATTGGAGACTCAGGACATTTTACACAAGGTATACATGTTAATTTTTTGTGTGTCGCAACTAGCGCTGGCATATTACTGCGCAGTTGTTTTTACGCCCGGGGAAGAGTCGTGCCAGTGTGGGGCAGAGACCAACAGTCAAGCAACGAGTAAGGTTCGGCACCACAAGCAGCAGCGAGTTACCATCGGAAGAGTTATTCAAGACTTATTGCTGGGCGCTATAAGGGCGCGGAAGATCATCAGTAATGCAACTATTGCCACCCCAGTTGCATGTATTGCAATACACTGAATAACCGCGGGATTGTTTGTACTTAGGACTATGGAAAGACTACCAAATCCTTCGCTACTAATAACAGGGATGGAACTTAGTAATGATAGCCAGATTAGCGAACTGTTGCTTGAGTGGGGAGCTTAAATTTGCGAAGTTAATTTCCTGTTGTTTAGTATTTATTCAGTAAAAGCCTGATAGACTCCTCAAGTTAACGTTTTAGTAGGTTTCTTAACATAATGAATGGAAGAAAACCTTACATTTCTGAGGATGTGTGATAGCAAAATATATGAGATCATTTTACTGCGGTTGGCTGGCAATTTTATAGGTGTGAGGCTGTTCGCGGATGTGGTGTGCTTTACAACAATCAACAGCTGGTAACAAGGATAACACCCCAGATCCAGATCAACGGCTACAAGAGGCATACAGTGTACTGTGAGATGGTCCAAATCAACGAAGCGACAAGGAGTTTCGTCAACTAAACTGGTGGATAGGAAACTCCAATACAATAAGTTTGGATCCGGCCGAGTAGTGAATTGTAGTAAATGCTTGTGCTTGCCGCTTAATTAATATGATAATGCGGAAATTGTAAATGTAGCCAGAACATTGTTTTAGACCAATTATAAGCATACCAAAGTTATTAATTCCCATGCTTCAACACATTTTACATTATTCCACCGTTATGTTGCACGACTACCTGGACTATGCCTTGGTATTGTCGACTTATAGGTGAAGTAGTGTTATGATATCAGAGAGCTTAGGATGAACCGATCGGTGAATCTAGAAACCATTAATGTTTGTGGGAATGGTGAATGGGCGAATCCCATGGGTTGGTTCAGCACCATCAATATAATCCATTGTTGAACGTCTTCCGAGGTAAAATAATAATTTTTAAATTTATTAACGGAATACAATGAGAGCTTGATTTGATTTAAAAGCTATATATTTAAATTTACTACTTTTCTAACTCTATGTGTACTGTGTTATAAAGAAAATATGAGCGTTTAAAATATGTATTAACTGTTGCCACCTCTTGAAATCGTGTGAGATGTTTTATTTTACTTTTCTCCTTAATTATGTTATTCTCTCTTCATAAAATATAAAATAATGCGGTCTTAATTCTCAATGAATTTTACAGCAGATTTCTTAGTTTATGTAAACATTGTTGTGAATTAGGCATTAGCTATTTCCCACCGAACACAGCTGTTGTTTATGGCCTGAGAAAAAACAACACTTCAAATACACGATAATTGTGGATTAAGCAGATAAAATTACTTCTAACAACAGAAAAAATTCAGAATCAAGTATTACTAACTTGAACTGGTACCACCCCGTTCAGTCTGCCTGACACAAACCATGCAGTATTATCAATATCATCTACACGGAATAAATAAGAAAATGGAGCTGTGCGTCTAAACGGTGGTTTTACGTAAAACAATTTTAAAACTGAGAATGAAAATTTTTATCGCAGATAAAAATGAAGAGAAAACACCTTCTTTGACGCATTTTTCAGCACCTAGCATTAAGTCCCGCATCCCTAAAAGCTGCGTTTACAGGGGCAGTATTTAATTTAATACTGCAAAAATAAAACAAATGTACAAGATCGATAACATCGTTCTGGCAAGAAGTTGGCCGGGTTGTAGCCTGATTAAAGAACCGCGCAAGATTGCACGGGAGAGAGTGAAACAGAAAGAGGATTAAGAGCGAAGACAATTCGTCACCAAAATCATCTAAAGAGAGGCCTGGGAACTCCAGTGTCGTTGTAATGTTTAAGACACAACTCCTACTAACATAAATTATTTGTCATAATAATTTCTTCAGTAAGAGTTGACCGCTTGGTTTACAAGAAGTGCTGCGAACAAAATAAAAGAGATGGCTGTTATATAATTGCACCAGTATTTTGTTCCGCGCACCTGCGGTAGAAAATAGGGCAACTTTAGAACATCGTGTCTATTTAAATTTCTCGATATGGGTAGGCATAAAATCGTGGGATCATGTAGCATATTTTCCCGCATTAGTTGTGAATTATGCGCCAAATCACGAATAATGTGACATTTCACCCCAGCTTTGCCCCTCATATGTTTAATGAGCGAGTATCATGTAAACGAGTAGGCCACGGAAGAGTTCAAACTGCCCTGGCATGGGTGAGAATTAACTTGCTGAAAATTTGCTCCTAGGCACTCAGCCAGGAAACTTAATAGATTATAGTCCTCAGAATGTATTCGACATACCACTGTGCGTTCAGTTAGCCTCGTATAACTACCATTAGTGAAAAATGATCATGCGCGACATACCAGGAGTGCGGGACGAAGGAGACGCAGGGATTGTAGCGCTCAACACTGGTGCTCCAACCTCTGGTACGGTGGTCATCAGTACCTAGATAAAGGCGCCATTGATCTCTAAAGACAATATGTCACAAGTCTAATACACTTCATGTTGCTGCCTGCCCACAACACTGCAACTATTGTGGCGTTACAGACATAACATGTGCAAATCGTCGAGGTTACAGGTGTATCTGTGTTAGGGAGCGTTTGAAACTGATCGTGGCAGAGAAACGATGATCTAATGGAATTACCATCCGTGGTTTCAAGGTAGACGAGGAAACAGTGCTGACTGTGATCTTGACTGTTTGAAAATAAAATGGTCCTGCTTCCTGATTGTCTGTTAGAGTCGTTCATAACTAGTCGCCTGTGTATGTATGTTCATTGCTCACAACACATCTGGGGCCACAGTGGCTGAGCGGTTAGCCTGCTCGCCTCCCACCACGGCGAACCAGGTCAATCTACTGCCGGATCACTCCCGCTTTTTCGCATCTGGGAATCGTGCCGGACGATGCCACTGGTCGGCAGGTTTTCTCGGGGATTTCCCGTTTCTTCCACCCATTTCATTCCGGCGCAGCTCCATACTGAACTCGCTTCACCATTATCGGCTTACAAGACCTCCCTGTTAAGAGCAGTCCAAATCTCTTCACTCACTTTACTAACTCACAACACTTCTTAGTGTGGAGTTCTACGACTCAAGTAACAGACACTTGGACTCGCCGTCCCCATTCCCCCTCTCAAAACTATTATCTCCCTGCCACAGTTGTTCATGCGACTGCTTCACATCTTCTTAGCATGACTACTGCCTGTTAATCATGGATGGCAAGTACCCTGCGTGTCATATCACATGTTCTGTTCCGAGGGCTATTTATATACGCCAAAATAAGCACCTTCGTACGGCTTATGTTAATGCGCCATCGCAAGCAACTTTAATCGTATGCCCACTTTCATGGTTACCGATTTATTTTTAGAAATCCTTAAAGTTTTACGACAATGAGTGTAGTTCATGTGCCAGCCATTTACCGCGTGTTATGATGGCTTGGTTTTTAAGTAAAGAATGCATTCTATTACTTCACTACCCCTAAATAATACACATTTTGTATAAGACCATACGATTATACAATAATGTCAATTCCAACAACTATGTGATAATACAAAATAGCTCAAAGTATTTCAGCGAATTTCATATTTTTTGGAGATATTACAATAATGATTAATAGATAATGTCATTAATGTTTAATAATAGCAATGGCAATTAGTATTTATTATGCATATTTTGCAAATGCATAAAATTACTAAGTACTTAACAAAATTACTATTAATCTATTTTGAATTTATTATCATTGGGTCTAATAATGATTTACTAAAAATAAAATACACACGAAATTAATTACGTCCTGATTTCACATTTCATGCTGTACTTTAACAAACTTTTTCAAATAATGCGATAGATTGGTACTTAAATTACTAAATGAAAAATAACTGTCTTAATACGTTGATCCAATTCTGTTCCTTTTGACAAACTTACCAAATAATGCGAAGACTTGTATTGAAATGCAATGAAAAGATAACCTTACAATTTTGATCGCAATTCTGTTTCCTTTGCTTTTTGCAGAAATCTAATTGACCTATCAAAAGTTTTGGAAGAATTTTTATTCTGGAATGAATTTGTTTCTCCAAAGTAGCCAGTGGCCTCAAATTCTAGCAAACATTATCGAACGTGAAAGTTACAGCAAATGTGTAAATTAAAACTTTTATTTTAAGAGGCAGGCGATGTGCAACTCAATCCGTTTAGTAGGATAAAATCGTGGTACACTCTGAAAACCCTGTTACACAAAACTAGCAACTGCAATTTATTGAATGTTACGTGAAATTTTCTGACAGAAGTGTATTATCCCCACAATGTAAAGTGTAGGTAACTATTATGTATACCATACTGTAACTAGTTCAAATACTCAAAATCATGCAACACTCTATTAGATGTTTAATGGCTTTCTCTAATTCCTCACAGATTTTAAGCAATAGTATCCACCAAAGCAACGTTGTTTGTTCTACGCACAAAGTTTTCAGGTTTAAGTTCTATACAATTGTTTGCAAGTCCTTCAAACTATGAAAAAATAAAAGGTACACAGTCATTGTTTTAAAACAGGAAGTATGTTATTTATTTGTGGTTAATTGAATACATTTGAAAACCCTGATTAAATTTTGTTCTTTCTGCTCACTTTGCAGCATTCTGTAACGCGTCAAAATTAATAGTGTCTATGACCAAAGACACAGTACCCACGTTTCGATATAGAGACGCTGTGGTATCGTTACCAACATAAATGAATTACCATAAAACCACATATTACTTCGAAGCGTATAAATGTATATGGAATACGATTTCAATATCATGAATTAAAATAATACAAGTTTAATAAATTAATAAAGATTGGAAATATTTTTTTTTCTTTTCGTAGCCTACTTTGCTTTAGATACACGAGTTTACGTTTTCAGTAATGTAGGATTTTTTATTTCAGTGAATGATAATAAAATTTCTCAAATAACAGTGAAGGAGCTGTACATAGAATTTATTACCATATGCGTTCCGCACGACGCTTTGTCATGCAAGTAATGTAGTAATGTGTGCTTGAGATGAACACAAAGGTTGTTTGCAACTTAACAGTTTAATAACAGGAACGTAAATTGACAGAACGTAAATCGAACTATAGTTACTTTAAGTCAACAACTATGCATTTTCTGTTGCTTGTACTATATTCCACTTTCTGTCTATTTCAGGTTACCAGAGAAGCAGTATTTGAAAATGGCAACGGCATAAGAAAAGGCACAGAGTGTGCTATGGTTCATTGAAACGAAATCGGACACTGGTGCGAAGGAATTTCTTCATGCGATAGAGGAGAACACAGCCCTTTCAGCCAGCCACACGGAAGTGGCACACCAATGTCATGAACACGGGGAGTGTGGATGTGAAGAACCATGTAGGCTGGTCTGAAACAAGTGCAGAAGACATAGAACGCAATGGCGTGTCCTACCTGCGCTCACCACTAATGTCTCTTCGTAGCGCCTCACAGGAGCTCCAAATTCCCCACACGACTATACACAAGGTTCTCCATAAACGTTTACACCTCTATTCGCATCGCTTAGAACTGGTGCAGTAAATAACCTCAGATAACAAGACGAAAAGGTCCACAGTTTGCTACGAACAAGATTGCAGAGTTAAAGAGAGACGAATATTTTCTGGAATTTGTAGCATTTTCCGATGAGTGCACTTTCCTCGTGTGCAGTAAAGTGAACAAACATACTGTGCGTACCTAGGGCTCAACCAATCCATATTCTGTGAGGGAGGTGGAACGTGACAGCTTGAAGGTGAACGTCTGGTGTTGTTTGATGGTGGACCGCGTTGTTGGTCCTTGTCGAAGCAATGGTTAATTCTGGTAATTATTTTGACATGCTAGAGTTGTACCTGATACCACAAGTGTCTTACCTTTAACCAATTGTCCTTTAAAACAGGATGGTGCACCATCTCACTGGGCTTCGAGTGTGAAGGATCTCCTAAGCCAGGCATTCCCTGCACATTCGATTGGAAGAGATGAAACAACAATTGGCGGGCCCTTTAGATCTCCCGACATCATGTCCTCGAACTTTTTCCTGTACGGGTATGTCTAAGACCAAGTGTACCGAACACCTGTGGATGATACTGTTGATTTGGAGACCAGAATAACGAATGCCATATTAGCCTTTGTTGACGATAGCATGCTTCGTCGTGTGTGAACAGAGTTGGAATATCGCTAAGATGTCGTGCGTGCCACCAGAGGTGGACATGTGGAAATGGACTAAATCTCAAACATACATGCGAACAAAACATTCAGAGGTAGTGACTTACATGAATCGCAGTTAGGTTTATATGTCAATAATTAATATTGCTGTTATTAAAGTGTAAAGTTGTAAACAACATCTGTGCACACCTTACAACAGCAGATATACATAAAGTAAACTGACTGTCACTACTACAAAATAACGAAATGAACTATTATAGTAAGAAACTAATTTTTTGAAAACTTTTGGCAAGGATAATGGTTGCTCTTTCATTTAAAGCAAATATATTTCTTAATGGAAACGAACAATTTTGTTCACTTGCGTGAAGCTAAAGCAGAAGATAAAAGCGACGTTATTTCAAGGATTTATGGAATTCGGTTACATTTAGATTAGTTCCCTGAATATACTAGGAAGCCAATTTATCTTAACTGGTTAACATTTTAAACCGCAAAGTTGACAGACAAGCTACCTAGCAATTTCAATAAAAAAAGACCTATTTATTTGGAATATTATATGGACACACAAATGTAGGGTAAGGATGATAATAAGAAAGGGCTATTTATATTTTGCAATGAAACTAAGACTGGCAAATGCAAGGAGAGGCAATATTTAACATTATTTTCTTGTTAATCTATCATTTTTTAAAAATATTGTGGTGTGAAAAAAATGCAGGCTAGGTAAAAATCTTAATAACTTCCGTGCCTTTAACAATTAATATTTATGAACGTTATCACGAACATGTTCGCCATATACTTAGTTCTGTTTGCCTTATGGATGCAAACGCACGTACCACGAATAAAATTTTCTAGAAAGTAATTTTTCACTTTCCATTCTAGTAAAATACTGGTGAGCTTCATATGAATAACTTTTTCGAACTATGATTTAATAATATGAGAGATTATGTACATCATAATAAATGTTTTTTTGGTACCCCCCCCCCCCCCAGACATTTTTGTAATGTACAGTAAAGTGGAGGGGATAGTTTTAGGCGGTCCTTAACATCTCTAGGTCCTGAGAGCCGAAGTGTGTAATGTGAGTTGATTATGGAGCAGCGGCGCCGGAATGTAAGAGCTGGGGAAACTGGAGATAGCGGCGTTGTCCGGCACGATTCCCACATGCGAAAATTCAGGGCCTACCCCAGCGGGAATCGAACCCGGATTCGGCTAGAGGGGAGGTGAACAGTCTACCCACAAAACCACCGCGGCCTCATAAGAGTACAGTTGTTTCAACAGTAATATCGCGACCTGACTGAGGGAGACGTAATACTGTCAATGGGAACATTAGATGAAGGGAAAATATATTTAACGAGAGTATTTAAAAAAAATGCAAATTTCAGATGAATATGCTTATGACTTTAAATTTGTGTCTAGGCAGTTACACAACTTACTAGCTCTATTTCACTACTACCCTACACCTATAAAAAATAACTTCTGGTAGGTTAGCAATATTTAAATTTTTCCAAATAATCCGAATTTGCTTTGAAGCCATTTATAATGTTTTTATTTAACAATGCATTTACTTCATGTTTAACAATATCTATCTATCGTACTACAAATTAATTCTACAGAGGAACTGATTTATTACACACCATCATCACTGTCTGAAGTACGTCATTTGAAGGTTACTTCTCAAGATAGTACATACATTAAGTCTTCCTGTCAATCACTTGCAAAATCATCTTTTTCACTATCCTCAACAGCAGCTTCCGGAAGTTTGTCATTTGCAGTGTCAGACGTTGGCAGATTCTCGTACCATACATTTAGCTATTTAGGTATAATACCATCATGATACACTGTAAAATATTAGGAAATGTGCCTTACGTTAGTGAGGTAGTATTCCGTATACTGTAAAGAATACACACTCTCCTTTACATGTAAGGTAAACTTACAGCAAAATGCCATAAATTCACTTAAATTACATTAAAATATCACGCACGTGTAAGAGAACATTAGAATGTGATGACATCGCAGAACTTTTATGCGTATTTCTTGAGCGTTAGATATTAGAAAGGAAACAAGACGGTGTGTGGGAAACATTGTAGGATTTATGTTCTTTGAACTAGGTAAATAATTTTGTTATGTAATTATTTCTTAAATGAAAGGCACTTTAAAAACAGTTAAATATAAAAATTCTATCCCATAACAGAACATTAATCTACGAAAGAAGGACTTCAAAATCAATATAGAAAGTAAGAAAGGAAGTGTATCACAAAGGGCTGGTTCACACTTCCGTTAAAGTGACGCGCGAATATTCAAACACGCGTTTTATCGACGTCAGCTGCACGGTTCACACCCACGTTAGAAACATGGCAGGTGTCAGTTGTTGGCGTTCTGGTGTCTAGTGACGTCGTGTGCAGCAACATGAATCAAGTAATTCAGAAGATAAAGAAAATAGTTTCCGCGTATCTTGTGTATTTAAAAATGGACGTCGACAGACAAAAAACAGTGGGTTCATCCGTATGTAAAAGCCAGGTTGTTGAAAGGTGCATTTGTTACAAGTTTTGTGGAATTACGATAAGATGAAAATAAGTTTTGCAACATACTTCCGAATTAATTATTAAGGGCTGCTATAACATCCGCGGATATGTTGGCGATAAAGTTAAAGTAAGTGTGTTTAAACAAAAATACCCATTTGCCGTATTCGGCACAAACATGTGTATTGAGATACGTGAAAAAATCACTACAAATAGAATAGTGTTCCAAATCTTCAACCAAAGTTCCCTACTGTCATCTTTAAATATTATCAATAAACATGCATATTATTCTTCATATTCATATTGAGAATATTATGCATTGTTTGTTACGAAATCAAACAAATCAGTACGTATATTCGCAGAAGAGATCATCACTTGAACTGTCCAAATGTGATGCAGTTACCTGTGGAGCAGACGGACTCAGGACAGCATTCGTGTAAGGAGACTGTGTTAAATCGTCCCGTTGATGTCGTGTTGTCTGAATACCATCTTGTAGATTTGTCTGGCGTGGGCTGGCTATGTTATGCAATGGATTACGAGTCGAAGACACCTGGCGCGCCTTGAACGACGTACTCGCAGTTGAAGCTTGGCACGATGTTCAAGCAGACTGCTGAAGCGAAACCGTGCAGGGATGGCGCAACAAGTGTGTGTTGCGGTTGTGGATACGTTGTTGGAGTGACAAAAGGTGGATACTGATGATAACCTCTCAACGGATATGCCAGTGAACTATCATTGTTGCTGCAGGGTGTTGATCCAACACTGTGATATAGTACCTATCGGAGAAGCGTTTGAGGAATTGCTTGACTGATGCACTGGCCTGTTTCGGATGAACTTAATTACATTTAGAACTTCATGCCGAAATACAGGTTTTTGATCAACGGAAAACTTATTTCGTGTTGCCAATAAGGACTTTAAAAGATTTTACGTCATCATTATTCTCGCTGTCTGTTGAGACGTTGGTAACAGTGTATTAACAAAATCCATTAGACACGTTTCCAAAGTTCTTCATCTTACGCCGACTGGTACCATTGCCACTTCTTTGAGGTGATGTTTCGATTTTACGTTTTTCTGCAGATTTCCAACTACACCTCTTTGTTTGGAGGGCGTTTCATTTGTGTCAGCTGTTCCATCATGTGTACTTTCAGGCAGATAAGATTCGGTACTATTAGGCTGTGAAACTTGTAGTAAAAATAACATTTGTTTGCCTTATGGATAAGGTCGATATTTTCCGGCTGCCTGTCAAGACTTGGGCGGCTTCTATAAATTTATCAAGTAATTATCCTCAAGACTTCCATTTGAACATCACTTTTCTTCCTGAAACCAAAGTAACTTACGTAATGTAGGCCTAATGTATTTGTCGGCATGATTAATTTGCTATATAATATTTTATATTTTTGTTATGTTTAAATATATTATGAATGCAAATACTATAGAAATATATTATATGTTTAATGTAGCTGGAATGCTCTACAATAATGTTTTTTCTTTACAGGTATTTAGGAAGTGGATGCTCTCTGGTGGATTTATATTTTACCTACAGAGTTGGTCGTTCAACAGCAGGCAAGATTGTGCGAAAAGTTTGCAAAACGATTTGGAAAACAATGAAAGACGAATGCATTCCTTTGCAGACACAACAGATGTAGCTGAATATGTCTGACCGTTTTTCTACAGAATACCAAATTTCCCATTTATATAAGAGCGCTTGACGGAAAGCACAAAAGAATTGTGAAATCAGCAATGAACGGCTCTCTGTATTTTAATTACAAACACTACTATTCCATCGTATTGTAAGCAGTGGCTGATTCGAATTATAGATTTATTTTTATTGATGTGGGCTCGTTTGGTAAATAATCTGACAGCACTGTATTTAAAAGGTACATGCTATGGGGTGGAATATGTAATAATTCCCTCAACATACCTCCATCCAAACATTTGCATGGAACGGAAAGATTGCGATTGCTCTTCGCATTTGTTGGGAATGAGGCATTTGGTTTTCATAAACGTGTGCTTCGCCCATTTGCGGGACGATTTTTTTCACACACAAAACGCATCTTTAACTATCGTCCCAGTCACACTCGTAGAGACATAGAATGCTCTTTTGGAATCCTTTCTAACAAATGGCGCATTTTTTCAGCGACTTCTTAATGCCAATCCAGATTTATCTACGGACATTGTTAACGAATGCTGCGTGTTACATAGTTACGTGTGCTCTCGAAATGGTTACAATTTTGAAGAAAGTGTATCCATTGAAGGTTTGGAAGAGGTAGTTGATGCTACTGTGGATGACACTGTGCGTGATGTGTTCAGTGTTAAACACACCAGAAATATATGGGCGGAATATTTCGTTTTCAATGTATGTAACGTTCCGTGGCCGTATTCAAGAATATTAACGCTAGTGTAATATCATATATAAATAACTAGATGTAACAGTACAACACGTACACATATTACTTGTAATAACATGTTGAAAGAATGGATGCTATTTGCACTATTGTGCATTTGCATTGTCTGCACATCATGTTTGTTCTGATACATTGCAACAATGCTCCACGACAATGACATTCTATTACCTACGTAGATATATCAGTATGTTACAAGCATCGACTTAAATTAGTGATTTTAGTGGTCAGCGTATATACATATTGCATTCAGCTTCCTCCTTCTCTGTCTTGGTACTGAAGGTATTAAATAAAATATCATCGATTTGCAGCCATGCATTGATTTGTTCCCCCTGTCTTTATGTTCCTTATTAGTACTGACCATGTCGGCTTCCTGCGACCTAATTTATTCAAAATGGTGGCGATGCCCTTTCACTTACCTCTCCCCCATCCGATGAACCTGCACATGCACATGCAATTTCATGTACATGTGCAATTGCAATTGCCCATGCACTTCCCCACCCCCTGTCTGCCACTGTTCCTCACCCCTTCCCAAATGTGTTGTATCACCCCCTCCCTTGTGGGACTACCGGAGATTTTAGGATCGGATTTCGGGCGTGTCGTGGGTTGGAGGGTCTCCAGAGTGTCAACTCTGACGACCGGTGGCTGGGGTGGTATGTGGTTCGAATCCAGTTCAGGGTAATTAGATTTTATTTTCATAATTTTATAACTGCATAATGAAAATAAGTACACATGTTGATCCTTCAGCTATCAGAGACAGTGTAAAAAGTGGAGTAGTACACATGTTAACCCTACAGCTGCCGGAACCCATCTGTTGATGTTTGAATTGGAGGGGATGGGGGTTCGACATCCATGTACGGTAAATACATGTAATTAGGTCATTTAATTGCGCAATTAATTATTTTATCATGCAGTGACTTATTTAACCGCACAATGGCTAAGTATGTACTTGCATAATTACCACACTCGCCAATTACAGACTTACACAATGAACAATTATTAAGTACAAACTTTAAATACACATCCTCTCCCTATAACTTCTCACTGCTGACTGACCTGTAATTTGTAATATCATTAGATTTTAACCCATTTTTATTTTTATTTAAAAAAAATTAAATTTTTATAAATATATAACTTTCATTAAAAATATTTTAGTATAAGTTTGGAAGGAGTCGCCTTCTTATCACAGAGCTCCGTAGTCAGTATGTGATGCAACTATGAAGACCACTGTCATAAACTGCATCATTCTATCAATTTGGAAGTGTTCCAAGTGGGTGGGTGAATATGTGTAATTAGATTATTTAATTGTACAATGAATAATAATAAAGTAATAATATTAACAATAAGTGTGTACTTGTGCAATTACCATAGTCAATGACTATGAACTTGCATGATATCTTATTTCATGTACCAAGAGTATATGTATGCACTTGTGCAATGACTTACACACAATGAACAATTTTTTTATACATGAACCGACAGACTATGTACACATCTTCTTCCTAGGACTGCCCACTTGAGAATGGAAACTCCCGGCAAGTTCACGCCCTACTCCGCGGGAGCACTCAAAGCCCAATGTGCAAGTCGCTGCAAGCCCTAACATGTCCGAGAGCGAACCACCGTCGAAGTCAGACAAACAATAGTGCCTTTTTCCTCCTCCGCTTTCATCTCCGGGGTCGGCACACGAGACGCCGCTCGCCCTCCAGGACACTAACTGGGAGGTTCGACATACCGCCGCGTAAGGCGCCACCTCGTAGGGATAGCTCTGTCTATCTCTTTCTCTCTCTCCGTCACTCTATCCACTGGCGAAGCTGGCTTGTCGGGAAACCTCCCCTGTCTTATCAACTATGCATGGGTTAAACTCATGGAATATCTACCAATGTTACGTAGCATAATTTCATCATATATATGTGTATATGTATATATGTCATATATACACATAAAACTTGTTATTTTATTTCACTTGCATTTTACATTCTATGACTCGTGTTTTCAACATTCTTTTTTACATTTTCTCAAATATTGTGTAATGACAGTAAACAAATATCGGCACTTCCGACTTGGTTTAGTGTAAGCAAAATCCCACGTGGCTAACTGCCATATTGGAACACGTTAATAAATATAATATGGGAATTTCTTTTTAAAATATTTCTAGTATAATTTCGAAGTCAATTGGCATCGGTTCGCATAACACAAGCAGCACTAGTTAATATTATTACATGAAAGTATAAAACTGTGATGCAAAATACGTTAATTGCTGACATTAACTAGTGATGCACCATTATTCATATTTTAATAGTTTGAAACTTGAACAGTAAGTAATGAGGGAGACCCATTGAGGGAAATTAAATTGTTTAATCACATTACAATTAATGAATAAATGTTGAGAGTATTTTTGTATACAATAACCACACACAGCTAGTATTTGCATAATGAGCTGAAACTAAATACCTAACAACCAATGAAACACTTCTACCGAGGTTGGAAGACGGCTGTATGATTGAGGAGATAATCATAGCTTCATGTACCATCAAATATAGTTACATTTTATTCACATATTGAATAAATATGCATAATTAATATTTATGTAATGATAAATTATCGAGACTAATTTCACCCTAACTACACATCCTTCCAGAACTATTGCTCACTTCCGACTGGCCCAAGTTTTGCTTTTATGTTTAACTTATAGACATGGCATGTTGTTATGATCAAGTACACTACAGGTCGGGTGGGCAAACGACATGCAATTCCAAGTCTTATTTCATTCTCTCCTATAGCAAGTTACCGGGAACCACAGGTCTTCAAACGACAAAGGACTAACCGCCCCAACCTACCCTGCCTCTGCCAGTCTGACTTCACCCCTTGATGCGGGAACAATAGTATCTGTGAACCTAAAAAGATATAAGTGGGTGCTTTGGCTGGTAAGACTACACCATAGCTCGTTTTCACGTTTTACGATATCACAAAATGCATTACACAATTATGTTTTTTTTCTAATTACTACTATTGTCATTAAAAATTGACTCAAACCCTTACATATACTTAAATCATGCTTTCCACAGATATGCTTCGAAAACCAAATTGCCATTATTATTCTATATTAAAAAGTAAAGTATTCTGCTGTTACCCTAATTTTTTTCTACATATGACAAACAGACATTCATTTCAGAACATACCATCGAGGGTAACTATAATTTAAAACCTTGCTTCAATTCCCAACGAGACTACGTTTGGTATTGGATTACTACGTGCTTCGAATCCTGACAACGTTAAAAGATATTCACTGAGATATTCGTACTTCAACCCCAACGAAGGTATCTCGAAACATGTGACACTTTCTAAAAATACTATTGTTTAAACCCCAAATCATTTTTGAATGTTAAATAAGAAGGGTATTTTGTTTAAAATAACACAATCGGTATCAATTTTAATTTAATATAAAGTAAATAACATCCATGCCAACATCATGTAGAACAATTTAAAACAAGAGGGATCATGCGTATCTCTAGCATTCTTCCCGATGTATTTGAGTGCTAGCATTTATACTGCAGTGTAGAGGCAATCTCTCGAACAGTAGACGTGAGTATGGTCAACTGGCCTGCAAAGGAGATGAGGGTGTGGGGGTTGTGGGCAAGACTAGTGCCAGAATACAACGACAGGGCACGTGCCAGGCGACCCCTCAGCCTTTGTCTAGCAACTGCAGGAGCAAGCGCTCTGCTCGCCCCGCGCAGGCGTTACCGGAGAGCTCGTGTCTCGACGGTCGTTTTTACTAAGACCTTCCATTCTGCCAGACCGTCTCACACAGCAGAGACTACACCATCACCCCGCCTCTCCATACATAGTTTTAGTATACGTTATTACAATCTTACAATTTGTAGTATATCAATAAAAAAATAATTATTTTTTAAGAATAGTTTTTATAGCTTTTTACATATTATCATTTAAAATAAATAAATAAACCCCACCTCCAAATTAAATATTCGCCTCTCCCAAAATGTGGTTTACCCGCTATGATTGAGTAATGAATACCAAACACCGTAAACATGTGAAGCCACACTTCTATGATACGAAAAAAAAATATTATTTTTGTCTCCATATAGCAAATTCCATCAAAAGTCAAATTTCGTTTAAATTTTTATACGTGTATAAACATTTTTGCATTGCGATATACCACAAATCGTGTATGTATTTTGAGACATACACTATTGTACCATCTTTGTTTAAATCAATTTCTTCCCAAAAAAAATCAGAAAGCGCCACAGCGCTGACATCTCATTCTCAAAACATTATTCCTTTACATTAATTTTTAGTGGAAAAACACACAATGCGAGACTGTAAGCGCATATGCATTCGGCGAAACCTTTATGTAAAAAATAAAACTTAGATCACCAAATATTTAAAAAAAATCCTTTATGTATAATACTACACCTCAAATCAAACTTAAATTCATCACACTGTAAAGTTTCTTCTGAAGAATGCATATCCAACCTCTAACATACCAGACTATGATGATATATCTCCTATCCCAAATGTTTCGCATAGGAAAAGCAAGTAGGTTACAATCAATTCACTTAAAAAGTACCTATAAATCGCTATTACCATTCATTGCATGTAAACACACACACAAATCGCTCCGCGTTCCCAACCTTCATAGCTTGCTACCATTCCGGTTTACGTAAACACACCTTTATTTTTTTTTTCACGAACAAATTATCATATATGAAAAATCATCTCCTGGGAAATGAAACTATTCTTAGCATGTATCATGTGAGCTTAAAAGAAGGACATATAATTTTACAAAACTCTTTAAAACCGATTTCCATGACCATCTTACATACAATAAATAAACAATTTTTAAGTTTTACTCGATTAAAAAGTGAGAGCAAATACTATATTTAAACCCATATTCGGAAGGACTTAAGTTGTAATCCCATCCAAAACCTTCAGATTTCTTACTTTTGACCAAGCTTTCCCAAAATCACAACAAGCAAATGCCGGAATGTTTAAATACTACTCACCATACCAATTTTTCTTATCAATACAAATGTAGTTAACAATTTGCCATCTCGCAGAGGAATGTTGTAGATTGTTCATCTCACATCATAGTTTCCTTAACTGCTTAGAAAAACCATTATCAAAATGCGAACTGTATATATATATATATATATATATATATATATATATATATATATATATATATATATATACAGTTCGCATTTTGATAATGGTAGAAAGGGGTATGTGTGTGTGTGTCTATATATATATATATATATATAGACACACACACACATACCCCTTTCTCGCAATAATTATCATAAATATTTTTTTTTGTTAAAGGAGAATCGCAAATATCCATGCGAATTAGTTCAATACGAAAAGTAATTAAGTTGCTATCAATAATTGTTTCAGTCCAACATCCTTCTAACATCATCACACAGGAAATATACTGACTTAAATTTATGGTGGAGCAGCGAACAAACCACTAGTCTCTTACCAAGAACACGCACTATTAGTCAATCCATTGTACAAATAAATTAATAAACTGCCGTTACAGATACGTATTGTACTGATGAAACTACTTTCTGAAACATCCGAGTAGGGTTTACAATCAGGATCCACATCTGAAAACCTTGTTCTAACGAAACAACATTTAATAATTTAATACGGGCAGTGGGTGTGTATTTATACAATAATTCGAATTGTGTAAGTTTAACATCAAAACGCTGTTCATAAAGCTAAAATAGAGTATTCAAATATTTTCCGCAGAGACCTCTGTTCTCTGTGGATTCATAAGAAAACTAACGTAAAATTATATGTACTGTAGCTGTTTTTAGAAATTGCACATCAAAACTATAAAATTTAAAATTAAATTGTATGTGTAAACGTACCGTTTCTTTTTACTGTACTGCATACTGGTTATTTTTTCCCCTGGTTGAACGCACTTGTATTGCCATGGATGCAACATGAGCGCAATAACCGCGACTCTATTGCATTTGCAGCCACACGGGCTATGTTTACGGACATAAACGTTCGGACACAAAAACACCGTGTAATGAAATCGTTCATCCCCTTGTGATTACGAGTTACGCAGCACTGCACGTACAGGAAGAAGGGGAAAAAAAGGGAGGGAGGAAAAAACATTTGTCGAGATAACGTCGACTTGTTAAGTCTGTCAAGAGAGGAAGCTTTATTGCTCCCCAAAAAATGACGCCATGCGAGTCTTTATCACATGTCTGGGATGGGATGATCCCTAACTGTTTCACGGCTTATCAGATAATGTGTCGAATGCTGAAGAGGAAATTTGAGCCTGTCAGAAGCGGTCACCAATAAGCGGGATATGCCTCTGATGTTGCTAGTATGGCACGTGAACAAAATAACTGCCCCTTTTTGGAAGAGTATTGTGAATAATTGAATTTCACACATTTTTCAGTGCACTGTGTACGCACGATTGTTTATAATGCTGCTGGTAGAACAGTCAGAGAGAATGTGAACGAGGCTGTTAATAACAATCATTTACAGCTAACTTCATACAAAACGAGTTCATTCACTATTTTGTACACATGACTCGATAACATAATTATACATTGTATACAAATTTTGTGTGGTTTTTCATTACATATAATGGATATCCTGTAAGCGCTAATAGCTTCCACAGTACATAGTAATTCATTCTAACAAAAGTTTTCCAAATCTTATTGCAAAATGAACCTATATGTTCCTACTTTTGTTTTTCTGCGAAAACTTTGAATGCATTACCGGTGTTAAACGATGCAGGGAAGACAAGCTGCGAGGAGCGTTATGATAATAAATATTAAATTTATATTTTACTATTCAACATTCACACATCAAACAATTGTTTTCCAAGGAAAGCAAGAATTATGAATAGAAAAAGTTCCAGAGTGTAATATATAGAATTAGAAAATCTTAGGAAATCTATTAAAAAAATTTATCACACCTTTTAACAAAATACTTCAAACGTTACGTAAAGTGTGTGAGAAAATGCTGGTGTGAGTTTACTGGGCTATTAAATCACCCACCCGCCAGAAACGATCTAAATTAAGTAGTAATTGCAAAGTAAATGAATAACAGTAAAGTAAAATGGGTGGATACACGCTTTAACTCTTAAAGCTTTCTAAGACTTAATTCTGTCAGTTAAAGGATGCACAACAATTACATTAGAAATCAATTCCAAAGCTTAATAAGAAATACAATAAATCGAAATATAATTACAGAATATACTAAACCACCTTCTAAAATCGCCAGTTGAACAGATAATCTAAACAAACACTTAGTTACTAGTCACAAACTGGAACAAAATCAAAGAGATTGATTTGGGTTATGGGGAAATGTAACACAATACCAGCAAAACGACACAGACTCCATTAAATTAAAAAAAAAAACCAAACTTTTCTAGCTTGAATACGGTGCACGGTTCGACCATACAGTTTCTGTACGACGCAGAGCCTCTGGTTTATTCCTACACCCGTGGTTGAAACAAACATCAGGTGTGACCTGTGCATAATCACTCACCAATAAAAACATATTTTTCCTGGAACTTGAATATCCTTAGTGAAAAAATTATATGCACGAATTTATCATTTAGTACATACAGATTCTTACTTGCAACAAAAATGCCATAAAATATTTGTATTATTTTTTTTTATTTGATTTTGCTCTGTCTTCTGGGCCAGAATGATAACTTCAGACGAGTAGGAAAGATACCCATTAAACTCATATAAATTACATTTAAACAAAATACATTAATTCATATCATGCCCGAGTGTCAAACATGAAGCCTATATATTCTAACAAACCTTGATAACACTGTTGACGACGATTTCCTCTTGTAGCAGATAAGAACCAAAATTAACATCTAGCGTAAATTATGTATGCGTGGCGGTACCTGTTCCCACGGCTTGTAGTAGGTACTCCAAAACACGTTACGTCAGTACCGATTTCGTGATTGGATTACTTGAACTATCACTCATCTTAGATGTTTGATAGAGAATCACGAACGTTCAGCGCCTGAGTAGCTTCAATCGGACTCACCTAGTCAAGTAGAAAATGCCCTACCGCATAGGTACGTGGTCAATAACAGAAGGAAATTGGCAACTGTGCACGTAATATGTCGAAGTCTAAGCTGTGCTCAACATTTTTCGCGCATAACAGGAGGCCTTAGATATGCGTATTACATCGTATGAACAGCTCTTCGTATGCAGCTTCCCTCGAAGATGTACGCTTTGAAGCGATGTTGCACTTCAAAAAGACATGGATTTGCGTTTTTTTTCAAATGGTATTCTTTTCCAAAGGGTTACAGAATCACAAAATGAGATACAAAATTCCTTCAGTCGGTAACCAGCAACGCTGCAGCAAGGACGTATACCTGTTTCGTTAGTTATCCAAAATATTTCGGATGCAACCGAAAGTACTGTGATTCGTCAGATGACAGACTTTCTTGTTCAAATAATCTTTAACGTTTGAAATGAAAACCGTACAGTTAAATTCTCGACGGTGTCCAAACCACAGTTAGCGTCCAAATAAAATGATGTAGAATGACGTTTTCAGAGATTTCCTAGTAGTGACAACTCCGTGTATAGGTCCGTCATGAAGCTAGAAACTTAGCTCCAACCGTAATATAAGCAAAACAACGGAAACATGGTATTCTATTAAAAGGTTAGTTATCGAACAGAGATTTCTATAATTTCAAGACGAATGTTAGTTTGGAAAACCGTTAAGCAAATGCGTTCTACCTTATCTCTTATAATTTGAATCCGGTATAAGAAAAATGTATGTCTGGTTCTTCATGACGATCGTGATTAGTTCTGCAGCAATGTCTCCGCCAATGGGAAATATCACTGAAAAATAAGTTCCATTTGAAATTGCTTATAATTTAATTAAATTGATGCAAATCTAAGAAGGTTTTTCAAGATTATGTCATTCTTTATAGTTGGTGCATTAGGACGTATGAAACCATTTCGTAAGAAATGTTTGCTCATGTTTTCTGTTTGCCAGGTACTTGCTAACTTCCAGTGGGATGGCTGGATTTGTCAGTAATGGCATGTTTCAGGGCAGTGCCACAAAACAATATTTACGGTAGTTTTTACATGTAAGAAACAGTCGTCTGTTGTTGAATAAAACTAACATTAGTCGTCCCTGTGAAATATAATTAAATAAAATGTTGGTAATGTCTATAATTTAAAGAAATATTATGCATTCTAAATTCGAATCAGTGGAAAATCAAAGATTTGCAGTGAAATTAAATGATTCCTAGCAGTGAAATTCGCTCCACTTAGAAACAGTGGAAAACCACTAATTGTTTCAGTGAAAAAATTTCACGCATTGAATTAATGTCGTGAAGCAATTTCAACGTTGACTAAATGACGTTCAAATGCAGTGGCGAATTAAAAATGTCTTTTTTTTTTTAATTTAGCCAAATAATTACGCGAAATAAACATAATTACGACGGTTTACTATTCATACTGCACAACTTACAGTAATTTAAAAAAAAGTAAACAATATTCTGGACATGTCCGAGACTGAGCTCACATACCCTTCCCAATTTGTTTTTAGACCGTTACCTTACCATAGTTTTTTTGTCGTTGTTGTGTGGAATTGGCGTTGGCGAGCTCAAGTTAGACCAACTTGTTTAGAAATTCCCATTGCGGCAAGCAAGCAGAAAATTTGCTGCGGAGGGACCTCGGCGCGGACCCACGACCTTCTGACTACAAATCGGCCACCCTACCCCTGAGCTATCAGAGCAGGGCTCCATCTGAGCTACGACGTCAAGTTGAAAAGTGAGAGAAAAATAGGTTTTCAGTTTAATTGGTAGCGTTACTATTGTTAAAACGAATAGTATATATGAGTGCACTCTCTTTACCACTTTATATCCAGTTTAAACCTTCAAACAGCGCTCTGTGATTATTTCATGAAAAACAAAATGAAAGACGTAACAACAGAATGAAAGGCTGACTGTTCATATTACCTCATAAAATGTTGTTTTGAATAACAAAACACATTTTAGAAAGTATTTTGTATTGGTTTTAATAGTTTATTCGTTGTTATTTCACTTGATACATGTTGTTTAACGGCCATTTTTACACGCTGTTTAACTGATCCATCAGTAAAAAAACCGCTTAAAAACAGTGAACAAAATGACTGATGTTTCGTTGGAAAATTTCAATGGATCAATAAGTGAAGGAAACCTGGCATTTTTTCACTGATTGATCAGTTCAATTCACTAAAGTGACTGTTGAATCAGTCAGGTACTGTTGACACGATTGAAACAGAGAAATTCTAACAGATTAATGTTTAGAGTGTGATAAATTGGAAACTTAAGGATCTTCGTTCATTCATACACCATGTCAGCATTCGACGTTCTCTCTTAAACCCTTTATACAAAATTCGCTGTTAACTAGTTGTTAAAAATACAACAGAAAAATTAGGCACTGTTCTTACCAATCAATTCAGAACGTAATTTGTATAAATATTTGTTTTACATATTATATTATATTATCTTGTGAAGAACCGTTCATCTAAATCTGTCGGTATATTCAGAATGAAATATACCTCAATATATAGACAATTCGTTCACCGTGGCAGTTACGGAGTGTGAGAGCAGGATGATATTGTCTCCAAATTCTACGAAATTAACAAACGTTTACTACATCAAGGACGCTTGGAAAACGTTTGAAGAATACATAATAATAAATAAAATGGAAGAACTAACACGTCACCAATCAAATAATGGTTTTATCAGTATTCGGGTTATTAAAAACTTTAATTAATTTAATGTCGGGTGGCATTACAAGAAACTATGATAGATCTGCCATGAAAATAGTTTCACGCATTTACGTATTCCTCTAGATACAAATCTAGAAACACGGTGCCTAAATGCGAGTTTATTTATGTCTTCAGCCATGGAAATATCAGAGTATAAGATCAGTTACTTCTATTGTCAGTTGTAAACAAAAAAAGAAAAGAGAGTCACGACGTAATGTGGAGAGGGCTAGTAAGCTACTGGAAAAGAAAACAGAAATTCGTGAAGGAAATAAAGTAAGAAAATATATGGTATGGTTAGCCGATCAGCTTTGTAGTGTGTGCACGTAGATTGGAAGAAAGAAGATAGTGTTAGAGAAGGGTATTCCATTCTGAGTAGGGACAGCAGAGAGTAGGAAATGATGGGCAGTAAATAGTAGTTAGTCCCTGTGACGGAAGCTCAGTTATCCTGTTCTGAAAGTCGTAATATCGTCGATTCCCTCTCAGTTAAATTATCCTTCCTTATTTTCAAACATGGAAACCATTAAATACAAAAAATATGTATGTTTCTGAATTATTTAAGGGAAATGTGAGATTGAATATGTAAAGGAAGATATTTTAGTAAGACATGTGTTGATTTTCTGATATACATTTGTTTTTAATTTCTACAATTTTTTTTATTTTAACTTATTGGGAGGGCTTAGGTATATACACGATGAATTCGATATAACAGCAACACACATATCCATTGCATTAGGGCTTTTATTGATCTTATCGCAATGGCGACTATAGGAAGACGAAGTGGCAATACACGGCGTGAAAAAAGAATGAGGGGGTGAGTGGGTGGATAGTGATCTTAGTCGGTTGACAGGGGTATGAGAACGGGAGTGAAATAGGGGAAAGTGTTGAAGGAAACCTTAGTTCCAACAATGTGATGGCTAGGAAGAGGGAATAACTGTCTGAGCAATCGTGTAATAAGTTAGCTTAAGAAATTTTGAATACTGGCTTTCCTGCGCCACTTCGTACGCATTACATTTAGGATTTGGAATCGCTTTTAATGCTTTTTTTATCCAGTAATCCTAAGAAAAGCTTAATCCAGTACCTATGTACATCCCTGATCACCATATTTTCGGAACCGTTTGAGATATCCCAATGAACCAAATACTAAGGTGGTCCTGGGGTTATTTTATACTGTGTAAATTTGATGTCAATACGTTCAGTGGTTTTCGATTTAAATCCGGTCGGACAGACAGACATACACGAAAACAATTAACATTAGATACGGCTTAGTAATCAATTACAGTATATGAAAAAATAACTAAAAGTGGAAAATTCGAAATTCACAAACATACACTTCGATTTTATTTATTTGCATTGATTCCAATATTATGCGGTATGGGAAGGTTTCCATAAATTCGGTTTATTGAAAGTTTAGATAGTCGGAAATACTCGGAAAAGCCTCCAATTTTTGGAAACAACGGATTTTGTTGTCATATCTAGATGTCTCCGCTGTTCACAAATTTTTATAGAAGAAAATAACATGAGTTTTTAAAATATATAATAGGGGCTATTGCATCAAAAAATGAATCCGATGGCTTGAATTACTCCGAAGTTATCCAAGTGTCACATAAAATGGCAATGGAATAACTCAGTTTCCTCAAAATTCTAAGTTTTTTTTAAGGTGTTAATATTATTTCAGATATATTACATTCAATTAAAAGTTTTAGATGGCAACCATTTCCGGAAACAATATTATGTTAATTTATTATTATAAGTTGATATGTTTACTGCTTACTAGAGCTTTGCTTCCGGAGAAAAGTAGTTGGCAAGTACTTAAGACAGCTCCTGATGAACAGGATGCATTTTTATCGTTGCTAATGTAATAAAGGAGAAAGCTTAGAGTTAAAACATTTTCATAATCTGATTATGTATGCATTAACTACAATTTTGAACTACATCTGATGTATGGTGCAAAAGTTGACATGCCAATTTATAACATATAAGAAAATGCTGTTAATATTTTCATCATTTTTATCACTTTGATTCTTGTAATCCACGACAGAATTTATCAGAAAATTTTATGATCAATTACTGAAAGCTCTTCGGATACAATCACTGCTCCTATATTTAAATAATCACCTCCTACCACGACGAACCTGATTCGATTCCCGGACGGGTTGCTCCCGGATTTTTGCATGTGGAAATCGTGACTGACGATGCCGCTGATCGGCGGATTTTCTCGGGAAACTCCGGCTTCCCCTTTCCTCTCATTCCAGCGCTGCTCCGTACTTACCTCCTTACACCCTCATCGGCTCGCAAGACCTCGATGTTACGGCCCTCCCAAATTTGTTCACTTACGTATTCACTGTATTAATATATAATCGCTCTCTTATTTAGTAGAGAATATAAGGCCTACTCTTCGACATTTTTCACCGGTTAATTCTGCATTTCTTCGTATTTTATAATATCTGCTGGCGTGATTATTTCGTTTTTTTTTTTTTTTTTTGCCATTTTCAGCTTTATAGTCGTGCACTGGACTCGCAACTTTGTATCTTTGTTGGGAAGTTTTACCAAATATCTAATATTATACAGATATGCAATATTATCTTAATAACAGTAATAGTAATCTTTACGCTAATTCCCTAAATTTCCAAAGATATAACAATTTTTATTATTACACGTTACTGTCACCTTACTATTAAAAGGGTTACAGTAAATAGAAGGACAGGCCTACAATTACTTACATATTTAAATTTACACCCTAACAACATCACACGCAACCGTACCTTATCGAAGATTTGAACTCATCATCATTCGCCTCAGAAGATGAGGCTCCTACCAACAACGCCGTCACTGATTTTTGTATTATTCTTGTAAACAGTACATCACGCAGTTATAAGTCAGTAATCAGTCTAATTAATAAGCTTTAAGGGTGCTCATACGTTAAAGGTTGGGATTTTCATTCGTAGATGATTGATGATTTTATGTGTGCTCTATATTAGCTTTTAATGGAACGATCATCTACAAATTTGTAGAAAATTTTTGCAATCAGTTTATTAACTCCAACTTTCACCATAAAAATGTTTTTCAATTTTTTGACATTTGTTTTCATTAATAAAATACTGCTAGTAATAACGTCAATTGTGGCCTCTTGGTACGGCTAGCATGCTGCTATGACACAGACGGGGGCGCCTTGTTACTGGAACAGTCCTTGAATATTTAGCGTGTTCTCAAGAACGGCATATGGTTTCCTGCTAATAAAATGGCGCAAACATTTTGATTATATTCTGCTGTGTGTCCAGCGCTTGGAAGAAGGGGGGAGGGGACAGAAGGAAACGAGACGAACAAAGAATTATGATAAGCGGGCACAGTAATCATAATTTTCTACTTCTTCCTCGGTGATGTCAGAAGGTGAATTGGTGGCGAAATACTATCGCAAGAATGTTCACAAATAATCTGACAATTTGGTAATATTATCAATATTTGGTTATGTCTTCTAGGACATGATGTTCTGTATGATACACGAGAGGTATATTATAAAGCAGCATTCAATCATACAAACACTCTTCGACTGGCTTCAATTAGCTGCGATAATTGTTTGAATTAATTTGTCACAATTATCTGGTCAACAATGGAAATACCAATAAATGCCTTTAAAACAACGCGTATACATACTTTCAATACTGATGTGTTCTACGACTAAGTTTTCGCACCTGTCGGCGTAACAAACCATCCTCAATAGCAGCTGGATGAAACTGAAGCACGTGATAGCCTCAACGCACTAGAAAAGAACAAAAAACGTTATTACTGCCATTAAATAAATGTTTAGGTAAATAACTGTATCATTTGAGCAGCTTTATTGCGTTAGTAAAAGAACTGTAAATGTTCTTCCTCTCGGATATCATTTTCAAGACTTGTTGGAAAGCAGGATGCCTGTGTTTGTGGAAGTATAAGGGCTTCAATATATATCTGTACTACTGTACGAATTAAATTATCAAACCTTAAAACATATAATTCATAAGCATTTTGTTTAAAGTTTGCTTCGTGCAGCGTATTTAAAAATTTTCTCATGTATTTGTATTACAAATCTTCTTTGTGGAACTTGTATTGCAACGCAGTGAAAAAATTAAATTTGCTGAGATACGTCTTAGACTTCATCAACCACTTCAGAAGATCGTATGTGAATGTATTTTAATAATATTTTTTTAATATTTTTGTTATGTAACATACGTATCAGATTATTTCGTTTTCAAGGAGAAATTCTTTACAACAGAAAATTTTAAAACAAATTTTTGTAGCAAATCACTTTTTCTATAGGTATAAAACTTAATACCCAAAAAGATAAAGAATATTTCTTCAAAAAATATATTAAATATGTTTTTTTCACTCATACACAAAATTATAAATTTTACCTCAGGCACCGAGGTAGTTATTTAGTCCAATACTTCTAAGTCGAGACTTAATTCTAGTTAGATTTTTTCTGACAACATTGCATCTATCGCTCTGTATTCACCCCTTTTAAAACTTAGCAGTAAATAAAATTATTGCTCAGGTTTACCTGCGATTTTCTGCATTCCAAAGTAACGCGTTGAGCTCTCCATTTTTTTGTTGAATTAAAACTAATTTGTAAAATCTTAATATTTTGGCCAAAGTATATGTAAAAGAAGGCATGACCTATTAGAAAGAATTAAATTGTTTATAACACATTTGAACCTAAGCGAAAGAGGCCACGTTGGATGAGCTGTTAGTCTGCTCGTGAGCGGTTAGTCTGCTCGTTTCCCACGAAGCAGTGTTCAATCCCCAGAAAGGTCACTCCGAATTTTTGCAATTGTGAATAGTGCCGGACGATACCGTTCGTCAACGAGTTTTCTCGGGGATATCCCGTTTCACCCACCCCTTCATCCCGACGCCGCTTCATATTCGCCGCAATCACCCTCATCGGTTCTCAGAACCTCACTGTTAAGATCCGCACATCTCTCTTCACTTTAAATGACCTGAGCGGGGTAACTTAGGATGCTGACGGGAAAATTCGTTTCAAACATATTTACTGACGAAACTAAATTCAGGTTACAGAAAATATTTGTTTCATTGGATAAGCAAGACCTCAAAAATTACTAGAAGAAAGCAAGTTCCACTGCATTTTCATAGTTCTACGCGGCTTTGTTTATATACATTTCTTCAGTTGAAAACTTGCGGTTCAACTCTTCCCTGTTTCAGATACGCATACCGTTCCCAGTTATTGGCAATAGCTGCACTTATTTCTACATAAATTTTCCCACTGTGTAAAGTAATTCGGTATCCGTGAAAGTTGTTAAAAAGGCATACTATGAAAGATCTGTAAGTGTTTAATCCACTGCCGCTTGCACATGAACAGTGAGATGCCGTTTATCTTGTCCTTCGCGTAGCAAACACACTCATTATAAAGGCGCCTTTTATGTGATCTGCACGATATTTGGCAGGCGGGAATAATGATCGCTAGAAATGCCGGTAATATTGACGAGATAACCATACCAACCGCTGACGGAACATAAGGGTGCGAGGAACAGGCTGGTCGGAGAGCAAAAATTCTCATTTGCGCCCCGTTAGGATTTTATAGTAAATTAGTGTTGGAGGCAATGGCAGCACCGACTAGATAGAAAGCCCATGCGCACAGCTGTGACGTCATCACGTGTGGGCCATCCTCCCCCGCAGGCGCGCTACCAGACCGCGGGCAATAATACAGTGCCATAAATCTACGTATCTTTATGTGGATTGTGTGCAATATTGTAAATATGTTATACACATGGGACAGTAAACAATAATACAATGATAATGGCAGTGAAAGAGAGGGGTAGAATAATGGAACTAGGTGAAACGCAAATTATATGTTAATAAAAGTGATATTTTTTGAATATTAAAATAAAATTGAAAACATTTTACTCTAAAAATTTCTTTCCACAAAACATACTCGCTATAAATATTCAGTGTACATAGTGGTAAATATGTAAGGTTAACTAAAAATATAAGTAAGTAATACGTATTGTAATTTACATTTCTTTTAACACAAGAATAAGAATTCTTTAATAAAATGAGTTTAAAAACCATATAACACAAATATTTAAATATTTCCTCGGACTTCACCTAACATGTCAACGTACAGTACAAATAAAGCGAGAATAATTACGAATGATCAACAATACTTGTGTCCGTAGATAGAAGATACCTTGTGTTTTAATTATCGAACTAGAATGAATAGGATTAGTCAAAATTAATATTATTACAACATATGTCAACAATATTATATCTGTAGGACCATAGTAACTTGCCCTTCGTATTTAATACGCGAAAGTTATTTAAATATTAAGTTACTGCTTAAAAACTGTTTTTAAATACTTTAGTTGCATTGTAATTGTACATAATCATAATACGTAATAATTTATAAAGCACACGAAATAAAACATTTTTGAATTTAAAATAGATTAAGATATTAGCTTGTAACGTTGAGAAGCAAATACAAATCTCAGTATATTTAAATATTATAAGTACTTATTTCCTTTACCTATTAAGATTTTCACCAGGCATATTTTGCCAGAATCAACAGATCAGCTTAATTTTATTTTTCTAACAGAAGTAACAAAAACCACCAGAACGATATGATTACATAATTTTCGTAATGTACAGCGTGCATTTTGTCATTAATTGTTTTACAAAGGAAACTTTTCACTCCACTCTGACAATTATTTGGGTAGCTGAGTGTCACGATTTTTGTATAAGCAAAATAATAGATTTATAGTATACGTTAAGTCCTTCAAAGCCTCCAGGGGATGCAGGACCATAAAACAACAGAAAAATAGTTATACTCTATGAAGAATTTTCTGGTAGACTTCCTAAACTGTAAAGGACTTTTCAACATATACACTGTATGGTAATTATACCACACATCAAGCTGCAGATATAGGCATGTTTAGCGTCGTTACTATATAAAGTTGGGAACTTCCCTACGCATTTGACTGTTTCCTGAGCAAATGTAGACGTTACAATGCATGTATAGGGGAACATTAGATTTCCTGCTTTCTCACAAAGCTTATACAGTGGTATTGTAGGTTTCCGAATAACGTCTTAGAGTGTAGCTTGGATTATATCCAAAATCACTGTCTCTAATCCATATGGACAAAAAATGTTTTTCTGTAAATCAATCACAGCTCTGCTGCTGGTGTTGGTGTTGGCGTGTAGCGTACCGAAAGTGAACTATTTTCTTAAATGCTTAAAAATTCCAAAATAGATATAATGACAGCTTAGCTCATTACAAACCAACAGCCCAGCGACACAATCTATCGTGCCAGCTTCTATAAATTATTTATTTTCCATTCCGGGATTCTATGATATATAAAGGTCAGAATTTGGTCGGGCCGTGTCTCTTGTTGAACGTTTCACTCAAGAACAACACTGCAGCACAATTACAGCATTAGTGTGTAAGAATGTAACAAGGGAATACGAACACTTCTCACGCATACACTGAGTGAGCCACAAGATGACATGCGATAAATAATCTTATAGGCTAGTTACGATAACGTGAGCACTTTTCGAATTCCTCTCAATTTCATTAATATCCAATAAATAAGTTTTATTGTAATCTTAGACGTTAACGTTCGAGTGCGGTGAAATAAATGGACTGTGTTTATTACTTCTATTGCATCATTTATTTAAATACACGATGGAAAGATAGAAAGTGGCTGACAGGAAAAAGTAACTGAATCCTCAATAGTGCTCACTGTACCGTCAACACCCTATAGAAAATATCGGATAAGCTCATTCAGTGAAGTCATCATACCACTGATATTAAGAAAACGCATTACATTTAGGTCCATTATGCTTATACCTTCTCACTTTTTACATTTATCGATAATGTTGCTTACGTAATTGGCAAGGTGCCTTCGTTTTAATTTCCCTCTCATTCACCAGAAAACATTACACTCTTAATATTATGCATTAATACATATGATAATGGATTATACATGAACCAACTTTGCTACAGTGCTATTAGGTTTTCCACATTTATCATATTGTAAGAATAAGCACTGCTATATTATAATACACATTTAAATGCCATAACGCGCTATTTACTAATACATTACAAACATATTTCGCATTACCCTTATTGTTGCATATGAGCTCATAAATACGAATATTATATTTAGTGAACGAACTTAATCATTAACAAAAATGTATTATGCTGAACGGGACCACCTGTGCACAAATCATGCATTTCTTAAGTCTTTTTACGTATCTATTAAATGGATGAACACTACGAATATACGCTGAAAATAAGACATTAACAAGTTTTGGTAGTTTAGACCGTTTGATATAACAACGTGTCTATACGCACAAAGATACTTTGAGCAACTGCCCAGTCGAGCGAATTCAACTCGTGGCCTTTGACCTAAAGTGCGTGACGTCATACGCTCGGAATTCGATTGTGCGCGGGCCTTCTATATAGTCGGTGTTGGCGATGGTAACTTGAAGGTATCCATAAACGGAAAAATGGGTTCTGGGCGACACCAACAGAGCACTGAAATAAGGGAGGACCTTTTGATTGTCAGACGGGCACGAATAGATTCAGCGACTTCCTTGTTGATAATCTATCGGCATATGACATCTTCTCAAGAGCAGTGCGCCTATCGCAGCCAACCTACAATCTCGATAACATTTACTTTTCTCATTAACTCGACATTGTTGACTTTGTGAGTAGTGATAAACATGCAATAATACTACATGCGTACTCTCTAAGAAATTATTCTGAAATTTACCATACCAGTGTATACGCTTAGTGGGAAAGCGCGAATGGTTTTTTTTTCCCCCACAATGCATCCATTATAGCGTTCCAACATTTGCTCAGGAAACAGTCAAATGCGTAGGGAAAGTCCCAATCTTGTATAGTAGCAACTCTAAACATTCCTATTTCTGCAGCTTTAGGTGTTGTACTGTTACCATATAGTGTACAGGTTAAAAACTAATTGCAGTTTTGAAAGCTTACCAGAACATTTTTTACAGTATAGACTTAATAATTAAGAATTTTATTTTGGGACAGATGACCAAAGTGTCAGAGTTCTGAAGTACCGCAGGTGATCACTGCAATATCTGTCTAGCTCTACAGTGGTAGTCGAGCGAGTCACCGCATATGATTGTCGTTCGTCACCGGCAGTGATATAAGGGTCGTTGAATGCAAAGTGGTATAATGAGGACGTTTGGCAACCCCGTCTGCTTTTTTTTCCTGGTTAAGTGCCCAGTAGGTATTTTCCAGCAAGATGGCCCTCCGTACCCGAAGATTTGGTTTCCCAGGAGTGTTTGGTTTTTGTTTCACTAATTTTGCCGCTGACCAATCACCTGAGTTAACCTATCGAACTTTCAAATATCAGACTGAGTGCCTTCTTTCACAACGTCGAAATGCCCTTAATTTGCTTCATAATTTTCTGCAACTGTGGGGAAACCTGTTTGATATCATAAAATATTTGATTTATTCCACGTAAGATAATGTCTTTGCATGTATTCAGGTACATGGCTATTCTACGACATAGGTATGAGGAACATATTTTAATTCCTTTTTTTTTGTGTACCATAGCGCAAATAAATTTAATATGACTCCAACAGTCCCTTATCGGTGCACAATTATTTAAAGTAATGAGTGTTTCCTTCTTTATTAAAACGTCATGGGCGAACACATTTAAATTCGAGGAGAATAGTTTTAGTTGCCAAAGCACCAACCATTCAGCTTCTAGTGGAGTACAGAAAACAAATACTCGAATACTTCCTGTGAAGGCTAATTAAAGTTATTTGTTCTCTGTGCGCTTCTAAAATCTAATAATTCGCAAACAATGAATGGTCCGTTTGTGAATTAATATCATTTTGACTGAATAAATTTTAATATTTAGAACTCCATAATATTGGAAAATTTTTCATTAAGATAGTTTACCTTTCTGTCTGGGAGGAAAAGATTTAATTATAAATCCAAGCCAGGTGAACCTCTTATTCCCTGCCCGACTCTGATCAAGTATTTGAGAAAATCAATTTAAACGTTTACTCACAAATGTTTAATTTAGTTACTTTACATGCTTCAGGTTATTAGCTGGTTTCTACGGTCATACCCATGTCTCGACGCCTTTAATAAATGGCTATCTACTTATCGCGCAGAGTTTGGTGAAAAACTACTGTTCGTTAAACAAAATGCAATATTTGAGGTCATATTTTGTGGACAATGCCACAAATAATTGATACTAGCACCTATAAAGGGGATAAATACACAGTAAACACACGCACACACATATATATATATATTGCATTTTGTTATATATATATATAACAAAATGCAATATATATATAGCCTATTATTAATTTAAATGTTTTAAATAGTTGCACTGCCATCATAACGTCCCCTCTTTTGACAATTTAACTGACACAAGGTGAACTGTATTTTCCTACATATTTTGTAGAGAATATTTGCTATATGTACCGTAGAATGCGTACAAAGAAAAATTATTTTAAGAACACTTCGATTTTCCAAAATCGCAAGTGGTATTCATTTCCAGCAAGCTTTTCCGTAGCCAATTAAAAAAATACGTCTATTGCTTCAATATGATGCAGTAGGCGTTTCTTAGGTACACTAAGAGAATTTAAATTAAGGTAACAAAACGTCCGGAATGAAGTTTAAACCCTATTTTTCCTATAATACAGATTTATACATGCACGGCGATATCTATAAATCTAAACGTATTAGGCCTACTACTGCGGCCCAATGATAGTTAACAATAGAGAACTACTTGAATATTTTTCATTTTGTCGTTATCCTACATGCTGGATTAATGTTTACTGATCAATAACTTTTATGTTGTGTACGTGTTTAGGGTTCGTAGACTAATTTATAACCTACTATACATCAGCTCTTTTTAGATACCTATTGTTACCAGCTACATGTAGAATTTAAAGTTATTTATGGGTATTATTTTGGGTTTGTAAGGTGGCAATGAATATAAAATGGTTGAAAATTATTGTTGAGATTATGTTTTCATGGCGATTGTGGTGATGATCAGAGGGATCACTCTACAAGCTGTCCCAGACTTAAACTTTTGAAGCTCTATGTTTTGTAGTGGTTGATTATATGGCAATGATTCTGTCGGTTGTGACGTTGATATTAGTAATATTGTTATGATCGGTTTCTACAGATTTAACCTGCTTCATCTTTGAATGGAACAGTGGTAACATTGCTCTAGGCTATTCACGATAAAGTCAGGACTTTTGAAAACCCTCACATTTGGAATAATAATTAATAAATGTTACTTATTTTCGCCTTAAAAGTAAAATTGCGAATGCGGTGGAATACATACCCACAGTGTTCATTACTTACGCTGCGATATTTATTTAAATTGATGTTTAAATGATATAAAATGGCTTGAAAGTAAAAAAAGCAACTAGGAAATCTAAAGTGTTCACTTACCAGTGAACAGCCTATAAGTTTACTGGTAATGAGGAAGTGCACAAATATTTAAGTGATCGCCATTGACCAGATGAATATAGTGTGTTAGTGAACATGAGCGTGGTTTTCGGGAACTGAGCATAATAATAGTGGTCAGGTGCTATCTTTTTTGGCCGATGCATTGAGATAATAACGTTCTTGCAAGGAAAACTGGGCGTGATCAGACAGCATTCATTAGGCCTTATGAGGTTTATATTCAGAGCTTGAAATTCATGGGTGACAAATTCTCGGAATTATAAGCAAGCTATTACTTCACTTCAATTTTAATTTTAAAGTGTGCACCTACAGTTACATTATTATATGAAAAAATTGTAAATACCAAAAACCACTATCAAAACAATTAAGGTAAGATTTCCAGTAAACATGATGGCGAGAGTGTCAATGCAATACATTTTTGGCAAGAATTTATTAGATAATTTGTAACTATAATCTCTTAGCATATATTTACCCGTTTTCAAACATATTGAATATACGCTTCTTTAATTGTACTTAAGTCACTATTACAAAAAGTATGAAATTCAAAAAAGGAGGGAGGGGAAGGGGCCACAAAAATTAACAATTTTATATTTGTACCAAACATTGTTCACCGTGTTCGCACTGTATGTGACATTTCTCTAGAATATGAAAAATTTTTCACTTTATATTATTTAATAATTTGATGTCAAACACAAAAGTCTTCTGTTTCGTTAAAGCTACTATAGCAAATACTATAGGCGGTTCGCGGTAAAGTGAACACTTTTCAGACCCTGGTTACATTTTTGTTTCAGTCATACTTTATACCTTAACCAACTTTTTAAATAATTATTGCCATGTAAGTAATAAACACAGTGTGTTTATTCCACCGCACTCGGAATTTAACGTCTAAGGTTATAAAAAAAAAAACGTATTGGCATTTATTTCAAATGAGAGGACTTTCAGAAGTTCTCACTTTACCGTGCATAGCCTATAGCTAAGTTGAACAGATGAGAAATTTACAACGTAAGCTTTACCTACGAATCCTATGGACTACCGCGTAACACATATGTAAATCACAAAAGAACATAGCATACATATATGAAAAAAATTGTATATAAATATATTTCGCATATTTTGACGTTTCATTTAATGTGTTAACGGTTATTTTGTGATTACACATGTCTCAAGCAAGTAGTTTACAGGTTTGTTGTAAATGTTTTCATTTGCACAACTTAGTATTCGTTATTAGGCCTATGCTGCAACAAAACAGAAGAATTTTGTATTTGACAACAAATTATTCAAAAAAATATAAAGTGTAAATAATTTTTATTTATGGAAATTGTCTTCACATGCAATGCTGACTAGTTGAACAAAGTTTGGTACAGTGTAAAATTATTAATTTTTTGGGATCCAAAACTGTTATATCTTGAAATTGATTAAGTTTAAGTTTTAACTTTTAGATTTTATGTATGCATTTGTGTACATAAGTTGGCAAGGCATGACAACACCACAAGGCTTTCACGCAGAAAATCATAAGATATTCGGTATCTGACTCTATTGTATAACAGTGTTGTATTATGACATAATATGACGTAATATATTCTTCTGAATTTTGTCTTGCGTAAAGGTAACATGCGCGTGTGCGTGTACAAATCTATATAGCCATACGATAA
Organism: Dryococelus australis; assembly: GCA_029891345.1. Lineage (NCBI taxonomy): Eukaryota > Metazoa > Arthropoda > Insecta > Phasmatodea > Phasmatidae > Dryococelus > Dryococelus australis. Next base: position 129,266,568 of record CM056994.1, on the reverse strand, counting down.
TATACTTTTAAAACATTCGTACCAGTGTTACGTGCAAAACGAGTGCAAAATTAACACATTGTTATAACTGGTCTATGTGATTAAAATCACATTTTTTTAAATTACGGCACAACACACTGCCATAAACGTAGCCTAATAAACGAAGACTGATACATCTGTTTTAACTTGCAATATGCCAACGACTGGGAATTTAACACTACGCCGAATATATGCTTTGATGAAGGATTTTGCGATACGGAAGATGGCCTCGCTGTTCAAGTTATTGGCGTTATAATGGCGTGACACAAAGGTTTAGGGTCAACCAATAGTTTAAGTAAAATATTTAAACAAAAGTATACTAATAAATGAACTTCTCTAAAATGTTTACTTCTACTGTCCCATCAAAGTGTAAGAAAGAACTCCGTCAAACGTGCGAATGAAACCTCAGGAGATTGATGGCATCGCGTCACCATGAATAACTTTAATATTTTTATTGACTCACCAAACGTATTCGGCTTAAAAATTGTGGCATTTTGTTATACATTTTCCCTTTGTTTGACGGACATAAACAAACGCTTGGGTTCACAGGCAGCCACAAATGAAACTGTTAACGTTTGCGTATGGTTTCTTTACAGCAAGTGAAACGTTTTTTATATTTAGTGTAAAGATTAGCCATTTCGCATACACTTCCCTCTGAAACATTCCTAGCCCACCATCTACTATCGATGGGCTTGAGCATAAGAGCTCACTGGCAAGAGGGGGAAATATTTTTGTCACTTTCATTTGTAAGTGAAAGGGAAAAACCCGAGACAAGCGAAGATTAAATTTTAAAAATTAAGTAGCTTATGAAAGGCGAAAGATTCTAGTGGTTATTTTAAAAGGAAAAAAGTAATAGTATTAAAAATATGTTCGAGAAAAGCTGGAAAGAAACATAAGCTTAAAGCTGTTTTATCTAAAAGCTTAAATTAATAGTTTCTCATCGGTTATAATACTGTTTGACAAGAAATATTCTGATGTCCGGAAAAACTTTCGGTAAATTGTGACGTAAGTAGCTTCCTGCCAGAAAAAAAAACCTCTTTACCAAAGGACGCTATATTACAGATGAATATTTAAGTACATTTTTCATTACAGACAGCTCAAAGGTGTAAGTTTTAACCTCCACGCAAAGTGCGTTCCCATTGCCCAAAATTGCTGAAATTTTTGAAGTGTTACGAAGACATCACTCTTACATATATTGATTGGTTGTAATTACTGATTTAAAAGTTTATTCATATTTACTAGCTCGTTTATACTTCAATTTATGCATCACAGGTTTTGGTATTTAATAATCCATTACACTAAAATTATTAATAATTTTGATGCATGTTTTACATGCATATGGATAGTCTACACTTAAATATTCACAAATAATCCACATTAAGTATTTCGAGTTCACTGTGTTCATATGTATTAGAGTTTAACTGACTGTATAGGTCGATGTTCAGCGAAGTAAATGACACGACCACAATTATGCGATTGGCGTGAAAACATGGTTGTTAAATCGTTGCCGAATAGTTTATATATTCAGTAATTTTATATACGTATCTACCAAAATGGAAACAAACAGATTCAGATGTCGACATAATGAGGTGATATGGTACTTTCCAATATTAACAATAAAAATGACAAAGCTTCCAACCTTTGCCCGTGATGGTTAATCTCTGTTTCATTTGTCCGTCATAATTACGTAACACTGGGTATAGTCGTGATTATCGAAATTAGCCAGCGAACCGCGACCTAGTCGCCACTCAACCCTAATTGGCTTAATTGGCTACCCTTGCGGTGATGTCTCCCGGCGTGCAGACAGAACTTCTGACAACCTGTGAGCGACACGCCTTGTAGCTTTCACCCCAAGCCGCGTCAATCAAAGGCGAAGGGTGCCAGCGACAGCTCTATGTCGCCGGGGTTATCTTCACAGATCGCTTTACACCAAGCCAAGCTAGCAAGATCGATATGTATTATTACAGGCCGTTCCGAAAATCCCAACGCAACATACAAGTACGTATATATACACGCTGTTCGGGCGACTTACCCACAGTACGTCCCACACGGTTCAATGGGACACGCCAACTTGGCGCTATGGAGCTTGTACGAGTGGAGAGCATGTCATTAATGTGCTGACGTAGAACTTCCTCAAGCCGAACAGTGCGCACAGACCTAGGACGGCCAGCATTACGCGCGTGTCCCTGCAACTTGGGAAGCATAAATCACTTTTTTGCTGCGGACTTTGTAGGCGTTGTACAAAGCATTCGGTAAAAGTACATTCTCAAAACCCAATTCCCTTAGGCTCATATATCCTTTAATATTCCGTTTAGATATATGGTGCCATTTATATATTCACCTTTATTTTTCATAAGTAATCACCTCCCGCAAATTGGGCATTAAATTATCGAACACTGCATAATTATATATATATATATATATATATATATATATATATATATATATATATATATACACACACACCTCTGTGTGTGTCTACATATATACACATAAGAGGGCTTGGGCGTTAGTCACGGTAACTATATTTGTAATACGCGGGAGTGAACGTACCCTACCTGTCCGTGGAGGAAGATGCAATAGTGAGTTGTCATTTTGTGCCATGAGGAATGAAATGACACACAATCAAGCACTCCCCTGACGTCACACGCGGCAATGATCATCAAATGTACGGGGGAAGGTTTTGACGTAACTTGTACCTTTGTGGTGATCGTGCATGATGCACGCTCTGCTGGCGACGTTTGCAAACACAAAGTTATCGCCATCTGCTGGTAGTGTACCAAGTGGTCACAGAATTTTGCGTTATGTTTCAACTGTCGAACAAGCTAATTTATGAAAATTTTAATACGAAATGTCCTGCATCTACTGTAGGGACTTTTAAATGATAGACAAAAAATTGTTCGTCAGTACGTATTTAAATCCCTCGAATACGCAACCACGTGGTTCAGATCCGCGTAAACTTAACCCAAACAACAAAAATACACTAATTTGCAAAATAATTGATCACCGTGAACGAATTGCGCGAGTACAACGAAGATGGCCACACGTTATAGTCGTAGCCCGACATGTGTCACATTTGCCTTTGTTTTAGCGGATGTGCCACTAGAAGGCGTAAAGGTCATTCAATCATTCATAGCTGCAAAACACTGAATAAGACCTTAGTAGCAGTGTGATCCACAGAGCCATGTTCAGTGAACACGTAGCGTGCCCCGACGGCGCATCCCACAAGCCTTTGCCGAGCTAAATGAGTCTGATAGAGACCATATTTCGGTCTCCGAGAGACAGGTTGGACGTTTCGGCACCTTGCTCGCCACTTTAACCGTTTTGCATACACTGTGAGTTGGTGTTGGACGCAGTGGTAACAGGAGGGCACACACATCCCTTGAGAAAGCTCAAGTCGACCCCAGCGGACCACCATTAGTGAGTATAATTTAATCGTGTGGCATGTAAGCATTCCATGGACGTCATTGCGCACCATCTAGGGACACGTCACGGCAGCTGTAAATACGATGGCTTCCACCAGTACTGTATTCAGGCTGCTAGCAGTACGTGATCTATCGTCTCTACATCCCGTAGGACGTCTACCTTTACGAACAGAGCACTGCCGAGTACGTGTGACATGCCGAGAACGCAAGTATAGCATCTTTGCAGATTGGTTACGAGTGGTGTATAGCGAGGAAGCACGGTTCTGTCTAGTTACAAACAACCGCCGAATTCGAGTTTGGAGACTTCCTACCCAGCGTCGTGATCCACGCTTCATTGTAGAAAGACACACCGCTCCAGCGTAAGGTGTCATGGTGTGGAGTGTAATTTCCTACGATAGCAGTACCCCAGTGGTTGTGATTGAATAACACTGACGGCGCAGTAATAGGACCAAGAAATTCTGCGACTATGTGCACTCCCCTTCTTGGTACTGATCATCAACTCCATTTTCGAGTAGTGCGGCCTCACAGTGTACGGGTGTTTCCGGTCTGCCTACGTGATCTCAGCACGCATCCTTGACCAGCTAGGACTCCGGTCCACTCGCCCTTCGAGAACACTTGGGACGTCAACTTCGGCCAGCGGCAAATGCGGCGGATTTGGAGGGTCAATTGTGCCAGTTGTAGCAGGATCTTCGTCAGGAGAACGGCCGATGTCTGTAGGCCTCCGTGACAGACTGTATAGCCTCCTGTCTTCTTGCTACGGGTGATCCATCACCACAATAGATGCATCTAGCCAAGTGTTGGTCCCCTGCAATACATGGTTGGTGTGTACAATATGTTGATGTTTTCTGTATACATAATACCATGTCTTGTGTCTGTACCCTCTGTACCCCCTACGATGGAGCTTTCCAGGTGATCAATTTTTTTTTGCGATTGAGTGTATTAGCAAATCGTATTTATAACCCAAATTTGTCCACCATCTCTACTTAACTACGTGCCTTTTTGACTAGCCTTTGAATATAAACCGTAGTGCGAAATCGCATTTATTTTAAACTCGGCACTAACTAACACCGAAGAGGTTTTGTCAGGGAAATGAGAATTTTAATTTCACCCGATTTTTTGACGCCTCCAAAGCTAGGATAGTAGGCTTACCTCAAGCAAGGGAGATGCCATTACATGATAACCAAAGTTGAACTAACATCTAAAATAAAAGGCTTGTTGCGGGTTCGAACACGTCACGTTGTGTTTAAAAGACCATACATTTATGATTTTTGCCATGGTTGTCTCCAGCGAATCATAAAAAGAGTCCGAAATATTAAAATATTTTTCCCTCAAATATTAATAATGATCCCTATTATGATATTAAGTATTTACGTATATTCATGGAATATTGTACGGAAATGTGCAGTTAATTCAAGGGTACGCAGCCGACTTTATTAAAAGAAAAATGTGGCCAGTTTGCATTTTCTTAAAGATTCGTGTTTCGGGAACGAATGATACCGAGTCTACGCGGAGATTTCATCACCACTGTAACCAGGAGCCTATTTTTTCTGCTGTTGTTATAAATATTCCTTCAAACGAAACACTAAATAATACGACCAGGTACCTATAAAATAGGTAATAGTAAGATTTAAAACATTTAAACGTATCTAGAATATGAAATATTTACGTATGTCTCAATATTATTATGGTCGAAAGAATGTTATAGGTTAGGGGCAAGTATGCTAGACTAGATATATTGATTCGTGTTCTTATCTCTCTCCAGAATAAATAATTATATTCTGAAAGTATGTATAGATAGTTAAACAATCACATAACTAAATTCTAAACTTTCAATCTCTTTTTTAAAACGGAATTGTATCGTATTGAATGTCCTTTATTGAAAAAAACAACGTGTAATTTTATGAAATGTTCTGTAGAAATTTTTACCGGCACTTTTCCGTTATATGAAAGAAGTTTTTTTAACAATATACGTGGCGGAATAATACGCACAATGCCGGAAGGCGAGACAAAGCCGAACTCCGAAAGAGTTAATTTAACAGTGAACGAACCGTACACTGGTTGCCGCCGTCACATACCAGCTTGGCTCCAGTCACAAAGATATCCTGCCATTTCCATCGGCAACATTTCCAGCCGTCTCGGCACAGATGTGTGCTCGGGAGGCAGGGAAAGCAATGCAGTTGTATTCACGCGGCTTTCACGTGTTATTCAATTATTTTATCAATGTTTTCCGGCCTATACCACCTTCCTCTGCGAACGCGCTGCCAGTTCGTGACGTCACGCACTCATCAACTAATCCTGCAGGAAGTATATGTAGAGTGGTGTCTTTTTTACAGGTGCAGGGTACGGTCTACGTAGTGCTTCCCAGCAAAATTACTCTACGACTGTTGAGTTTCGTTTTCAGGAGTACAAAATGATTACTGTTTATGAATCGCAGTGCCCGTCCACATCGAGCTGCGCTGTTGCATGACTGTCCGAAAATCGAAGACATCCAACTATTGATATGGCCGGCGAGATATCCTGAACTCAGGTATATCGCGCATGCTTGGGACGCACTTGCATCGTACTGTGTGACGAACAGTATCTCAGGAAGTCATGTGTCTTTTTTTTTTTTTGCCATACAGACTGTCAAGTACGGGCTGGTTAAACTATTTGATATGAACACATTTTTACCCTTGGAACTCCTGTTGAAAGGTGAGTAGATTATATCTTTCTCTTCTCCCTATCTCTACTGAAATGTCTGTTTTTCTTTTCGAAGGTTCTCGGTCATACAAGTATGGAAAACTTTTCTTGATCGTATAGGAATCATCCCCTGTATTCCATATAAATCTGTAGGTAAATTTTTAGTTATTCTGGGGACAAGGGCAGACTAATACGAGGTGAGCGTTGGCAAAACAAAGTAGTTTATAAATAGTGAATAAGAAAAATCATATCGCGCAACAAAACTCACTAATCATTTTTATAGCTATATAGTTTGCGGCCTAGAGAGCTGCCGCAGTGGTAACATTCTGGACTCACAATCAAAAAAACCTGTGTTCGATTGCCCGATGTAGTTCTCCTGATTTCGGTTTCCTATGGTTTTCTGGCATTTCTCCAGGCGAACGCCGCTGTGGTTCCCAAATACAGATCACAGCTGATTCCTTTCGCATTCCTGATTGTGCGAGCGATTATTTCCATCTCTCATTACCCGGCTTTCGAAGAGGCGTTAACCCCTTAGATCCCTAGTGCATTTACGAGCTCGAGTGTCGCATTCGCGTAACATTGCTGTAGTACACTGTTCTTGTGCCAAGCGTGTTCCTCGTAATGAGAGAAAGCATTTGCTACATGCGCGGTATTACTATTGTGTGCATGCCAACAGTTTTAACCATTTTTCTACCGAAGAGCACAGGGTAGGAAATCGGGAGAATGTATAGATATGCAGGAACTGCACCAGTATTTTACTGTAATAAGGAGGGTAAAACAACTTTGGGGGGGAAAAAAAAGCACCCCCAGGCAAGCGGTCAGGATCGAACACACGACCTCCAGAATGCGAGTTATACACATCCCGCATGGCGAAACGCAGCGCTAATTACATAAACAAGAGGTGCAGAATATTAGTAAAAATTAATAAGTCACAAAGAAGAGAGACAAAACACGCGGCAATGATATTTAGATGAGCATAGCATCGGCTATAATGCTTCACTTGCAACATTTTCACGTTCGCTGACACGGTACTTAACGAGTTATTGTCGTTCAAGAGGTTAGAATTATTTTCTACATCGTTTAGCATTTACACCCCCTATTTCGTTGCGGTGTGACGTAATAGTCTAATAGACGTATAAAAATTGGAGAAAATTACATTTCAAAAATTAATATAAATATTTATAGGAATTAGTTAGCTTTTATGATTTTTCGTACAAACGGCAGAGTTGGGCAAAATTAACACGTTAAGCAAAAGCTTATAATGTATATTCAAGTTATTATAGGTCGTTCATGGTAAAATTAGCACTTTTGGAAGCCCTGCTCAAGATATACTTTTGTGCGCATTGTATATTCTTCCGCCTTATGTAAAATTAATATTGCCATGGGCCTTATCGCTTTATTCATACGTCCGTGAAGCGAAACTGTGAAATTATTATTAAGTAAATATTTTAAAAATCTTCTAATTTTTATACTTCGATGCATTAAAAAAAAAACAGAAAACGAAAGAAATAATTTAAGTTATTACAAATGGTTACTTAACACTTTTTATTTGACGTTAATATACGGAACTAGTTTCCCCTCCATCGTTACCATCTTTACTGGGTGCATGTCATTCAGTGCGCCCGTTAAAATATACGCATGCAGGAGAAGTGAATTTTTTTCGAAGGGTGATTTCAAAAGTGCTCACTTTAACGTGTACAGCCTTTAGAATGTTACGAATAATATTTCTTGGACATTTATTACAGTTTGTTCGCCCGTATGTCCATTTTTTTAAAATAATATTTAATGTTTAAATAGTTTTGAAGGTAAACCATTACCACAGGCGTTATCAAGTGTCGCATTTCGAAGAAATTGTCACATGCCAGTTTTCAAAATACTTTTTATCAGAGACCAACTTTTCAACATAAAAATCATTTTGAAATTAGTTAAAATTAACTAAATTTTGGTAGACAAATTAATTTTAGTTATTTTGTATTTTTACCGTATCTTTTCGATGTTACATCACAAAATAGTAAAATAACATAATCTATAAAAAAAATAACCGGCCCGTTCCGGGTTCAAATCCCGTACAAGGCTTTCTATATGCGTTTTTAGAGGCAAGTTTACTTTATTACATAGTGTAAGCTGTCCTGTAATTAAATTAATTAGATTCCCTCTACATAAAGCAGGAGCATTGTACAACACTAGTCTGACACGATGTTAGTCAAGGAAAGTGACGAGGAAATCCCCTTCTTCGTGTGGCAGGAGAAAAGCGAGATCCTGGCGGAAGGAAGGAAGGAAGGGAAGGAGCATCGCTTCGGCGGGAACGTCGTGTCGTCAGCCTCGATGGCCGCAGGACACCAGGTGGTCCTCCCTTCTTCGCCATCATGTCACTTCGGCAAGAATCTCGGTCCCGCGTGTGCCATGCTTCACTTATAACGTGCATAAGGGGCACATGACGTTAGTAACGGAGCCTGTTCTACCAGTGATACCACAAACGACCAGCAGGTGACTGGTTGAAGTAGCTCCCCACACTCCCTCCCCAACACTGATAAACGACACTAACACAACAGAGTGCTGACGACCTAGCAAAGATTAGGTAGAGAACATGGACACTAATGACTAGGCAATTAATGAGGACAATGAAACTGGAACTAATATGGAAGTACAAACGAATAAAAAAAACGAACCAGTTTAAAGACAATTCGGTGCGGAAACCATATATGAGACGTACGGACATGACACCTAATGGAGGGACACGGGCGCGGAAAGGAGATCCAAGGTTGTAGAGCCTCCACTCTCTGCTTGCTTAGCCAACACCGATGATATGTGCTGTAATATAGTACATATATATAAAGGCTGTTCGCGGTAAAATGAGCACTTTTGAAAGCCCTGCTTGAAATCTACTTGTATACACGTTGTATACTCTTTCGTCTTATGTAAGATTAACAATGTCGTGAACTTCATCAGTTTATGCATGCGTCGATTAAATGAAAGTGTGAAATTATTTGAAAAATTAATATCTAACAAATCTGCTCATTTTTACACTTCGATGGATTAAAAAAAAACAGAAAGCGAAAGAAATAATTTAAGTTATAATAAATGGCTACCTAACACTTTTTATTCGCCATTAAGATACTGTACAACTTCCCATCCATCGTTACCATCTTTACTGGGCGTGTGTAACTCAGGTCGCACGTTAAATACATGAAGGTAGAGGGCAGTGACTTTATTCTAAGGTTAATTTCAAAAGTGCTCACTTTATCGCGAACGGTCTTTGATAGTAGTGGTAAAGTAAGCAGTTCAAAAATCAACATGTGAAAAATGTCACTGCCTCAACCTGAATACATTTTAACGAGCATGCGTCCAGTAAAGTTGGCAACGGCACAGGAAAAGTAATTCCGTGTTTTAACTTTGAATTCAAAGTGTTAGGTATATCACATTCGTCATATACCGAAATGTTTTATTTCGCTTTCTGTTGATTTTTTAATGCCCATGGCGATATTAATTTTATTTATAGTGTAATAATGCACAATGTGCATACACGTATATCTACAGCAGGGCTTTTAGAAGTGCTCACTTTACCGTGAACAGCCTATAGTAGTGGTGGCTGTAATAGTAGTGGTGGTGGCTGTGATAGTGGTGATGAATGTAATAGTAATGGCGGTTGCTGTAATAGTAGTGGTGGTGGCTGTAATAGTAGTGGTGGCTGTGATAATAGTAGTGGTTTTCTGCGACAGTGGTGGTGGCTGTAATAGTAGTGGTGGTTAATAGTAGTGGTGGTAGCTGTATTAGTAGTGGTGGTGGCTGTGATATAAGTGGTGGTGGTGCCTGTGATAGTAGTGATGGTTGCTGTTAAAGTAGCGGTTATGGCTGTGATAGTAGTGGTGGTGGATGTGTTAGTAGTGTTGATGGCTGTGATAATAGTGGTGATTGCTTTGATAGTAGTGGTGCTGGCTTTGAAAGTTGTGGTGTTGACTGTGATAATAGTGGTGATGGGTGTGATAGTCGTGATAATGGGGTGAGCAGTGGTGATGGCTGTGATAGAAGTGGTGGTGGATGTGATAGTAGTGGTGGTGGCTGTGATAGTAGTGGTGGCTGCTGTGATACTATTGGTGGTTGCTGTGATAGTTGTGGTAGTGATTGTGATAGTGTTGATGGCTGTGATATTAGTGTTGATGGCTGTGATAGTAGTGTAGATGGCTTTGATAGTAGTGGTGTTGACTGTGATAGTAGTGGTGGTGGCTGTGATAGTAGTGGTGGCTGCTGTGATACTATTGGTGGTTGCTGTGATAGTAGTGTTGATGGCTGTGATAGTAGTGTAGATGGCTTTGATAGTAGTGGGGTTGACAGCGATAGTGGTGGTGGCTGTGATATTAGTGGTAGTGTCTGTGATAGCAGTATCGATGGTGGTGCTAGTGGTATTAGTAGTGATCGTCGTGCTGGTAGTAAAAGTGATGGTCGTGCAGGTGATGAAAGTAGTAATAGTCGTGCTAGTGGGGGTATTAGTGATGGTCGTGGTAGTGGTAATAGTAGTGGTGGTGTATCATATATCAAATCTGCTACCACAAAATTATATTAAGAGTTTAGGATGATGTGTATTGGAAAATGTGTCACAAATACATAACAACAAAAAAAAAATATTTCCACTTCTTAAAATTAATAACTACCAGAGGATACAAAATAAAGTTGTAATTTATTACTAATTACAAGAAAGAGATAAAATAGGCAAATTAGTGACGTTATATTTTAGAATGAAATTCGGAAACACCAAAGCGTTCACAACATTTAGTCAAAGTGATCATATCAGCACAGCATTAAACTGGAATGTGGAAATATAATAAAAACTTTGCTTGTATAAAAATACTACAGCAGATTAGAAAATATGAAATATATTATAAAATGAAATATGAGAACATGGGATATGATAAAACGAGTATCCCTTACAACAAACTATTAGAGCCCTTTAACAGTTAGGCTACATATACATTTTACTATTGCAATAGTCATGTGAGGATTATTAACAAAAAAAATATTCTGCCTGTCTAAAGAAGAGAAGAAAGAAATAAAACACTTTCCCATTGACCCTTTAGTAGTTCAAAATTTCTCATAAATATTTTGTCGTACGACACAAAATTATAAAGAAAACTAGTTGATTGCCATAAATAGTATTGATGGATTTAGCCAACTTATCCTAGATCCGCCAAATATCACTGGTAATGAAACTGATGACGGGTCGTCCAGGCGAATTAGAGGTTAAGCCATTTCTTCAGCACCCAAACGGAAAATTGAAACTTGAATACCAACTTGAAAACCAAAACTTGAATAGACATTAAAAGAAAGCAGAGGTGTGAGGATGAAAGTAAAATAGAAACTAAGCTGGTGAAAGAAAAACCTTCTGCAAACGACGCAAAATCAGGGCTTGATTAATCACTAATTACGAACTCTTAGTTGAACATCGCCGAAAGCAGGTTTTCAAAAAAAAAATAAAAATCACTTGCGTCTAAGTTGCGCTAACTACATCTTCTTGAAGGATCTTTACTACTTTATATAAAATTTAAAAAATAATATGCGCACTACGACTACACATTTCACAAAGAACAAATTTTGGTTACATCTGCAGCGAAAACGCATCTACCAGTAGCGAATGAGTTGGTGCGAATGACCTCGGGGTGACGCACGTTTAGTGGAGAGATACTAGAAGTAGTGCGACTCATACGGTCTAATACACTCGGAATAAGTTAGAGAGTTGCCAATAGATGGCACAGGGATACGCAAATGCAGCTCAGGACGGTCCAAGCGGCACTTTTTACTGTCATGATACCTACAGGATGTACCTGACGTACAGTGTTTACTAGCTATGGAAGTAAAATTACGTAGGACGTAGTCTCTCAATTAATATTTCTATGTACTGTATATGTTAGTCCCGAATCAAGAATCAACTAGGAGTAATCCGTGGACGTGGATTTCTGGACGCGTGTATGTCAATAGTGTGTAGTATTCACTCAACAAAATGGCTGGACTGAGTGTCTTATCTGAATATGTGATGATTCCATCAAAGTATCTCCAACTTGCACATATTAGCGCTTTTCGGACTTACTTCAACTCAAAACTTTCTTGGCAATAATATCGATTATTTTGTGTAGGAATTTCATTATTAAACACAAAATTTTCACAAAGCATTTTATGCCCATGTAAAAGTCAAATGTAACGCTTATTTCCTGACAACATACAAGTTCACTGAGTTATGAACCTTTGCAGTAATGTTCAAGGGCGACAATAAAAATGGAAATATGATATTGATTGTTCGTTATAAACAGTCTTAGAGATTTCTTGAAATTCAGTTACCTCTTGATACAAACATTGCGATTACCATTAGTCAGATATCAATACGCGGAACATATTGTTAGGCAGATGATAAACAAAATCGTGAGACAAAAATGAGGTGAAATTTACGTTCAAGATAACCTAAGAGCTCAGTTGAAGACACTGGTGTCTATATATGTGAAGAATATTACTAATTTAGCTACCCAGTTATATTTTGTTTCTTTTAATCTGGGTAAAATTAAAATCAATAACATATTAAGAAGTATGAGTTTAATAATAACAGGTGATTTCTTTTGAGGTATTGATGTTGTGTGAGTCCGATGTGACTTGAGAAGGTCTGACTAGGTTGACTTAATATTCGACTTCAGATGGGACATACTGGCAGAAAAACGGAAATGCGGTTGAAGTGGTATATGCTTGCTCCTACATTACAGTTAACGGAAAACAGATTGCAATGATGACTCCTGAAGCAACCAAGAAAAATACATATCGTCACCATAATATTTTTTTTATCATGAAGTGTATAGCTTGCTCATTAAATAAACCAAACACTATGTCTATAAACGACACATACATGGCTGACGAAAGGTTCAAACCCAGAAACTCGAGAGTCGAACGCGTTGCAGTGAACTCGGAAACAAAAGAAGCATAGTAAAAGGCAAACGTATAAGGGAAATAACGCCATCCACATTCATGAAGTCGTGTGGCAAGTCGGCCCCGATCTGGGATATCCTCGGCAGGAAATGAGAATCAAGAATAGCTTCGTTAACGACTTCCTCGGAGCGGGCCTCGCGAGTCAGCCGCCTCGTCAGCGATGACAATGTACCATCATTACAGGCCACCTTATGCCGGCGGCTGACTCGCGAGGCCCGCTTGTGACGGCTCCCAGGATATCGCCCAGCACACCAGCTGCGACAAAAAAAAATCCGGGAGAGCCTGTGTCGGAGACACGGCTCTGGTTTCTACCTCAGTACGTCTGCGCAAGCGGGTAATTTTTTTCTTTGGGATGTGGAGATGAATTGAATGTAACCAAATGTATGCTTGGATAGCCTATCATGATTTAAATCGACAGATCCAGACGAGATAATTCGTTTGGTACAAAATGCTGCGTGCTAGTATATAAGAGTCGCGAGACGTACTGTCAGGAAATTCTCGTCCATGCCCCAAATCGCCGCCAGTTGGCTAGACGTGAGCGATAGGTAATTTTTTATCGATGAGGTTATGCCCACATCACGAGACTGGTCGATCGCGACGCCATTAATCTCATACATTACTCGCTCGAAAAGGTGCTGGAGTCCATTTCGTAGCAATTCGGAGGTGGTCGGGTGGGTTCCGTCCATCTTCGTTATCCTGCCTCTTATGCGCACAAAGGACTGGCTAGGCAGGGTGTAAATATCTAGTCTCTGTACAGGTATTCTAACCTCCCTTCCGAGAGCGGAAGGTCCGGCAAGATACAGTTTGTAACATTGCATTTCGATTTTATCAAGTATATCGTGGACTTCTAGATGCAGATCCACGTCGAGAATTTAGTCTGCCATGTCGATTTACTTTTAAACCAAAGTAGACACTGAGGAACTTTTCTTTTCAGGTGTTAGCACGACGCTATCTCACAGCTTACTGAGCTCGGGTTCGATGTACTGCTTGTTTTGAAACGTTTTTGTCTTCCGAGCGGAATTTAGTCCCATCATTTCAGGTGTAATCGTAGCGTAATTGCTTTGTTTCAGAAATCAACCAATTCCTTGTTTTGGTCCACCATCAAAATGGCTACTTCATGGTCACTCTTTGTAATGATAGGAACGTAGAAGAGCGTTCTCGGAGATTCTACTATTTTATATCAAGGACCTACGGTGGGAGCAAACTCATAAATGGCACTGCTCGGTTTCCCATTCACGTAACTGCAACTCGCCAAGTTACAGTTTATCCGTGTGACATTGACTGGAAATATGTTTATTGTCCACGATGACTCGTGTTTCATTCCCGCTTCGTAAACTCTGGCTTCGAACACCAGCATGAGTCTGATGATATCCGGTTCCCCAAAATCTATATCTGCGGTGCAAAACATTTCAGCCTTCAGGGTATTTGGATTCCCATGCAGTTCGAATGCAATGTCGTGCGGTAGCAATTTATTTATGAAGTATTCCATATCCTTCAGCTTAGACACTCCGGTTGGAATGCTAATTTCTTTCGCTACTCCTGCCACTATGTACCGAAATGTAAAATTCACATTTTCTTCTATGTTGGATATGTAGTTGTACGTTTGAAAGTCTACTAGCCCCTCACAACATTCACCTTCATGCTCCAAGGGAGTGTAAAAACTAGCCCTCAGCTCGGACATTTTACCACCCAGAATGATGGACACCGACATACCGATGAAATCGGCAGGGGTGGCACAACCCTTTATATACCTCACGAATTATGGCAATTTTTTTTTCCCCCAGTTTATCACTAGAAATCTCGACCACTTAAAAATCGCTGGCACAAGTGTCCACAGTTCCAAATGTTGGGCATCTGCTCCGTTTCGTAGTTGTAGATTAGGTTACAATTTTTCAGGTACTAGCGCAGTTCAGGCGGAGGGTGCAAATTCCCAAAACTATCATAGTAAGTATATCGCTTATTTGTAGTTTTTTTGCATAAGCTACCCAGTACGTGCCAGGCCCGGCTGTCGTGTCCAGATTAATTACGGCACATTTGTATCTCTTAGGTTTTGCGGGCAAATCATCTCTCGTAAACACTACTGTAAAATGAGCTATTTTCAATTAGCGCGCAAACAGTTCCAAATTTATGTTCGTCAGTGAATGTCTAGGCAGCGTCACTTTGATTACCTTGTTCGATTTTTTCCCCCTATTTTCTTTATCCCGGCATTTGATCCCCTTCCTGGCGAATGAAGAGTCCTTTGCCGTTTTTTTTACCGATGGCGATAGCTTCCAACGTTCTGTTATGGCGATGGTTTCCTCTAACTTTTTTCGGTCGTTCAAAGTTCGCTTCACGGCACTAACGGCATTCGTCATTGCCCCGGCGATACCGGCCAGAGCACCGATTGCAGGTATCAGTGCGGGCAGAAACCCTCCTACCTTGTTCTTCTTCGCTTTCCTTTTGGTCTTTCGAGGGATGTTCTGTGAAGAAGTTTTTCTTGTACGTAATTTAACGCCTAGTTTCACCTTTAATTTCAAGATGTTGGATAAAGAATCTGTCTAGTGTTCAGATCCATGTTTAGGAGGGTTACAATTTCGGGTTTTTGCTTGCAAATAAACGTCATTCAGCGCGTTGATAACTATGTCGTTGCTCTAGCTTGGTATACCAAAACAATATGGCATGGATGATGTTCGCACTGCCGGATTTCACTGTCTTTACCTCACGACGAATCGAAATATACTGACCTACAAACGATACATATTATTCTTTTATAGATTGTTTTCGACCCATAGCTCCATACCCCCATAGCCCCATATCTCCATAGCTCCATTGCCCATCGCCCCATAGCTCCAACTTTCCATCGCCACATCGTCCCATCGCCCTATAGCAACATCGCTCCATAGCACCCCAGCTCCATGACTCCATAGCTCCATAACTCCATATCCCCATCGTTCCATACCTCCATACCTCCATAGCTCCATAGCCCCATCGCTCCATAGCTCCATAGCCCCATCGCCCCATCGCCCCATCACCCCATCGCCTCATCGCCCCATAGCCCCATAACTGCATAAGTCCATAGCTCCATAGCCCCATCGGTCCATAACGCCATAGCTCCATAATTCCGTCCCCCCATAGCTCCATCGGCCCATAGACCCTTAGCCACATAGCTCCATAGCTCCATAGCTTCATCGCCACATCGTCCCATTGACCCATCACACCATCGCCCCATAACCTCATCGCCACATCGCCCTATCACCCCATCACCCAAAGCATCATCACCCCATAGCCCCATCGCCCCATATCTATTCGCCCTACAGCTCCATAACTCCATAGCTTCATTGCTCCATTGGTCCATAGTGCCATAGCTATATAGCTCCATCGGCCCATAGCCCCATAGCCCATAGTTCAATAGCTCCATAGCTCCATCGCCCCATCGTCCCATTGTCACATAGCCCCATCGCCCCATCGCAGTATCACCCCATCGCCCCATAGCTCCATAGCTCTATTAACCCATAGCCCCATAACGCCATAGTTCTATCGGCCCATAGCCCCATAGCTCCATATCTCTATAGCCCCATGTTTCCATTGCTCCACTGCTCCATTGCCCCATCGCCCCATCAATATTTCGCAATCTTTCACAATCTTTCGGTTTGTGCCCTCCGTACATATTTACAGACATTACATCCGTTCACCAACTATATGATGCATGCATATATTAGTATATATATGCAATATTGAAAATGAGCCATTTGTCGTATGGCACATGTCTGATTCTGGTTAAAATGTACAAATACGATCCTTTTATACATTTTCGTTTCAGTATCATTTTAGACTTGAAACAGCGCAGACGTAAAATGTCAATGATTCACATGCTGTGCCACTTCTGCGGTAAAGAATTCACAGCTTTGCGGAATTTACGGCAACATTAAATAACGACCTGTGGAATGAAAAGTTCGAGTGTGACTTTGGAATGTCAATTCTGCCATAGACATTTTTCTAGGAGTGATGCTTTAAATACACATTCTAAAACTCGTAGCACTGGTTCTCGTAGCACTGGCTCCATCTGTTATAGAAGATCGTAGTGGTAACACACGGATCGCCAAGCAAGAAGTTACTCTACCCATACACATTCATGCTGAATGAGAAGCTATCTCCCACGAATCACGCCACGGTGCCCTGTTGCCTACTAGTGTGCGAGGTCTGATTTGTGGCCCGTCGGGTTGTTGCGAGACATGCGTCCTACTGAACCTGGTGGAGGAACCGAATGGGCTTTGGTTCGAAACTGTGTACATTTATTCGAAATCACTCCAGCAACCGAAATACCAACTGCTGACACGAGTACTGTAAGCTGTTGAAGGTATGAAATATTTCCATTGCAGTGATGGCGAAGCTCTTCCAAACTCAATTTTTCTCTTCGACGACATTGCCTGCGAAAAACAAACTTGAATTGAAGAGTATTTTAGCATGGGACGGCATGCGTACGTGGACTGTGTGTACCTCGGCCAGACATATTCTCGCATACCGAAACAACTGCTTCGCGATAATGTTAGTGTGTTTGTGCTGTTTCGCATGAAAGACACTAATTTATGACATGTTTACGACGAATAGGTCAATACGGAGATGACATTTGCAGAATTCAAAAAATATGTGCGCCTTGTGCTGGAAGGAGAAATACGAATTTTTGTCGATCGTAAAGGACTGTCCGCTATATAATGGGAGGTACAGACATAGCTTCGATCAGTTTATCCTATGAAGACAACCATGAGTCTTGTAAGCATTTCCAAATCTGGCGATAACGATCGCCACGATGACCACGAATGTGGCCAAAATCGCTTCGTTCCTGCACGTAGAGAAGACTTATCACTTATCGATCGAAAATTGGAAAGTGTGAAGAACAAAGTGGTTGAAGATTTGGTAGCTGTCGAGCAGCACATAGGGGGTGCAGAGGCTCATATAATAGACTTGATCGACGTATCGAATGCGCAGAGACGAGAAGAATTGAAGGAGCTACAAAATATTATACTGTCAAACCTAGATATGAAAACTACTGTCGGGGCACCTCGATAAAGAAGTTTCGGGGGGGGAGGGGGGGGGTCGTGAATGATTGAATGGAAACATATGTGATTTATACATATATATACATGTAAGAACAGTTTTTTCCACTCAGTGGACGATGGATAACCGAGCCGAACTGGTGAGCAAACTTTAGTAAGCGATCGAGGTGGTACGGGCCAAATACTTACTCGCGAAAACTAACATAATTGCTGTCGAGACTCGAAGGGAGGAGGCTCTAAAACCTATTACCCTCCGGCTAGACGAAAAATTATAAAGAACCGAGTGACGATGCATGCATTGATATCAAATGTGAAATCAAGGTGGAAGAACCGACCTCCACGCATAAACGAAAACGAAGTCCGGAACTGAACGAATCGGAATGTGCCATCACTAGCGACGAAGATGATTTGCCACGTTCGATTTTCTACGTGCACAGGAAAGGAAACGAACACCCGGAGCATGGAGCTTAATTGGGTGCTCTTCTATCTCATTACATCGCTTCCTACTCTCACCGTACTGCCGACAAGACTTATGGTTTGCAGAAAAGTGTTGGAAAATGGTTTCTCGGAAACAAGGAAGTTTTGTTTTTACCTCAGGATATACTGCAGATCGGCAAGCGCAAGGTGAAAATCACGCAGGGGTTGAGTGAACTTTTGTTTCGTAGGCTACACTGGCACTACTCTGAATCGGATTTGCAAGTACCGCCGCCTGCTATAGTCCAATCGTGCTCATTATGCCGAGAATAACCCATCAACGCAAGGATTTAATGATGTGATGCAAGCAAAATTTCCCATAATCGCTAACTGTTTCACAAGGTACGTGAAATTGATGGATCGGGATTGAA
This sequence comes from Dryococelus australis, assembly GCA_029891345.1. Taxonomy (NCBI): domain Eukaryota; kingdom Metazoa; phylum Arthropoda; class Insecta; order Phasmatodea; family Phasmatidae; genus Dryococelus; species Dryococelus australis. The sequence continues at coordinate 129,247,608 of CM056994.1, read as the reverse complement.
TCTGTAATTGGAGAGTGGAGTAAAAATCGGCTATCAGTATTGGGACAATCGAAACGAGTTGGTAGATAGGCTGAGACTTTTGGTCGCTCTACAGTCTGCAGGAAACTGCTCGCACACCAACGAAATAATTTCAATCATCGAAGAACTGTCTGAGGATGGCTATGTTTCAAGATGAACAAGTATGCAGTTGCCGACGAGTTGCACAAATACGGCAGGATAATTTACCAACAAAGAAAATACGTCATGAAAGGGTTGGACGATACTTTCCAATCCGACCTGATCGAGATGCAAGACTTTGCTCGTGCGAATAAAAGCTACCAATACATATTGATCAGGATCGATACCTATGGTAAATTCTCCTGAACCAGCATAAATCAAAGAACTTACGTGATGTGACTACAGCAGTAGCTGGCATATTGCGCAAAGGGCGCAATACCAAAAAATGTTCACACCGGCGACGGGAAAGTATACTTTAACGCTATTTTCCATACCCTGATGAAGAAACATAACATCAATCACTATTCTACTTTCTCTGGGCTTAATGCTAGCATCATCGAACGTTTTCACAGGACTCTAAAGGCTGAACTGAGGAAACATTTCACGGCGAATGGAAACTACAAGTGGTTGACACTACTCCCGAAACTTGTATGCGAGTATAATTCTACCGTTCATTCTACCACTCGCATGAAGCCCGAAGACGTGAAGAACAACTCCCTGCTTCGGACTGTGTACGCTATTCTGAAGATGAGGGACCCTTGCAAGGCCAAGGTCAAGATCGACGACTTGGTGCGGATTTCGAAAAAACGCGGAATTTTCGACAAAGGCTTCCATCAGAACTGGTCTGCAGAGTTGTACAAGGTGGTGCGTATACGACATGCGTACCCACGCATGTTTTACCTCGAGAGCCTACATGGCGAACCCATCATTGGTGGATTTTGCGCCGATGAGGTCTGGTCTACACAGTTTCCAGACGTGTACTTGTTGGAGAAGGTGCTGAAACGGCGTAAAGGCCGTGTGTACGTACGGTGGTTGGGTCACTTGAAGCGTGATGATTCCTGGGTCGACGAGGACATTTTGTTGTAACACTCCTGCTACAACTAACATTTATTGTAAAACTGACAATTTTTTCTACATAAATCTTTGCTTGTTTTATTTAACTGTTTTTGCTTTCTTTCATTTATTCCCCCTCCCAATGCCTACGGGGGCAGTTGTATATTCGCTCGTGGGGTATGAAAAATATACTGCCTGTATTGTACCGGGGTGGGTACCAGGTGACAAACCTGGACCTTCGGTATGTCTTGATGATGTGTATAATTATTTATAACTAATTTTGTTCCCCTAGCTATATAAATAGTTGTGCGTATTTAGTTCCACCTTTATAATTACAAAGAAATAAATTGGGTTTGTTCCCCGAGACAATCTAGTGACGTATATATTTTCCCACCAGTACTATACAATATTTTATCACGTTCATGTATAGTGTATAAGTTTCTTACCAGTACTGTACCATATTTTCTCATCGTTCTGTGTGTAATTTTTTCTTTCCAGTACTGTACCATATTATCTCTCGACGAACGCAGGCCTTACTTATTTCACGACTAGGGGTACGGCATATTACATGCTGATTGAATATGCACCTCGCCCGCTGTTGGAACGCTTACTGTGTATTCTAGATATTAAATATGAAATATTTTTCATGCATTTATAGCTAGCGTGATTACAGTTCCTGCCGTAAAGTCGCCTCTGGAGCACGACTGTCTCTCTGCCGGCCGGTCGGCGCTCGGTCAGCGAAGGATGATACGGTAGGATGCCACATTTCCGCTCAGGTGCAAAACTTGCCAACTTGCAAACTTCTTTCCGGATTCCGCGCTCGTCCGCCGGCGATGCACGCGAGCAGAGACAGTTGAAGTTGATTGGAGCGACACACGCTCCTGCTTCGTTTTGAAAGAACATATTCGGTTTCGTTCGTAAAAAAATTAGCATGTATTTTTTGAGGAGGCTCGCGTCTGTCTCTCTTTTCCTCTTAAGTATACCTATATTCAGTATACCTTTACGATGAAGCAACTTTTAAACATATATATGTATGTATACCAGCCGTGTATTTTTAAACCACTGGTACTAAATATTTTCTTTACCTGTCGTGTTTTTTAAACAAAATATAATTTACCATATGCTAAAGCTGGTACAAAACATTTTCTTTACCAATGGTGTTTTGTTTAAAACGTCGATAGAAAAACAATTTTTTAAAATCTTATGTGAGTAGGGCGTAACATGAGATACTTTTTTTTATAAACCTCAATTTATTTACATACACATCACAATACTGCTATGTTCAACATACATAGAATACGAAGATTCTTCTCCTCGTTAGTAACAAACAGAATAGTTTTTTTTTTTTTTTCAGTTTTGAGGTCATTCCATACAAGTAATATTGTTTTACATGTGCCTTGGATTATCGCACATCCAGAGTCTTAATGCTTGGTCATTGCACGACGCACATAGTCCATTTTCTCAGTCGTGAAGCTATGCTACATTCTTCTCTACCAGCTGCCTGAACGGAGGACATCGTGGTTGTTTTTGTTTGTAGAGGTCTACAATTTTCGTACCGGCAGGACACACGACTCTTGACGATACACGCACACGGGCTAATCGGGAATTATGGCTCCGTCCAACACTTATTCAATGTCACCATACGGAATATTTCCATCGTTCCACCGAAGTCCGTGCATCTGTTGGTGGTATGTCTGTTGCGTGGTGTGGCCGAGGTGCTGCAATTGGCATAGTGATAAAAACATAAGTACTTTCGTTTGCTCGTCGTCGTCACTGTACGAGATGCCAATCTACTTATGAAGTACGAGTTCAGAGTGTGAAACCCTTGGATGTTTGCAAAGTTTTTTTTTCTTCGCAGACACTATACATTTTATACAAATGTTATTTCACACTGTGTTCTCTCGTGTTCTGGGGTAGCTTCCTCGTCGCTGGGTACTACTTGCCAGTAGAAAACTTGTACGGAGTCTTCCACAGGGAAGTTGGTCGCTGCCAGGGCCGCCCTGCGTGCCTAACACCAGCCCCTGCGGTGTGACTTGTCGGGAACTGAGGTGATGTTGCAGCCCTTGAAACACTCCTTGCACGGGAGGCTATCCCGTATGTGTTCGTCCAACTGTAGGTAGGCTGCTAAATACCTGAATACTGTTGAAATTTCGTACGGTGCGTAAGTAAGAAGGAACTCTTTCGGCAGATACGGTAACTCGTCCCGTTTGTGCAGGGCACTAAGTGATTGTACCCTTCCGAATGCCAAAATGGCCGAAAGAAATTTATGACCGTTTGGGCAACATGCGTACATTCCTAAGAGCAAGGTGCAACTTTTTCCCGGAGGCCCTCGGGAATGCGCCTTATAAAACCAGTCGAAGAGATTGGAGGGGTTGGAGGGGATCGAACAGAGGTGGCGGAGGATTGCCGACTAAACAGTAATTAGCCAATGGGAAACATTGGCCAACTAATAACCCAATGATAATCATTGTATTGAGCGAAGTGAGTAATTAGCCAATCGAACAGTGGTGCGTAATTAGCCAATGGGAAATATTGGTCGACTAATTAGCAATGAGAAATATTGGTGGGAGCTGGCCGACTTATCAGCCAATGAGAGTCATTGGAGGGGATGGAGGGAATTGAAAAAGCTGATTAATTAGCCAATGAGAATCATTGGCGGGGATGGAGGCCTGCCGACTTAACAGCCAATATCAATTGGCGATAGTCGAACGATGGTCGTCGAACGGATTCGAGAGAGGCAGCGACATACATAAGTTTTTTTAAATAAAAATTTTTAAAGATTTTTTTTTTTAATTTATTGAGAAAAATTTTTAAGGAAAAAAGGGAAATTTCGAGGGAAAAACGGGGGGGGGAAAAAAAGTATGGTAATTTTGAGTGAAAAAAGGTAAATTTTGAGAGAAAAAAGAAAAATGGCCGCTGGAATTAAACAAATTTTAGTTAAAACATTTTTAAAGTAAAATTTTATGAAAATGTAATTTTTAAAGATATTTAAATATTTTTTTACGATTTTTAAATTACATTTTTTAACAATACGTTTTTTTATAGATTCTTTAAACTACCTATAATTTTTAAACAATTTTAGTTAAACATTTTATTATAAATTTGTTTCGATTTTTTTAAAGAATATTTTTCCATTTTTTTGTTTTTGGGGTCAGAGGTCAAGGGGTCAAGTTCACGGGTCAAAGGCCAGGGTCAAGGTCAATGACATTCAATATAGCGGTTGGTGATGTAACAATATGGCGGCTGGCCTGCTCCGGCTCCGATGCCTTATGCCCTTGCAAGTCAAACCCAATTTCCCTACTAGTAATACATAATAATATTTTACATAATAATATGAAATGAGCTGAGCCGATTATTTTTTTATTCGTGCGAATAATTATTTCTACTCGGGAGATCCAAATGTGATTTGATAATAGATTTACGTCGTCACTTATTTATGGTTATAAGCTCTCTTAGTTAAAATGTACAATAAGCACGCAACTTTTAGCTCGAAAGGAAGAGAGTGTCAGTGTGTGAACAGAATTGAGCAACCCTTAACAGCGATGTCTCAAGAGCCGATGAGGGTGAATAAAGTGTATATGGAGCGGCGCCGGAATGAAAGGAGAGGGAAACGGGAAATCCCCGAGAAAACTCGCTGACCAATGGCATCGTCCAGCACGATTTCCCCTTGCGAAAATCCGGTGACCCGGACGGGGATTGAACCAGGTTTTCTTTGGTGGGATGCGAGCGTGCTAATCGCTTAGCCACTTCAATCACCGCACCCCCCCCCCCCCAAATAAGAGATCTAAACTCTTAATCTTTAAGTTTCAAACTAAATTATTCATAATATAGTCCTAGAAGCGTATAAATGTGATAAGTTTACATATGTGAGCGGGCATAAATTGCATCAGCCAAGATTACCATCTCAAGTGAACATTACCACCCATTATTAATGACGTAATCTTACTACTGATTAGCCACAGTTTGAAAACTTGTTTATAATTGTCTTAAGTCTACCAATAATATCATACAGTAAAAATACCTTCTTCTAAAGTTGATCGATTGTCATTGTCACCAGGTCAGTAGATGGCCTATCTGACTGTACTGTTTTTAATCTTCAGAGAGAGAGAGAGAGAGAGAGTGAGAGAGAGCGAGAGAGAGAGAGAGAGAGAGAGAGAGAGAGAGAGAGAGAGAGAGAGAGAGAGAGAGAGAGAGAGAGAGAGAGAGAGAGAATCTTTCTCAGTGTTCAGTGGAGAATCAATGAGTTTTCATAATATAGTTTGTATGACTACATAGTTTTGTTTTTTTTCACTAGATTTCTAGGCTTGAGACGTATAGAATGTCCGCCTACTTCCGACGCAAACACTGCCGAAGAAGAATAAACTTGTATGTGATTAAGTACGCAAACGTACAGAATAATAGCAAAGGTGATGCTATGAACAACAAACGATCGTTACAATCCTTTGCAAATATTGCATCAAAGATAATTCACATAACATATAGGCCCAGAGCTCTGTTGCGTTTACTCACTATGCTGAACACACACACTGGGTAGAAATGTTATCGAATAGTGACAAATTTCTACTCTTATTTTGGTGAAACTGGAGATCTTTGTAACTTTAAAATGCTAGAAGAAAATGTATCTAATGAACTAACAAATTATATTTTAATAATATTTTAAGATGTCGATCATTTGCGCATTGCCAAAAATTTGGCAAAGGTTAAGGGAAGGAAGACATGGGAAAGGAACGTTTAAATCCATAATAGACCTTGTATTTTAAAATGTTATAATAATATTGACACTCACACGAAAAAGTTCAAAAAAACAAAGTTATATTGTTAAATTTTTGGCAAAACTTATAATAAATAAAATTGAGAAAATGATAAGCAATTGCAGAATCTCGCTGTTATAAAAGGTAACGAATTTTGTTGTAAATATTGTTCATGAAGCATAAATATAAGAGGAAATTAAACTGTTTTAAGAACGTGTCGACTGTGGAAGGCGCTATTTGTATGGACCTGCAACCTAAGATAGTATTATTTTACAATGTACTGTTAAAAAACCCCATTCAACAAACAAACGAGGTTCAAAATTGTTATCTTATGGGAAATTTCAAACCAACACTGCTGAAATTACTACAATTGCAGTTGGTTCGCTTTTAATGCTCTTAATACCTCGTTGTTAAGAGCTAACATAATTTCTCCACTCTCTTCGCTTTGAACTCGACATTTAGGCAGTTGAAGTTGAAGATTATTCCTTCCCTAACTGCCTGTGTTTTCATGAATGCACTAACTCGCGTAGCGGCAGTAATGCAGGTAATGAATTATGGAAAATATTTCCATATCTTTGCGTCTTACTCGAGCTGTGACGTTGAAAGTGGTGTCCACTAAAATTAGTTTCTTTATTTTACCCACTTTAGAATAAGTACTGGTGAATCTTCAACCTCTTAATTCATCTAAAAACGCCACATAGGCACTTTATCAACCAATACCGACAAATATTTAATTTTGTTCTCAAGAGTGTTTCATTATATAACGAGATAAATATTTTAATAATTAATAATAATGCAATATAAACGCTAGTGTTATAAAAGTAATACAATAAAATCAATTATAAATATCGTAAATATATAATGATTATAACATAATACGATTATATCGAATCAATAATAATAAAATAAAATAAAATATATAACAATAATCATAAGTGGCAAGCCTGTACAAACATTTTAATCCATTAAGTTGCAGCAAACAGGCAAATAACTATTTTCAAGTGTATCTTAATGTTTATTTAACAGTTATGGAATTTGTTTTAATGTTTAATTTAATATACTTAGCACATTTCTTTTTAAAAACAGTACTTTAAATCATACCACAGGAGACGTACAGAGTATCATCTAATACATCCACAAGAGCTGCAGTCTACAGGATCCGCTTTCCATACCTGAACTCTGGATCATTAACATTTAACATTTCTCTCTCACTTATATTATATGTTCTCTTATTTCTCTTTATAAAACCTGTCTCACCACTGACAAAATAATACTTCAATTCATTATCTACATGATAGCACAACTGCAACAACTCGCAGCGCTGTGCTCGAAGTAGAGTCTCAGTGTGATCACGAGGGTCGAGCCAGTCTCCAGATGTGCGGTGGTCTAACTTGCGCTGGAGCGTCCTTCCCCTGGCGCGGCCTCCAAGTGAGTGGCCGGCCTCCTCGAGTGCTCCTGACGTTACCACGCCGCGCCGTTTCCGCGGCGGCCGGCTTCATCAGCCCTAGACGTCTTCACCTCTTCAAACCGCTTCGGACGTCGCTGGCCTAACGAACTGTGGCAGGCCGTGATCGCCGCCGCTTCTCCCAGCCCGCCCTTCATTTACTCTCCCTTCCTTTCCATCCCTCGTCTTTTTTTTCTCCTCGTCCTCCTACGCCTCGCCAAGAGATTTTTTTTTAACCGGCCTTTCCTTACCTCCTCACATTCCCCGAACACTCCACCCACACTATTCCTCTCTAATTTATGTTCCCTGACCGCTGACTTCTGTGGTTACCACACAGAACGCGTTCTTTTTTTTTTTATCCTCCCCAACTGCCTAGTCCCTTTCAACAACCAGACTCTCCAGATACCGGGAAAACGTACATACCATCGGGACTTCATGAGAGATGCTAACGAAAAAATACGAAAAGACTTGTACGCTATGTTTGTTTCTAGTTCTCTCAACGGTGGATACCCGGGTAAAAGTGCGTAGTGTGCCGGCCTGTGATGCGAAAACTGAACTTCTGAACACAGACATTACTGCCTCTGTTTCTCACCGGACGTATATAAGAGTATCATAACAACAGTTATCCGCAAACCAGACACAGAACTTCTTGGCCGCTCAGTGTCTATCTATGGGCGAGCATTACCAAGCCCTGTTTCCACATCTATCAAGCGCCCATCCCGTTATAATCCGTTTGCCATGAAATTTCAAATGTAATAATATAAATTATAATTCTCTTCATAAAGAGGAACAATTGAATATAGTACAAACATAAATCTATAAAACACATACGAGATATATTTGGAAGTTTAGGGAATTGTCTGGGCAGATGAACTGCTAAATTTTACGTTCGTAGTAAAAACGTATGTGTAATAATTTCCAATTACTTACAGTTGTGTGTAGCATTGAAGAAATAATTCCTGTTAGTGTTGTAGCTTGTAATGGATGCACAGACTCTTCTTCCCTGTCCAAACAGTCGTAATGCTATTCCTTTACAATACGATCTTCCGCCTGTTATATGTTGTCGCGGAACTTGCAGAAAATGTATAACATATTTTCTCACGCATAGCTGCCATAAATTTTTTGTCAGAACTTTACACACTTATCGTAAAATTCTAATGCCCCTCTCAGAATACAGTCTTTGTTAAAATCATTAAAATCTATATCTAAGATTCCCGATATTTTATAGGTGACACAAATATTGCTTTTAGCGTATATGCATCCGTCGCATAGTGCGTTTACCAGCATCGCACGCTCTTGCGGTCAAACTGTTAATTTTTGAAAATTTATTTTTACGCAGAATTATTTATTTGATAGAAAAAAAGAATGTGGTTAGTTAACCATTTCCCTTACAATTACGAATGCAAGCACAACGTTTACTTAGTTCCATAATTACAACGATAACTCTACACGCAAAGAAATGAACAACAGCGACGATAGTTCTAAGCACGTCGTGATACTGCACTAGCCACTGGGCTACGGGCTAGAGCAAACATCAGAGGCAGCTGTTGTGCTAAACATTATCTGTATAGACTAAGCACAAGTCAAGGCTTTGTTATAGTCTGCTTATAAAGTAAGACGGGAACATTTAGATATATCTAGGAAAAATGATGCATGAACAATATTCTTTATTTGAAAGTTAATGGTGAATTCATGCACATTCTGTAACAGTGTAAAAAACGAACGAATAAAGATACAGACTTGGTATTTTCACCTACTTGTTAAGCAAAATGAGTCTCTTTTAAAAAAAAAAAAAAACTACTGAATTTCGCTCGACTTGCTATGGCAGCTGTAATGGAATACTGCGAACTAGGCAACAGCGAACAGTCGTGATAGGGTGCTAGCGTCAGCTATTGGGAGGAGCGCCGCTTGTCGACTGTCCTGTGCCGTACAAAATAATAGAAGTGCTATACACTATCGCACAGCGATGTTCGCAGAATATTCTGCACTGTTTCAGTTTTATTGTAACAGTAGATATCTTTTTTAACTTGACTATTATCCTTAATATCAATTCGCTTATTCGTAACATATATATAACATTATCCAAACAACAAGATTAATTTTTATTTATTGGGCATACTAAGATTCCCCTTATATGACGGTAAACTAATTGGGGATGACGAAATACTAATCTAAAATAAACATAATGCATATTAAATTAACACGTGTCCATGACTTCGCAGGACTTTAAACATAGATTGAAGATGTGATATACAGATTTCCGTCTTCTTCCCATATTCGTAACATTGGCTCAACCGTCGCTAAGAGAACTGACAATAAGATATGTCCAATAGTGATTAACGTTTTTTTTAAACGTTTGATTTTTCAAAACACTCATTTTTATATGAATAAGAAATTGTACTAACTTGATTACTATATAGTTGCATTAAACCTAAATCAGAAGAAGTGTGAAACATTTGAAAGTGCATACTTTCGTAAATGGCGTTCTAAATTAACATCCTATCCACGTTTTTGTATTACTATTGGCAATGAGGCTGTCCTGTGCTGGAATTAGGTGAGTGGTTGTAGCGTAGTACGCATGCGCACTCTCTCTCGCGTATTACTACGGATTCAAAATCTGAACCTCGTCTTTAGAAGATAATAATTACCAGGCGACTTCGCCCACGAAGTTTCGAAAAGCTGCTTGACGAAGCTTAAAATGATGACAGATTACCAAACTGAAGGATTTCGAAATAAAATTTTGGGGAAAATATCCTGCTTTTAAGAACACTCTTTCATATTACTCAAAGTAAAGTTGACGTCCATTTGTGAATGTATTTTCATTGCTTTACGTCGTATCGAAATTAAAATTACTTTTATTTTGTGTGCTCTGAATTCAGTTTCCTTTGTTTTCTTCATTTAGGAGAATGGATTTGACATACGTTATTACTTTATATATTTCCGTTCCGAAATATGCCACAGTTACGTTTAACTGACGCATGATTAAAATGATAATGGCAGAAGGATACAAACTCCGCAGAAAAGCATATTTCTAGGAGTTTGAAATATTGTCAACTAACCGTGAACAGTAGCCTATACATTACCCGGCTAAGGCAAAGGAGAGCTATGGAGCACTGATCCGAGAGCAAACTTACAAAAAGAGCCCTAAGTCATTTTTCTCAATATTCATACAGATAGAATAAACTATATTGAGAACTCCCAACTATAGTGGAATTCAACTACCTGGGTTATCCCCCACGTGATAAAAAATGTTTGGCTCCTGCCAGAGCTTAAACTCTGTCACTTCTCTAGCTTACCTTCTCAACACGTGAATCTGACATCTAGCATATGAAGTTCCATGATATCTGTAAATAAGATGAAATGTACCGATATTCCGTAATGTAAGCCTAGTCAGGTATTTAATGTGTTAGGGTACCCAAATGGGGTGTTGAACTCGTAGAGAAAATGTACAGTACAGGAGTGCGCACGAAAACTACGCAGTAGCAAATTTGTAGCTCCCAAGAATGGACATCTATTTTGCCGAAAATACCTGTCAAAACAATGTGGGGCATACCCTTGCTCAGCAAAACAGTTATTACACTTTCACTACCAAAGTTTTAATGGACGCGACTAATTATGACTGCACGAAATAAGTTTATAAAAAAGAAGTTCTCGGAAAATACAAACATTCTTCCAACCAAAATGTAATCACATGAATGATTGTATTAACTTATTGCTAATTATTGGCGAATCACGAGCCACTTTTGGTGACATGAGTAGAAGACTAAAACTACATACATCTTTAGTATAAGACTGAACAATCACATGTGACGGATAAATGCATTAAAATAGCATTACTTTGTATCACTGCAATTAAACTAGTACCCATCGAACATCACTGCTCTTAAATTATACAAATCGGAATTTTATTTTTCTCTGACTGGCTTTGCTGATGAATCTACGATCTAAAATGCCTTATTATGAAATTTTGACCCCTAAGCACTTATTTTCAGTGTAGTTCACCTGACAACCAGTTAGTAGCAGCTTATTTGCAAAATGTTGACGGAGTAGCTTTTCGCTGACTGATATCGCTGATCCGTCTTCAAAGTGTAGAACTCTTATTTTAGGCCTACTAGCGATGGAGATACTTGGGCATCATTTTTGCGTCTTGAAGGTCCAATACCGCCGAGGAGCCCATTTTAGTGACCTAGTGAAATAGAGAAACGAAAAACCATAATAACTATTCTGGTAATCCTTAATTTAAAAAAATGTTTACGTTATGTGTGTTTAATATTGCACTAAAAAAGTGATATGACAATTCAAGCATAGAAACAAGCCAGAGAATGATACTTTTTTCCAATTTGTGATGGGAACAACGTAAATTCCTTAATATTCCTCTCCCTGTACGTGGTGGCTACACACATTTATGATCAAAATGAAGGATTTAAGTGAAAATGCAAAAACTGATAGCAACGCTCATCTCAGTATTAAATGTATACAATTGTTCTGTTTTAGAGTTGCATGTACAAGTTTCATTTGCGTATGCAGTAATGCAGCACTGTGACAGCGATCAGAGGCATATAATGTGCAGTAATGCAGCACTGTGACAGCGATCAGAGGCATATAATGTGCAGCGTTACAAAAGCATAACCGCACGGAGCGGGCAGTGTGCTGGCTTGCATTCGACCGCAGTAGCATGAAGAATCCACATAGGTGACATTACATCAGGAAGAATTATCGGACAGCTGAAGGCACACTAAATACAGATGGTGGCGTCCCAGGCAATGCGCGTCCTACAGCGTGTCATTCCCAGCGTCTGGCAAAGGTTCCTACAGGTTGAAAATGCCCACTTATGTTCCAGCAGTGGACGTCCAAGAAGTAAGAGGCCATGACAAGATTGCCATTCGGCTCAAACATACTGATGACGTACATTCAGAGCACAGTGGGCGACCTTGCTAGCAAAGTAAGTAGAATAAGTTAAAGAATTATGATAATTTAAACATTTATTAATTGATACGATACTAAAAATAAGTAGCATACAATATTTAGTCCAAAGCATTTGAAATATTATATCATCCTATTTGCTTCATTATAATGTTTTGGTTATATTTGTCAGTTAGCTTATGCACAATTTTATTCAATTTAAATGTGCAGTAATTTATTTTCTTTAGAGTTTCTCATATAAATTTAACTGTTCACAAATTTTTTTTTGCCTGAACACATTTATTGCCACTTTTACTTAACTACTTGGTATTTTCTGTCATGTCCAAATTTACATGTTTGTTAACGTATTACTTGTCATGCTACTGCAGGTTTAATATATTTCCCTGAAAATTTTACCCAGGGTTCATGACATACATATTTATTAGGCATATAGTAATTAATATTGTTCAATAAATGTATCTAGTTTTACATATTTTTCCCCCGTTTGATAATTATAGAAATGAATGCTATTATTCAAAGCTGTTTGCTACGTCTTCAATTTGATTTAATGTTAGTGAAAACATTTTAGTCTTAATTTTCACTTAATCCAAACAATATTAAAATATTACCACATTTGGATAATAATTGTGTGTAAATGTGTTTAAACCATTAGTCATTCAAACATATCATTCAAACTTGTTGACGCCATCATTGTTTACATGCATACGGTACACATACATAAAGATTTCCGCTTAAATTACTTAAAATTATATACGTTACCATGGATACACTTGAAGTCATTATAAGCTAGTGATTATCACGGTGCTAAATGTCACTGATTTATAAGTTTGCTGTACGCCTTACTTCAGAACTTCTTAGCGAACAATGGCTGGTATTTATAAACAGGGATAATTTTACAAAAAATACTGCCACATGCCAATAGTAGCAAATGTATCATAATCATTTGATGTTTAATAACACGTGGAACTTTAACTTGCTCTTCAAATTAGTCGTCAGTAGGGACAATGAATGATCCGAGCTATTGTATTAGATCTGCGATTTAGGACGCATTTTACATTTATTTATTATTTTACAAAATTTCTGTTTAAGATATTTTGTGTTAGGTGCTGGCTAATAATTACTAAAAAAAGTATTTGCTATTTTTTAAAATTAGACAAGCTGGTTTTCACATAGTGTACAGTTATTGTGGAAATTATTTAAATATTGACTACGTTGACTACGGTATCATATTTTCTCATTTCTGATTGAACAGCATCTTTGATTTTCCACAGAAGGAGTATTATATACACTTTTCGTGTGGAATTATTTTTCGCATTGCAAACTATAATGCTAAAATATTTTAGAAGCCATTAGTTTCTCGCACAAACGAAACTGTTTCACATTATACACTGTCATCTGGCATTTGCAAGTGATCAAATCAAAATTTTCATCCTCAGATGACTGTCACACGAGCGTAACATAGCAATTAACACATAACAGTTTGGTAAGAATAACTCTAAATGTAAAAAATAACTATAAGAACAAAAATCGAAGACATTACACGACGCTTATAACGAATAACTTTCAGCAGTCACTATAAGGAGAGTTTTGTTTCTTATGTTATCTCTCGTTTATGATTGCATATTGTACGTAAGTATCACCAAGAACAGGTTTTCTTATTTACATTGACTATATAACTGAACTAATAAAGATATGAAAAATAAAAAAATAAATAATTGTACCTAAGAACATATTCGAACCATTTAGATTTAACTTTGCAATCCACAGCGCTACCCACCTTATATGGTTTTCCTTCGTTTGACGTAGTTATGACATTTGACGAAGCTCTAGTGAAACCGACGTGCTGATAATTATCCAGTGCGACAAAGAACTGAACATCTGCCGCTTCGGAGGCACCGGGACGTGAACCCGCGACTCTCCGACTATAAGTCGGCCACGCTACCCCTGAACTACGAGGGCAGTGCTTCCCTTATCCACCACTACCACGGTAAAGGCCAGACCTATTTACTGTATATGCTAATACATTTTTGTAGAGTATCTTTCCGGTAACATTGTGAAGTAATTTTAGTTCATATTAAAACGTTTTATTAAGAAAAAATTATTTTGATATGAAATTTCTGTTGTACGACGTACAATTAATTTCATTTCTAACATTATAATTATTAGAATCGTACATTCAAACAGCAAGGCGAACCGCCTACAACTTGCACGCTTGCCATGTTGGAGAACGCTTACAACTCTCGCCCGAATCGAAGAGTCAACATGTATGCGAGAGGTTTTCGCTCCAGCACAGTAAATCTCGCACACATGAAGCCGTATGCGGGTTCACCACTCTACTCGGCTCGAGTGGTCTGATTTCGAGCGTATGTCCCCAGCTACCATCACTGAACATAACCCTTCATGAATGTGACAGCACTTAGTTTAGTGCAACATTATGTTATGCACGTGCAAATCATTTATTGTGCCTCCTGCAATAGGCCAGATATACAGGTAGTAGAGTCGTCGAATTAAATAAGAAGGTGGAACTAATTCCCACTTAATGTTTTGGGCCTTAAATAGCACATTACATACTGACATTTGGTGCACAAAAATTTGCTTCAGTATCAGACAAAAAAAATGAATTTTTGTCTACTAATGTATTTGCTTTACCCAAGAGCATGCCAATTTGGTTTGCTTTGTTCTTTGTTTTAAGTTGGTGTGATTTATATCTGAGGAATTCAGAAAGGTAATATCTTTAAAGTTAATGAGGAAAATTGTTTCATGTGTCATGAATTCGTCGCGTCTGTAAAACGTACTGCCAAAAGCCCATCAGTCATTATGAACGTCAGCAGACAACAAGAAGATGGAATCTATAACCTCTTAAATCCTATGCCTATTGACGTTGTCATAAAGTTATTTGAAAAATTAAAACATCACAAGAACCTATTACTGCGATCAGTTCATTACTTTTAGGTATGCCCTACGTGGATGTGCACAATCTAGTTTATTTTGTAGTCATTTCATAGTAACTTAATTATTTTTTAAAATGTCCTCACTGATATAATAAAAGAAAAGTTCTCTTAAATATCAGATTCGTATTCTTACTTTTGTATATGAAAATGTTTGGTGTTACAAAGACATTTATTTGGACAGAATGGCCAGAGAATTTCTAAATGCATCTACATGCTGCTGACCATACAATTCCCTTCTTTGTTAGTTCTGGCCATAATAATTGTGTAAAATCTGCAGGAATAAACCTTACAAAATGCGACAACTATAATAAACAAATCCAGAAGTATATATACACAATGCTGAATGATGGTCGTTTTAGTTTGAGAAGGCACGACAGAAAATGGTTCGCCGTCTGAACTGATATGTTTATCGAACAAAAGCTTATGAGGTGTAATAAAACTCGCTTAAGTGAGACCAAAAGTCAACGTGCGTCATGGATTTTGAAACATTAATCATGCAGTGTATTATATTATGCTACGAGTTTGCTTACAGGTATTTTCCGCATCAGTATGAGCAACATACAAAAATATCCGATGCAAGTATGGCAGGAGATTTTCAACAAATGAAGGCAATATCTAACACCAAGAACAAAATATATAGAGCATAAATCACGAGTGAAGTGGGTAGTCATCTGTTACTGTAATATTTGATGAAGATTAGTCTGTGACTGCCAAGAAAGAAACGTTTTTCTCCAATAGCGGAAACAAACAATGGGTCATCAATATTCTTGGACAGTATTTTCAAGATAAAGAACGGGCCGATGCAGACACACTGCTAGTGAAAGAATCTTGAATTACTGAAGAACAATTCATTTTAGTCGCAGACGAGGCTAATATTTTAATATTACTACCATACAATTATTGTAATATCATTTCATTGCAGTCTGCAACTCATAGCGTTCATGTACGTGATATTCAAGCCATACAGGAATAACCGAGTAAGAAGGTTTTAAGAATCTACTTTTTGCTTATGTATTAACAGGGTACGACATTACTAGTGCGTGTTTGGCAAGAGTAAATCTTCTACGTTTCAACACATTATAAAATCGGAAACATAGTGCAATTAGGTTTCAAGATTTGCTTCACAAGAATATTTGAGTAGGGACGAATTGGTATACATTGTTTTCAAAGTTCTAGTATCACTATATGGTTTTAAATAAGTAACTCATGCATATTCTTCGTTATAACCATGATATGAAGAAAATTACTTTTTGAAGAAAGAAGTTTTATATTTCACGTTTGCCTCTAACCGAAAATGCATTTGCAGTGAATTGTTTAGAAAAAAATTGGACACGGCTTCTGCAGACACTACGCTATAGACGGGGCTAAATAAAAATGAAGAATTTCAGCCGATCATAGCATATATTAGTCCTGCATCAGAGAGACTCTGTTGAGTAGGATACATTGTGCCTGTAAAATAACAGATGATGCACCACGTTACAATATGAGATGTAAGTGCCACCCGTATGGACACCCATGTACATTGCTATGTCAAAGCTCTTTCGAGAAATATCATAGAAACTCTTAAGTAAAAGATGTTGAGAATGAATGGGATATTAATACTGTCCCCTACAGTCTTTATTTTTGGATGAGAAATGTACTCAAAAAGGTTCTTTCAATTTCACTACAAACGAAAACATGCGGAGATACGTTATTTGAACATTACTTCGTGATTGTAAATTAATTCTTGTAACAATCTTTTTTTGCAAATAAGATATGAATGTATATTTTACAGATTTTGTTATTTGATATGTTTTTATACGGAATAAATCACCGAAGTTGTGGTGATTAGTTCCACGATCAAATGTCTTTTTCCATCCGTTATTTCTACTCTACTGAGAGAGAGAGAGAGAGAGAGAGAGAGAGAGGCAGACAGAGAGAAAAAGAATGTTATCCTCAAACAGTATGGTAGAATCTTCACGGAAGAAATAGCTGCATATTTCCTTCTGATGGCTTTCAATGCCTCTCCTCATCAACTTGCATTGGTGGATGACTTCTATAAATAAAAAGAAATCAACAGTTTGTTTAGGGCGGCTAGTTTCTCCATTCTGGACTTTTACACTCTTTATACTCGAGACACAATCTGGCTTCGTATCGCGAAGCGTCCTATACCACCACAAAAATCCAAGAGCTTTGCATGTCTTATGTACAGGAATGGGACTTCTATCCGAATAACTGCTCAGCTGTCATGATCTCATTATAGAGAGCTTTGCGCTGCATGTGACGTTATGTTAGTTTTTAAATACATAACCCCAAGGCAGTTGTATGACATTGTTCTTTTCTGACGCAAAGTCGTATATTATTAACAGACGAACTTTTGAATGAAGGGTTGATAAAAATCTGTTACGACTACCTTCGAATGTGTTTTTGAGCTGAGCTGGAACAGTTTAAATACCCATGTGGTTGGAAATGCAGTAACTTACATTACTCTTGAACTGTCGAGTAAATGAGCTACGCAAACTGATTCAAGAATGAAGAGATTTTGAGGGGCTCTTTACAGCAAGGTCTTGCGAGCCGATGAGGTTGACTGAGGTGAGTATTGAGCAGCGCCGGGAATGGAGTGGGGGAAACGGGAGATCCCCGAGAAAGCCCACCGATCGGCGGTATCGTCCGGTACGAATCCCACATGCGAAAGTCTGGGAGTGACCCGGCCGGGGATCGAACCCGATTCGTATTGGTGGTAGGCGAGCAGACTAACCGCTCATCCACCACTGGCCTGGAGGTGAAAACTGAATATGCTATAACTGGGAGGACAAAGATTTGCTCCTCTAAATATATGCAATGTGGTTATCGTCAAGTCGCGCTGGTCTGCTCAGAGTACAAATTTAAATTTTGGAATTTGAATGCTGAAGGGAGCATAATAAATAAAGTAGGATTTAATTTTGAGTGCGGTTTTAGTTTCGATACTTGACTACACTATGTGTGAAATAAATTTCAGCTTTGTCCTCAAAAGTTCTTAATTTTAAGATAACATGTAATTTTTTATTCTAATTTTTTATTACGCCTCTTAATAGTTTACAAGATAAACAAGATCGATTTAAAGGATGAGAAAATCTCACCACCAAGGAATATACAACATATTGTTACACGCCTCACGGGGGCCGGCCACTTCGCGTGGACTCGTCTCTGGAGGAGGAGGGGCGATCACCGCTATCCTCCCCTCCCCCAGGCAGACCCTCTAGTAATCCCGTCGCCGGGCGGCCGGGTGATTGACAGCTGACCTGGCTGGCGTCACAGCCTCTCCTCTTCTGCTGGACAAACAAGTGAATTTAGAGGATGCACACGAATATTACGGGAACTAGGACCCTCAGCGCAACGCGGCATTTAGAGATGACACTATAAATATAGGTCGCGGCTGGACTGTCGGCAGTCTTTGTGGAAGCCGATTGGCTGAGCGTGATAATCGAGCGACGTCTGGTGCAGAGAAGGACGTCGGCGAAGGTAGATTGCAAGGCGACGGCGTCCGAAGTGTTTGTTGTGCGAACGGACGAGAGGGTGTGACACACGACGAGTGAAGCCTACTGTGCATGAGTGCGCTGGGAAATCTCTTTAACATTGCGGAATTGTGGGGCCTTGACTAAACTGAAGTGTGTCTGTATGAACGTGTGATACAGACTTAATTGTAAATATTGGAACAGTAAAATATGCACATGTAATTTAAAAATTATTTCAATAGGTTTTGACACACTGTTTATTGAGCTTGATATTATTATTTTCTTAATTTCATTGATTTATTTGAGGTGATTGTAAATTATATTAATTGAATTGATTAGTTGTAAACATCAAGTGATAGCAATTCATTGTGAGACGTTGGGTCGAGATAATTTTGTTCGTAGTGTTTGCAAATAAAATTAGGAAATTATAATTAACTCATTTAGTTCATTAAGGCCTCCATCATTTAATGAACCTGGTTTAGCCCACTGACTTTGAGAACTTGCCACAGTATATTCAATGAACACTGCTGTCAAGCAAACAATTAAAATTATCTTTCTCTTACACACCCGGAACTCTTCGTACTTAAAAAAGGATGGAAAAAGTATTAAGGTTAACTGGTTTTATGAAATATCACATTCTGAACAAAATCGTTTATACGATATTTCTTTGTCTATTATAGTTGTGCGATTTAAAGGCGCTTATTTTTATACTTTAATACAGGTTCTTACTTTTCCTAAGTATAAAATCGTCATTAATTTAAGGTAATTTTTTCCGTCCAGTTTTTATTCGCGTATTACAGTTTGTAGATGAATGTGTCACTATAAAAAACGTCAAAAATTTCTCTTTGGAAGCAGTTACAAAATATTCACGTTTTAAAATGATGTCACATTACGCGCGTAGACATGAAACAAAAATTACAGAGCTTATTACTTCATATAAATTAACAAGTTATTTTTACCGAAATAAATGTGCAGGATTAACAGATAATTGACAGAAATTTTTGCCCAGTTAATTAACGCGCTCTATATCGCAATCAACAAAATTTATGTAGATGATTTGCAGTATTTTAATAATTTTGAATATATAATCTTGCAAATATAATTCTGCTAGTAATTTCATACAGATAAATGTTGAAAGTTATTGGTATATTGGTAGTAATGTTAGCGAATTATGAAAACTACTAGTCACATCTTCAAAGGCTCTGTTAATAGCGCAATGCTTACATTTGCGGGCCAAATGTAGCGCTTTTTCTTAAGATTTTGTGAACATAATGGTGAACAAGTAATGTAATACGAATTTTATTCACGTCTCTAAAAAATTCATTGTATCAGTAGACAAAAAGCATGGACACGCTCCAGATAATTTCAATTGTTATATGAGGCTGTGGAAGGAATGGAGACAAATATATCAACAAGGCCATCAAATTGTTCAAATAACCGTGAAAGAACCATATGCTCTTTTTTCTTGGTTCCCAGATAGTATGTTTAAGCATATTAGATCATCTAAACATGCAAAAAACTTATTCTTGTTAGGACTGTGCTAAAAAGAAAAACCATTTTATTCTTAAACTGAGATTATGTTTAAAACGGAACATTAAATAATAGCCATGCAATTACAAAATGCTCTGATATTTGCCCGTCATGTAAAACTTTCCCTCTGTAACATTTCATAGGTTTTAACTTTCTCATTTTCGTAGCTATAATACGCCATTGATTTGCTGGGTGTTATTATTCATCTGGCAATTTATTTTCACTGAACTTTTTATCCAGTGTTCTTTATTACAATATCTTTATCGGTGTTCTTTGATGGCTTACACATTGCGTTTCTAATTAAAGAATTTCTAATTATTTAAGGTAATCTTATATATGCATACAGATATATATATATATATATGTATGTGTGTGTGTGTGTGTGTGTGTGTGTGTGTGTGTGTGTGTGTGTGTGTACTTATAGTCCATTCCCCATTGGAAGCAATTCTCGGTTGCCCTGCTAAATATCTACTTGCAGGCCCGTTTCGTATCCTTCCTCCAAATGTGAACAAACATTGTCATGTGACTGCCATGTAGCATCTGTCAAAATCAATGTTTACATGTCATTGTGTCTGTGTATATGTGTTCGTAAACTTTCGCTACACCTAAACATAAACATTTAAATGTGACTTCTAATTTTATACTTGTCAAGTGTGTTGTTTACTGTTTACAGTTTTTAAAAGCATTCTGTCATATTCCAAAAACCATTCCGTACGAATATTCACAATTTAAGCCTCTAATATTATTTAGGTCCGCTTTATGCTGTTTTAAAAGTGTCTGAATTGACGACAGTTCATACGGTTATTTTACTTTAACATATTTGTTTTCCACGACATAGCACAATGCACGTAATGCACGCCAGTATTTTGCCGCAACTGTGTTTAACACTGTTACAGCTGTGAGGTAAAGGGCTGTACTAATTATCCTTTTGTTATTCATATATGTTGGTTTATTTCTTTAAAGGACGGCATAAGTTGGAATAAATATAACAATGAAGGGACAACTTGTCAAACGGAAAAGGCACATTAAATTCAAGCACGCAACTGGTGTTGCTCATTTTTGTAATACAAACTTAAAAGATAGCGGCGAACATGCACACAAATAAGCCTACGATAGCTTTTATTTCCCTCATTTGTCTATGTATTGCTACACTTACTGTTTGTTAGGTTTATTGAAGTTTATCTGGCTGGGCTTAGTATTTTCCTTCTAGGATTGTGGCAAATTACAGCCCCTTAGGACAAAGGTACAGCTTTGTGATAAATAACAAGACGTGGATGTAAATAAATGACCTCGTCATAAAAACAGTTCACATTTAAAACGTATAAATAGTGCTACTAAAATATTTGAAATCACGCACACAGGGCCAGCGTATCGACCACGATGCATAAAGGCACGCAATTTCACAGACGCAATGATTAACGAATCACACGTCACAGTATATTTATTACTGCCTTGAAAACTCACATTCATCACAACATCGTAACTTGCCTAGGTAGGTTTAAAAACACAACGTCTACAAACGTGATGTAATTTGAAGATCTTTTCGGAGTAAAAAGCAACACGCGATGTCAAGGCTCGCCACGTCTGCCAACTTCACTTGGTAACTGCTCCGCCATCATATCTAAATATATTGAAATAAGTATTCAAACATTAAAATTTCTTTCAGTAGAAAATTACAAATTCAAAAATCATTATTTTGCTGTACTAAGTATGAAATATGCTACAATTCAAAACATGTATGATTTCAATGCTTACTAGCGAAGTGGAACTTCCCGGGTGTGTAAGAGACAGAGAAAGAGAGAGAGAGAGAGAGAGTAAAAAGCCTCGCCCAGCATACGGTTGTTCCAGTCGCTTTCTCGCTCGATAAAACAACGCCATACCATTACGGCCTACTCACAATATTTTCCGCTGTTATTTTTAACTGCAAAATAAGATATGCTGCAATCGGGGATACCTAAATATTTAAATAGGCACCGTTTAATTTACAAATAGTATACTAAAAAACTAAGTTAAAATAATATTTTATGTGAACTATTTATCACCAGTCGTTACCAACACGTTGTTGCTCTCGCTGTTGATAATTCATATTTAAAAAGAAATAAATATTACAGGGTATAGAAGATATTAAGGTAAAGTTTCATTTATTCAATAATACAGTACTCTAAAGTTAACCACAGTGTTATACATTTGTGGAATAAAGGTTATTGAAAAAACAGGTTGACATTATACCTAAGAGTGTTTTTTCAAAGGTTGATTTTCATAAGTCGCTTCCAGTCGGGAATGGACTTCAACTTATTCCTTATAAACCAAACTAAATAAGCACAACGCCTTAAATTTTCACCTATGGGAAGATACATGTCCTCTCAGCTCGCAAAACTGACTGTTTCAAAAAGCACACACTTCGTTCATATACAACGTGTTACTAAGGATAACAGACAAACTCCAGCAGGCAGGTTATTCGTGACGAAAACATAAGATGAAAATATAAGTAATTAATAAGAGAGATACGCGTTCTCAGAAATCGAGTGTTGAAATGGTTTTCGTTATAAATATCAGGAATTAAGATCTTAAGATTAATAAACATATAGGTGAACAGTGTTTTGTAGAACGGATATCTTACAACTGCGTAAATGATCTTGATAATATCATCCGCATTCATTAAGAAAATAGTCCTAACAAAACAGACGGTGGGAATCCCAATTTTACTGATGAAGGAAGGGGGATGCTATTATTACCAATCGGATTTCCACAAGTGTAAGATCTACGTTCTACAAAACAATATTTTACTGTTTTGTTGTTTATTGCCAAGTAGTTCCTGATTTTTGTAACGAAAATCATTTTCAAAACTCTATATGTGAGGACGTGTAGCTTCCTTGATAGCCACTTTAAGCAAAAGTGGTTCATGCATTTTCGTCTTAGGAATAAGGAACAACCTGCTGCAGTTTGTCGGTGATTTTTAGTAACACGTTGAATATCATAGTACAACTTAATTGTCACCTCCAAGCTACATTTTCTAATCTGAGGTTTTCTCTTTGGAGGTGAAATGGGCTCTAGCGATAGGAGCAAGCATTTCCGTTTTATGGCGTGATTAAAATTGTTACATCTAGTTCCCACTTAACGATTATCGGCTGCTGCTTCCGTTAATATTCATCTCCTCTTGTCTACCATATTGGATTAACGGCGAAATCATGCCTTTGGAAGTGTTACTGAGCGACTAATGTGTTTAGAATACTTTACGACTAGTGGTGTTTAAGGACGTTAATGCGAAACTTTAAACTTAGAAAATTTATTGTATTTTCAAAGAGTCAAGAACCGCAGAAGAAAAAAAACTGTTGCCTTTGTTTTTGAGTCTATGCATAATGCTGAAGTAACTCGAAAATTGTGTTAAACATATTTTCAGGTAACAAGGGCCGCACTTAAAAAAAAATTTCATGGTTTGGGAGCATGAAGCTATGAAGTTTTCAGTAACACACTTAAATTATAATATTTCATCAAAATATTAAATTAATCAATTTCCTTATTAAAACAGTTTATCAGAGCTGAAACCTACGTTTGTAAATTAACTTGGCTTAGCCAGTAATTATGAGCAGTAGACGACAATCTTACGCCATCCAATAGCAAGCCGAAATGTCACTGTCTGTTTATCAGATTTGTCTTTATTAGCACTTAGATAACCACCAGTTTCTTAACAAGAAAAATTGGGTTGAGAAAGAGTAGGATACTAACCCCTGATTAAATATTACGTTTATATTTATATAGGGTTCATATAAACAATACCTATTTTAAGTGAACCTTGTAGAACCGGTCCTTAGTGCTTATAATTTGATTTACATAATAACTCACATAATGTGGCGTTTTGATGTTATTTGCTCTATCTTTTGCTGAGAAAAGTATATGGCACTTATTTTTTTTAGAAAAATAACGCTTCGATATTTATACTGTTCCGTCATTTGCTACTGTAACTTGATGCGTGTCACAATCTGGAAACATAAGTTTTTTTATGTTATATGTAATTACCAATATATACAATTGACATTTATGGACGGCCATTCTTTGTGAAAATATTAAGAACAACTCAAATTAATTTTGTAATCTTTTTTCAAATATTATGTTAGCACGTTTTTTTTTATAGATATCCCAATATTCTCTCTATAAACGTTGCTTGCGTTGGCAGCTAGTTTGTTGTTTTGACGTTACGTTATGTCAACGTGTTATTGTTTACGTTGAGGGCATTTCGCGTTCGCATTACTTCAGTTCACACGGTACTTGTATTTGGTCAAGTACTACGATATTAATTTGTACGTGGACTTAAAAAATTAAAACCGCGGTGAAAAATATTCACAGCCGTTACGCAGTCAATTTCCAGCGTGGTCGCAAACAACTTCAGAGCTAGCATCAGAATATTCAGTAACATTTTGCAGATCGGAATATTTACAGAAGTATTATGAATTTTGTTGATCTTCGTTGTGGCGAAAGAACAATATGCTACGAGAATGACACACAATAGTATATTCTAGTGACTTCAACTGAAGTTAGAAACATACACGCCATCAGGATTATGACAGTGTATCTGGAGTGCGCTAACTTAAAAACTTTTATCCTCACTGATGTTTTTTTTTACTTAACGTTTAGATGTACCGTGGAGAGATAACTCATATGGAAAAAAAGTGCAATTGGATTTATGTAACTTGTCAAACTCAACTGCAAATAGCAAAAATAACGAGTTGCGAATAATGGCAATGTCAGATAGCTTTGTTAAAAAAAAGTTCTATAGTAATATTCTTATACAAAACCAGTAAATGTAAAAAATATTCCTACCCTCAAAGACAATGACTGCTTATATTTTCAGTAACATTGGCAGCGAACTAGGAGCTGGTGATGTAGTTATGCTCAAAAACGAAATGTTGCAGAAATTATCTAACTATCAAAAAAATCAACAGTGTTATACAATAAGAAACCTTTAATTCACGTCCATTTCCACCTAAAAGAACCTGCAATCATACTGTCTCAAATATAAACTCGTCACGCTAAACCTTGTACGTTCATTTTTAATATCTACTGAGCGGCATGCACAGCTAATAGTCAGTGGGAGAAAGTACCTATCATGAATTACAGAATACAGCTGCACCACGATAAAAAGAAATACTCTCCAAAATTCCAGAAAATAAAATAAAACTGGGAGTCAGATTTTGCCAATATTGCCATTATTTTTATGATCTTTTGTACTTAATGGCATCAAAGGATTTTCCTTCTTCGGAAGCTGTAAATGCGTTGTAAATTTGGAAGGAGTTCATTATATTAATCTCTAGCCCAGAATCCTACAGAATTAAATAAAACTACTAATTTACACCAACTATGCTATTGAAACTAACATATTCGCTTCTGAACAATAAAACAGAATCTTCCTCACTTTGTGATGCTCAAAAACAATACAGTGAAACAGAGACGCTACTGATTTGGCAACGATGATCGTCTATTGAATAGTCAATAATTAAGTCTGACACTCGTGCTTATTGGTTCAATGCGCCTTCTATGGGACTTAATATTGCGTATTTAAACGTATAAATTTGTATTTTAGCTAGAAGCGGGTCTAACCATAAAAAAAATTAGATCGTAAATACGTAATCAATTTGTGTGATTAACATTGGCTTACGTTTCGTTCTCCAACAGATTCAAGCTCTATGAAAATATTTCTCATGTTTAATCCCGTCCAGACTACACCATAAAGTAAATGATAAAATAAACCACAACTGCAGGCCTACAGACAAATTCACATTACATAAATTTAACTTAACATAAATTTACTTCCGAAAATGATTTTAACGTTTATAGAAAAATTAAATTGAAACATTTATCACCGTATTTCATGAGAGATCAATTCAGTTATGTAAGTCAGAGTAGTTATAGGGTAAAGCTAAGAACCAATGCTTTTGTCAACATCACCTGCCAAGGTTTTATACAATATGTTCATGACATTATGTGGCATCGTTGATACGGAAAAAAGTTTATACACTGTCCACCAAAAAGTAATTGGGGCCCCTGTCCACAATGTTTGCTTGGTGGTTGTCAACCCCGTTAGAATCTCGTAGGGCCACCTCTTGCGGCTATAACAGCAGCAACCCTGTCTGGCATGCTCTCTACGAGTATTTGCAGGACATCCACGGGGATTCGTCACCATTCCTCTTGCAACCATTCCATGAGTTGAGCAATGGATTTTGGCCGCGCCTGACAAGCCCTCACCGGACGATCCAATTCGTCTCAAATATGTTCTACACAGTTGAGGTCGGGCTCTGGGTGATCTGGTCCAGTCCAGTCGGTATACATTGTTGACGGCGTACCACTGCATAGTAGCCCTTGAAACATGGCACCTGGCATTGTCATCCTGGAAGTAACACGGGTTCATTCCGTAAAAACCCCACAATGTTCGGAGCATTTCATTATCCAGAATGTTACAATAGGCCTCTTGTGTTCATG
Organism: Dryococelus australis; assembly: GCA_029891345.1. NCBI lineage: Eukaryota > Metazoa > Arthropoda > Insecta > Phasmatodea > Phasmatidae > Dryococelus > Dryococelus australis. The sequence goes on along the minus strand of CM056994.1, from coordinate 129,221,012 downwards.
CTAACACTGACAAACACCAGCGGTACTACGCCGAAGACTGTGAAACAGCCCCACGCCATCACTCCACCACCACCTAATATCCTAGTTGGCACTATACACTCCGGCAGAAGCCGATCCCCGAGTAGACGCCACACCCATACACGTCCGTCGGACCGGAATAATATAAACCTCGACTCATCACTCCACATAACCAATTTTCACTGCTCCAGTGTCCAGTTGCGATTGTCCTAACACCACCCGAGTTGCCGAGCTTTATTGCTTGTAGTGATATGGGGAGTATGTGCAGCTGCTCTTCCGAAATATCCAAGTCGGTGGGCCTCTGTACGGAATGTTCCAATGGAAACCGATACTCCTGTTGCTGCATGAAACTCCTCTCGGATGGTAGCTATGGGCTGTGCCCAATGTTTGACAATTTCACGTTTCAGGTTTCTGCGATTTCTGTCGGTCAAGATTAGAGGTCGCCCAGAACGTGCAATATTGGCACAATCCGCCCTCACAAAAACCTGTAACCAAAAAAAAATATTACTTTAATAATTTCGGTCCGTTACCTCTGATTTCTTAAAGTTACAATTGCGCTATTAACTGCTAATAGTTTTGTCAATGAAAACAGATACAATTTATTTTTTCGAATAATGCGAATATTAATAATTTTTTCGTGTCCGACAGAAAATATTTATTTAAAAATAAGGTGTAATTCAGCTCTGCGTTTTATGAAAATGAAATCGCCAGGATGCATGGGCAGGCACGCAAGACAGACACACCTGGTATAACAGGCATACATCTAGACGTCACTGCGAAGAAAGGAAGAAGGGAATTATTGTAAAACACCGAGCCAAGTGCATGTGAACTGACCTTGATCTCTGCATCCCATGTGAATAAATTTGGAAGATTCCGGTTATAACCGACCATTTTCAGGGTTAAGGCCGCGGGGGTCTGTCGCAGCTTTTGCCCGTGGAGGGGAAGGGGGTCAGACAAGAATGGGTAAAAGGAGTGCCATGTTAACATTTTCACAGATATTCACCTGCGAGGAATCATGTAAATAAACACGTGCAAGCGTACGTGCTTCAGTCGTTTTCGCACTTGCGTGGTGTCGGATGATCATTAGGTCTCCACCTGCAAGCATCAGGTAACTTCTCACATTCATACGTATGTGCTCTCAAGTTGTTTTCGCACCTGCACGGTGTCGAATGACCAAGAGGTCTGCACCTGCATGGTGTCAGGTAACTGCACATGTTTGCGGAGGAGGGGGAGGGGGAAGATGGGAATATGTGGGAGTGTGGAGTATGATGTTGGTGGGAAGTGGTCCAGCGCGGAAAACGATGTTAACTGATAAAAGTTCTGCTGAAGACTGATCTCGATCCTGCCAAATCAATGACGTGGGGGAAGGATGGCCGAACAGTATGTAAGACCAAGCGTCCGCGGTGCGCCATTTTTCTGCATCCTATTATCATTGTTCTTAGAAGCTTCCTGCGATCTGTGTTTATACCCAAAGCATCCTTATATGGTACAGAGAACTCACTTGTCTTTAATTATAGTGAAATAACGCGAGCAGACAGACAGCCGCTGCTGCAGTCCGTGCTGCTCGGCCATGGAGGCTGTGCGTGGTTTTATCGCATGTATGAGTTTAGTACGTTAGCGATGGCTAGTTGAAAGGTGGGGTGTTGGAAGGGGGTCACAGTATTGAGTGCATGTAACGATAACAGCTACCATGTTGGCCTTGGAAGCAGTGAATCACTGGCATATTTAAATTATATACGTTAAAAAAACTAATTAAATTTGTTTTATTCACATCCAAGTGCATGCCGAAGTTAACGAAAGTCACTTACTAATCAGCGATAGGAATTTACTCTTCTCGGTATATTAAAATTCGCCATTGATTATATGAAATAAATGTTTAAAAAAATTAATCCCCACAATTTAAAGTAAAAAATCTCGGTTTTAGCTAAAATTTAATAATGAAACTGTATTTGTGATATACTTTTAACCATCCTTAAGGGTTTACTACTTAAAAATTGTTATAAATATTACAGTGTAACTTGCATAAAACCCAGCCTGAGAAAAATCTGTTGCTTACAATCTTAATTGTTTTTCAGTCTGCATCATGAAAATGAAGTGAATTTTTCACGAATTTCAACATGCTGAACATGTCACATTTATATTTGCAACTGCTGTTATATAGTAATGTAGCTATTTTGAAAACGTCCTTCTCATAGACAGGAAAGACGATAGCAGGAAAAAAAAAAAAAAAAAAAGTTGTAGGTGGGAGCAAATAATTTCCATTGCATTCCGGTTGGCTGGTGTAAAAAAAAATATATTATAAGAAAGTTAAAACACTATTATGTACAACCGCGAACTACAGGTATTGAATTACATGCTATAGTGCCAAGTTGGTTGTGGAAGGTTCTTAGTGTAAGGCACCTACATGCAGGTTGTACCAAGCATGTGCACGCTGTGACCACTAGTGGCGTGACGCGACACTGATATCTGGCCGACCCGAGGTGGCTCGACGAGGGGAAGGTGGGGTCTGTAACATCCGCTGCAGACGTGCCCAGCACAAGGCTATCTGGCTACTGCGTCTTCTGTGAGTGTATCTACAAAAAAAAACTTCAATTAAGCATATGCAGGAAGCGAAAGCTTATAGTACACGTAAATACATGCTCGTACACGTACACATAGGTGTCAAATCTCGCGGCTCTGTACGCACAGCGATGCGGGTTCGACATTGTAGACATGTGCATGTGCACTAAACTTCGTTTTAAGATAGACATTCAATATTTACCGACCATTTGATTGCAGTTGGTTAACTAGCCGCAAAAAAATTCCGTGACTACATCAGTTTTAAATATTATTAACGGTTGCCCTCTCTCGTAGACAGATATTGTATTTGTGAGCGAACATGTATCACACAGCATGTCTGATGCATTTGCTTTTCTCAGGTACGAAAATAATTATATAAATTAGTGTGTTATTTTATATTTATTTTATTTCCTCAGGCCTATTCCAAAATATGAGTCCCATATAAATTAAGAGAATGGTTAGTAAAATATTTAGTCATTTTAAAAAAATTATATTTCTTAGGCAACAGAAGTGTTTGTAAAATTCTTTCTACTGTATGACCGAAAATGTAATGTTTGCATTACTGCATAACGAAGTATTTTATAAGTTGTGTGCAGAATACCGTAAAAGTAATTTTGGGGAATACACTGCTCTCAAAAAGTATGTTTCAGGGATACAGTAGGGTAGTCGGAAAAAAGTTTCTTCGGTTGATAATAACTGAGGATGAGATAAAGAACACTAGTGGACCCTGTATTCTAACAATGAACTGTATGTAACTAACAAGAGCTGCAAATTACACGAGCAATATACCGTAAAAATAATTATGATGAAAGCTGAGTACACCATTTAAATAACAGTGCATTAATCGCTAATTTTCCATGGTGGAATTCACCATCCCATGTGCGTCATTTTATTTAAATGACATATTTAACTCGTATCGGTATATTATATTTGTTTGTGGCTGGAAAAGTTTTCTCAGGGGTCTTCGCCTGAATAAAGAATTTTTTGCTGTAATGTAGTAGTGAACGTATCTTTTTTGTCAGTGCTATGCTTCGCTATGCAACTTCGATATGAAAGTAATAGAGATGTGAACTCACAGGATTACTTAATTAAACGTAGTATATACAATTATTTGAAGTTGCTGAATTACAAATTTAATTTTTAAACATGCTTTCAAATATGTAGAAGACTGGAAGTGAACTCTTAGACAATTTCATTAAAATTAGAAATTAAAGAAAATTTTTTTTAAGGTTTACATTTCAATGCACTATATGAAAATAAAATTAATTTTAATCGTTAATGCATTTTGTAATGTTAAGGGTCCTACTTTAGATATATAATTTTTCCACAAGTATGTTATTGTTTTAAGATGAAATTGTACAAATAAACTGTTTTTTTTTTTTTTTTGTTGACAGCACATCCCTGAACACGTGACATACCTGGAGCTTGACGGAGTAATCGAATCTGCGGTGACGAAATGCTAAGCACCGCACCACACTGCATTTCCCGTCATAGGTTGCACAATGACAACGATCAGCAAATTCCTTCTTCGCACGCGCCGCTACTCCATCAGTAATAATTTAAAACAACACTGTCACACTGTCAACACAATAGCATCCCGCTGGTAATACAAAAACACACAACACATCAGCGCTTTTATACATATATACCAACATCACTCCGCTTTATTATAGTTTGCACTTAAAAACGAAACATATAAGTCAATTTAATGCACCTTCCTTTACTATCTTTGTTAATACTTTCAATTATTATTGACTATTACAAATATTACAAATAAACTATTATAAAGAGAGCTGCATCATATATTCTTCTAACCTAAAGTTTACACTATAAAAGAAAAATTTTCTTCACAAAAAAAAAAACCACGGAAAAGAAAACTTGGTTAATATATATATATCACAATTTTACATAATTTGCAAAAAAATAGTAATTATATTCAGACAAAAGTACTTCGAACACATATTTCAGTTAAAAAGAAAAATATTCAATACATTTCATATAGACCTATACAATATATTCATAAAATAAATGCTTAATAATCTTCTACAAACTTATTATGATTACAACAAATGTATATAATTGTTTCAGTTTCATAAAAACTAAGTTTGATTATTGAATATTATCCAGGCGTATCCTCAAACATGCATTAGTATACAGAAAATTTAATATAATAGAAAACTTAATAATAACTGTTGTAAGATATTATACTATTTATATAATTACACTAAACAAAACACTGAATAGCATGGAGATTATGAAAATGGGTAAATACTATAAAGACATATCAAATTTTATTTTAGAAATGGTAGCAAATAAATAAGAATTTTTATTTTGTACATTGTGTTACCTTGGGGTTAACATAAGTCTCCATGCACTCTTTCCACACTTAGTATGAGGATGTTTCATGCTGCGGTACAACTTTTGTTTTTTGTTTTACTTATTTTAATAATAAATTGAATTATTTTATGCACTCCTACGCGCCAAACTTTAATCGCCCTCCCTCCTAACAGATATGTATAAATTATGTACTGATTTTTAAGACTGATTATATAATTGTTTTGTATTGCTTCTTTTATTATATATTTCAGCATTAATTTTGTAATAACCTTATTGTAACTTACAGCAATTATGTAACTCTTTTGTAATTATTGGCGATGGGAATATCTCACTGTTATGTTTAATAATTTGAATACCTTTTGTCATTTTCAACTAACATTTAATATTTAAAATATTTATTTTTAATAAATTTTTGCTCGTCATTACAAACATTAAGTATATACGTAATTACCACATAAAAATAATCATTACAGCATGATTTCAAGAACAGGCTGATGAGAATCGGTCCCACCTGGAGAGGTCTGCTGCTGTCACGTTGAAGTGTATTTGCACGCCTTAGCTAATGCCAAGTTCCAGGGCCACCTTAGGGCTTACAGTTACATACTCAGAAGAACAGTGCCCTGGCCATTCAGACGTGGTCACGGATGACTTCACGACGTAGGCAGCTCCGCTTACCTTAATATTCCCTTCTCTCTTTCTATCCCACTTGACTTAATCTAACCCTAGCTAAGATTCGACACCCTTGTCCAACCGTGCAGCCAGAAGATAACGTGGTCCACGCCACTAAATCAGTCACACTTCTTCTTCTGCTTTATATTCTAAGAGATGAGGATATATCTTTTTCATTGACATCGGGAGAGATGTTAAGATACAGTAAAGGTGGTCAAGTCTAGTGAACTTCACCGACGTGTCGGTATTCAGGCCAGGCGAAGAATTCAAACACATTTCAACAATAACCGTTTATAAAACATATAAGCGAAGCGCTAGCAGAGCCACCCTCTAGGTGGCATGGTATTTGGGACAATTATGCAATCAGAAACTATAAAATACTTGGTAACACTTTGTATAGTGTTTGTTTGTCCGAGGACCCACGCCGAGATGAAGCCTTCAAGATGCAGCTAGACATGTTGCTCGTCGCTTTTCGAATCAATTCAACCTATGGCGACGATATCCTTCAGCTTGGTCATATACTGTAATTGAATAGGACCTCCCTCGTCAATATATTATATATATTGTATATCATAATAGTTAAATTAAATACCTGCTCTGTCTTCATAATTTACTTTAGTTCTTCCCTCAAAATAGTATAAGCCTTCAATAGTCCCTAGACACTGGTATAAAAATATTAAAAACACAACTATTGCTAAAGTACGTATTTATTTTCGACGATGTGGCATGTGATAAACAGACTAGCATTCAGTAGTACTTTAGCATGTGACGGCATGTGAATTTGGACTATGCGTACTTGAGTCCAAATTATTTGCATATACCAAAATAGGTACAATGCAATAATGTGAATTTCCTCATGCTGTTTTGCATGGACGATACGAACTTGGAACATGTATACAACGACATCAATACGGTCATGAAATTCGCAGAGTTTAAATATATGTTTTTTTTTTGTGCTGCAACGAGCAGTTCGGTATATTTGTGATCGAAAAGGATTCACTGGTATATAAGGGAATCTACAAGCGTCGCATCGATAAGTTTTTAGTAAGGCACCGACCATGAGTCATGATTCCATTTCCGAGTTCGGACATGGTCTAAGACTCAACTAATTAGACGATGGGAGTGGGTTGATGGACACTCGTCTCACAGTTGTTCACAGGGGCTTGTAGCTTCTTGTGCAAAAAGATCGAGAGCACGAAAAAATAAGTGGTGGAAGATTTGGTGGCCTTCTACCGGCACATAGGAGGCGCGGAGGCACTGATAATAGACCTGATCAACATGTCGAATGTGCAGAGATGGGAGGAATTGAAGGTTATTCAAATTACATTAACATCCAACCTGGCTGCGAAAATCGATGTTGCGAGGGCGTAGGACTTACTGGATGCGTGCATCAAAAGACTGGAAAGGATCGAGAATTCGCTCTCGTGAACTCGAGAGTGTATATATCAATATACACGCACATATACACCTGTGTGGTTGTTTGTTCATTCCAATCTATGAATGATGGTGGACCAAACTAAACTGATGACAGATCTGCAGCGTGTCATCGAAGCAGTTCGCGAGAAATATCTACATGCAAAAAGTTACAGACTGGCTCTCGAGAAACGAAGGGAATAAATTTACAAGCCAATAACCAGCAGTCTAGACGAACTTGGTGGACAATCCCAGGAGGAAGCTTTGCCTCGGCTGGATATCAAACACGAAATCAAGGTGGAAGGACCGACCCCAACGCATAAACAGAAAAGAAGTCCAGAATTACCCGAATTAGAAGGGGTAATTACTAGCGGCGAAGACGATTTGCACTTGATCGATATGCTCCTTGCGCGAGAATGGAAACGAATGCAACAGCATGTAACAGAGGTGGGCACCCTCATCGGGCACTACATCGCATTCTAATTCGATCGGAACAGTAACAAGACATACGGCGTGCGATGCCACGACGAAAAATGGTTTTTCGGAAACAAGAAAATTTGATTTTTTTCCAGGAAATGTAATGTAGATGGGAAAGCGCAATGTGAAAATTATGAATTGTCTGTGCCAACATTTGTTTTGTAGGCATCCCGGACACAACACCGAATCGGATTTGTGGAAGTACTGTCTCCTGCTACTGTCCAGTCGTGTTCATTACGTGAATGATAACCCCTCATCGCAGCTATTTAAGGACATAACCCATGAGAAATTCATCATTATCACGGGACTGTTACCAGGATTGGTTGAAGCTATTGGCTCAGGTCATCTGCTGCTGCAGAAGATCAACGCCAAATGCAAGATAGACTCATGTTTTGCGACGATCCAAACTAACTCGACGATAGACTACGGCTATTGGTCGCTTTACACTCTATGGGCAACCGATCGCCCACAACAAAATTAAATCCATAATCGAAGAACTCGTCGAAGCTGGCTACATCGTGAGATGTCGAAATATGCTGTTTCTGGGAAATTGAACAGGTTGGCCAGAGGAAGGAATGTTCCTCTGAGAAAGTACGTAACGAGAGGGTTGGACTATAATTTTCAATCTGACCTGATAGAAATGCAAGTCTTTGTTCGTCCGAATAAAGGCCACTGCTACATTTTGACTGTAATATATATATTCTCCAAGTATGCCTGGGCCAGGCCGCTCAAGTCGAAGAATGCAGACGTGAAGTTACTGAGGCCATGGCGGATGTGTTGAGAGAAGGGGGGCGTATTGAAAAATCTCCACACCAACGATGATAAAGAATATTTGAAAGCTACTTTCCATCCACTGATGAAAAGGTATAGTATTAATCACTATTTCACATACTCTGGATTCAAGGCTAGCATCTTCGAGCATTTTCACCAGACTTTGAAAGTCAAATTGGGGAGACATTTCATGGCGAATGGTAACTACAAGTGACTTGAGCTACTGCCGAAACTCGTCCGCGAGTATAATTCTACTATTCACTCTACCTCTCGCATGAAGACCGAAGATGTCGAGGATAACTCCCTGCTTCAGGCCGCATATGCTATTCTATTCCGACGAGGAGAAACCTGCGCAAGCCTAAAGCCAAGATCGGTGATTTGGTGCTCATCTTCAAAGAACATGGCATTTCCACAAGACATATCGTCACAATTGGTTTGCGGAATTGTACAATGTTGTTTGCGTATGCCATTGGTATCCATGCATGTATTACCTCGAGAACCTACGTGGCTAACCCATCGTTGGAGACTTTTATGCAGAGTAGAGAAAGCCTACGAAGTTTCCCGATGTTTATTTGATGGAAAAGGTGCTGAAACTGCGTAATTGAGATGTGCGCGTGAGGTGACTCGGATACTCGAAGCGGGACGATTCCTGGAACGACGAGAAATACATTCTGAAATAGGACTTAACCATGTTTTTTTTAATGTTGCGCATATGTATTTTTTTTAATACAAGCATATTTTAACTCAATTAACACTCCTTTTTTTATTCTTGGCTGTTTTGTATGCAAAACGCTAACACTGCTCTTCAGATGCAAGCTAAGTTAGTGCATCTGACACTGAGCAGGTGTGAAAATGGCATGGAAACACGTGTGCAGTTACGTGACACCATACAGATACAGACCTCATGGTCGTCCGACATAGTGCAGGAGCGGAAAGACTTAAAAGCATGCAAGCATCCACGTGTGTAGTTACCTGATGCTGCGCAGGTACAGACGTCATAGAAATACGACACGGTACAGATACACATACGACTTTGAAGAACATATGCTTGCACGTGTGCAGTTACCTGATGCAGTGCATGTATATACCAGTGAAAATTCTAACATTGCACTAGCTCCCTTTTCCCACCAGTAGTAAGGAAATAGGGCTACGGGCATAAGGGCAGCAGGCATAGGAGCCAAGCGCCTGGGCCCACCATGTTGTGAAATAACCCATCCGCCTTTTGTCTCCTTTTTTCCCTAAAAAATTTCCCTTTCTTTCCATTTGCGAAAAAGGACACCAATAAAATTCCCATTTTTCCCGGAGCAGGTGAGATGGAACAGCGACTCCGAGCCAAAAGAGCCTGACTCAGGACCTTTGACCTTTAACCCCAAAATCCAAAAAACTGCAAAACCAAACCAAAAAAATATTACTTAAATTATAAAAATATTCCTAAGAATTCCAAAAAATTAATAAAAAATATATTTAAAAAAATGAAATTTCATGAGGTTTCCACTACCCCATGACCTTAAATGACCTTGAAAACATAAACATTCAAAAAAGTCACAAGAGACCTGCTTGCAGTAAACCTGGTACTGAGGTACTGAAAGAGAAATTCATATCACCTTTACAGGTCTTGGTTTGTTATGATGGTGCGGGCGAGCCTTAGCTCGATGGCCCGCCTGAACACGGCTTTACACCTTCATATTATACCAGGACACCGAAGAATGCAACAACTTATTGAGAAAAGGACAACAGCAGAAATCCCCTTTACCGGCCAGCGATCGGGGACGACCACATCTAAACAACGCGTCTATATAGGCAAGCACAAGGCAGGGCGTGTCGTCATTCCTCATCCAGCCTTTAAGGGAAGAACGTGTAATGACTGTGTCCAATCGTCGCTAACCGATCTACTACTTCAGCTTCTGGAACAATGTTTAAGGTGGGAGCATTCAAATTAGTTTATCATAGTAGTGGCGTGAGTAATCGATCATAATAAAGTAATTTTAATTATTATCATTTCACATAACTTCCCCCGTGTGATTAATATTACTGTGTCATGTTATTGTACGTTACTCACGTCTCAACAACCCCTTCATTCGAAATAGTGCTCTACCATATCAGCTGTTGTTATTCAGTTACATTCTAACCCCTTCTTGTGCGGAGTAACAGAAACGTATCTCTGTAACATTGGTGTAGGTGCCGATATACTCCTGCCCTCTCGCTGCCTTACAGACGCTGTTTCTCTTCCATCCTCCATTTAATTGTTTTAATGTCAGCACTCGCCCATGCTTAATTCAAGGAGTAGTGATATTGAAAGTTTCAGTTACGTCCATTTTCAAAATTAATATTTCAAATTTCAGTAGCAGTATATTAAAGGTAATGTCTTCTTATCTTCTTATGACTTACTAGGTTAAATAATAATTAAGTTTACAGCACAATATCTGGATTTACAAGCAATGATTAGAAATCTCATTACGACTGGTAGTAACGATTACCGAATTTAATTAAGAACCGCAACTTCCTAGTAATAGTTAACTGAGAAAATTTTTTTTATAATTATTCTAATAAAGTATGAATCACCTATGTGCGCTGCTCTCAGTAATCTTATTGAAGGCATAACTCTAAGTGTAAGTAATGATCATGTGAAAAGTTACTGTAAGTTAACTTTTAAGTAATACTTATTTAATAAATTCCATACAGGACATGTCAACGTTGTAACATATAATTATGCAGAGTTGATAATACAGCATTTTATTACATTTGACAACAGTTAGCATGTATATTAAAAGTGTATCACAATTTATATATGAATGTAAGGTTTTAGTATTATAATAATAAAAGTTCCAGAGTGACAATGTGGGAAGTCACACACGAGCGCGATGTAATTCGGCATGGTAGCGTGCCTTGCACCCCCCCCCCCCAACCAACCCTTTTTTCTTACGTTAACAATAGTTTGAAAATGCCCACACACTTCCCACAGTACCTTGACTTGCGGACCCGGGGTAGCGCGAAGTCTGTTGGATTCGTGTAGTTCTGTGATCCCTCTTGCCTATTTTAGTTTACAGACTGCTGAACGTAACATTATGAAAGCTTCATTGTGCGTGATGTCAACGGTACTTTACGGGATGGGAGTTATGCCCGAGAGGAACCCATTTCGACTGCATTTGTGCTTTTGCAGTTTACCTAAATCTCACGCAGTTGATACGAGTACTTACAACCATGAGGTCAAACACTTACATTTGGCGTGAGACGCAGAACAACTCCCCTTTAAGCTTCTGGACAGGAGTGGAGATACCAGTGCCAGGGAGGCACTTCCTCCGTAGCTCTATTGGCCTTGAAGGAAGCTCAGGCAGCAGGGGCCTGGACTTTCTACTGTGGGTCCCCCACATGCGACACACTAAATCCCTTCGGGGGTGTTACACAAGTGCACCGGCCATTCTGACCACCCCTGGTGTAATCATGTGTGCCCATTTCGCCCATCTCCGGTGTGCCAAGCTTTGTGTAGAAGTGCTATTTTAATTAATACTTAATTTATAATTCGCTCCCTCTCTTATGTCTTGTAGCATTATATATATATATATATTTATGTCTGGATTTTATGTGCTATGAAATAATATTAATATATGTGTAGTAGTTTATTCTCCTAGTACATAAATAGTTAAAATTTCAGCAGTGCGAGCACAGTGTACAACTATTAATTAAATCTAAGAGGAGGACTGTACACCAATACTTAATTATTGTGTAACCAGTTTTCAAATTCAGATATTGCTTCAGAAATGAATTGCAATTTTCTTCAATACTAGCATAAAGATATAAACATCGGAAACTAAGACTTTTCAGAGAGAAATTAATTAATGTACATCTCAGCAGAAAGCCATACAAGGTCGGACACCCTCAGAACTATAATACACCCATATCTGTAATAAATCCATAAATATAAATTCATTCTCAACTTAAATTTAACTATTAAAACCAACGTCTTTATTTAACATAAGATTTAAAAAAATTTGGGTGTTAACAAATTATGAATGCATTTTTTTGTTAATAAAGGTCATCATAAGTTTCAGAACAGCAGTGACGTCACACCGTGACAGAAGGCTCTCCGGAGGGCGACAACAAAGGCGACGTCAGCACAAGCAGCGATAAATCTCTGACATTACACACACGCGCCAATGACACTCCAAGTCCGTCACTACAGAATAATCACTCCTAATCAACCCAGCTAACGCGTACTATCATTGTATCCATGTAAACCTGCGGCAACTTTATTTTATACACCCTTGAGACTTTGCACCCTGCAGGTAACAACAACTTTTGACTCAAACATCAATAACAATTTTAATTTACCTTACATCCAAAACACTGTAGTTTTACAAAGATATCGATGGTTATATCATTGTCAGTAATTGAAAGGAGGCCTCCAATTTCAAAAACTGTTACACAGTTTAAGATATAATTACAAGAAATTTCAAAACAGTTGAATTTCAACATTATTATATAGTAAATAGCCAAACATGATATCCCACGTGAAAAAAAAAAGTTAAAGAGGGTGCATCAATAAGTATACATATTATAAAGAACGATATATATATGTATATATTACACATACATGAAATATAATTTATATTATTTTGGATACGTAAACCAGTAATTTCAGGTACAAAATATACTATATATACAGATATTTCATATTCATTAATTAAAAATAACATGGCTACACAAACAAATTGTATTAATCACGTAACAGTTTCATATTGAATATTAAGATTTAATTCTTATAAAACCAAGAAAGATTGTTGTAAAATTTAAAGAACTGACAGTCATCTCAGTATTATTATTAGAGAACAATTTGCTGACTCAAACCTTAAAATTTGTTTGGGATTTTTGCTTAGAAATAACGTACAATAGAATATATATATTAATATTATGTAATTTTAAGTAGCCTTTCCGTTTCCCGCTAAAATATCTAAACATATAAATATAAAGCCGGTTTCCATTTTATTTTTCTTTACACATTTAATGACAGTTTCTAGTTTAATTATATAATTTGCTACTTTTTGATATCATCCTATCTCCGTCCTACCACCATGACGTCACGTCTAATTTAGTATTACTATTTCTCCGACTAACATCACTGTCAGTATATTGTTTTCAGATGTATTTCCTAAGTACTATCTATGATATGAAATTAATTATGTTGCATGTGTTGAACTTTCTCTTACATGTCCCAATATCATGTTCTTTTTAAATATTCCAATCATTATAAGTCTTATACTAATCTTTTCACATAATAAACAATGTTTTTAGTATAATTAATTGATATTTAATTTTTAGAACAATAAATATTTAATAATCAGATCGACGCCACATAGTGTTAGATACACCTCAACAGCAAGACAGGCTGTCGCGTCGAGTACCGCCCACGAGGCGTCAGCCGCGATCGCGTGGAAGACAGTTTACACACCCCAGCACATCTGAAGTTCAAGCCCCAAGCGACCGCAGCATAAACAATCCACAGCATTTCTCCGGAACCACTGCACATTTTGCTTGAGGAAAGCACGGCAGTTCATTATACATCAATTTTCCGTATGCCAGTGTTATATCTTGTCAAAAATGTTCCTACCGTAGTGAAGAGATTGTCAACCTAATCCTTCTTCCTACTACGACAACAAGAGACCCATAACTATCAGTCCACTACAAAATTCCCTCAGACTCCAGGGAGAGGTGGGGGCGCCTCGCTAGTGAACGATAGGGGAGATGATATAATGGTGTGGGTTAGCCTTTTCATATTAAACCAGAATGACGGGGATTGCAACAAATTATTGCGGAAATGACAGTAGCAGAAATCCCCTCCACCGTCCAATGATCGGGGCGAGCATGTCTAAGCAATGCGCCAATATAGGCCAGCACAATATCCTTTTAGACATTTCATGAGGTTACTATTATAAGGGAAATTTTTTTTTCGCAACTATCCATTAGGATTGCGTCACCCCTAACCAATAGCGAAACGTGGTGGTGAGGCTGCTATAATCCCAGTCACATTTATTGCAAAGTGCAAATACAGTTTACCCAGGAAGTGATGAAATATACCGAGGGACTTGGCTATATAAAATTAATGTTAGATTATTACAGTAAATGACTATATAATTTACTTTTAAAAATGGGGAAATTAATTTTAACTTACCACACAGACGCTCACCAAAACAAAGAGGCCAAAATATTCCAATTTTCCAACGGACTCCAAAATGACTCCAGAAGGACTGCGACACCACCACCACCTCACGTTATTGGCCAGCTGCAATCACGTGGTAACTTGGTGACTGAATGGTCGTCGTCCGAACACTGTACTAATTGTGGAGGTGGAGTTGTATAGGTTTTAAGTCAATATGACGTCATAGCGCTTGCATACCCGTGTATTATAAGCAGTAGGGAGGTCAGCTGAGAAGCTTATTTTGACAACAGCTCCCATGAAAGATGCATCGTCTAGACTAGCTTCTGCATCATCGCATTTAAGTCTTATTCTGTATTTGCGATGTCTTCGAAGAACTCCAGAGCTAATGGTAGCTACCGCAGTGTCATCGACTTCTTCGGGAGTGGCACCTAGAACATTATTGCCTTCGTTGGCTGCTTCTTCAGCTCCAGGACCTACATCTCCAACAGGCCTGGCCGAGTCTTTGCTTAAATCACTACTTCGTCATTAGTGTCACTTTTGTGATAAGGCACGAATCCCAGTCTTATGTCATATTTGTGCGACAGATGCGTAAACAATTCAGCCGTAGTGGCAGTTTACTTAGCCATGCGAAGACCTGTACAGGTGAAGTGCATTTCTCATTCAGTACCTCGGTACCAGGTTTACAGCAGGCAGATCTATTGTGACTATTTCAAGTTTTTTGTTTTCAAGGTCTTTCAAAGCCATTCGGACAAGGTCAAGTTTACCTGCACCCACTATGGTGCTAGTAGTCTGTAACATCATATGCTTGCTGACCATTAAGTGTTTTTTTCGAGTTTTTATTTTAAAAGTCATTCAAGGTCATGTGGTTAAGGTCCAGATAACTTATTTCCGAGATGGGGGTAGTAGTCTGTAACATCATATGATTGTCGACTTTTATGTTTTTTTTTCTCGCGTTATTGTCTTTAAGGGCATTCAAGGTCATCGGATCAAGGGTACTATCATTGGCTTTCAACATGGTGGTGGTAGTCTGTAACAGCATATGCTTGTCGACTTTTGTTTATTTTTTCTCGAGTTTTATCCAGGTCATTCAAGGTTAGGGGGCCAATGTCAATGTCACCTGCATCGAATATGGTGGTAGTAGTCTGTAACATTATATGTTTGTTTGCTGATTTTTATGTATATTATGTCGTATTTTGGTTTGCAAGGTAATTCAAGGTCATGGGGTCAATGGGTCAAGGTCACCTGCATCCAATTAGGTGGTTTTAGTCTTTAATGTCATATTCTTGTTGATTTGTAAGTTTTTTCTCGAGTTTTAGTTTTAAAAGTTATTCAAGGTCATGGGGTCAAGGTCAGTGGCATACAAGAAGATGATAGTAGTCTGTAATGTCATATGCTTGTCGACTTTTATGAATTATTTCTCAATTTTTGTCTCCAAGGTTATTCAAGTTCATGGCGTGAATGTCACCTGCATCTAACATGGTGGTAGTAGCCTGTAACATCATATTCTTGCGGGATTTTACGGATTTTGCCTCGAGATTTTGTTTTCAGCGTCTATTAATGTCAAGAGTTCATGGTCGAGTTCACCTGCATCCAATATGGTGGAAGTAGTCTGTAATATAATATATTTGCTGACTTTAATGTACTTTTCTCGAGATTTTAATCACAAAGCCATTCAAGGTATTGGGTCAAGGTCAAGTTTACTGGCTTCCAAGGTTATTGAAGATCATGGGGTCAAGGTCAGTGTCACCTATATCCAATATTGATGTTACGATGGATGACTGGATATGGGCGAGGGGGGTGGAGGCCTGCCGACTAATTTGATCATATGATTGGCAAGGGGGGGGGGGATACACAGGAAATTATTTTTTTCTTAGTACATTTTAAATAATTTTTTGGCAATGTTTTGAGAATTTTCTTGACAATATCTTATAATAAAATTTCAGATGTTTTGGATTTTTTTTTGGAATTTTTGGATTTTGGGGTCAAGTATCAAAGGTTCTGCGTCCGGCTCTTATGCCCCAGAGTCGCTAATCTGTCTCAACTGCTACGTGGAAAATGGGAATTTTCTGGGTGTCCTTTCTTGCAAACGGGGCAAAAAAATTAAGAAAACATTTTAGGGAAAGGAGAAATTATGAGTAAAAGCAAAGTTCTGAAGGAAATTTAGTTGAATTTGAGGAAAAACGGAAATTTTTGGGGAAAATGGGGAAAAAAGATGACGGGCGGTTTGACGTCACAACATGGTGGCTCCCAGCGCCTGGCTCCTATATCAGATGCCCTTATGCCCGTAACTCAAATTCCCTACTACTCCCGTTCGCCCCCTCCTTTTGCCCGCAAAAGACACGAAGATAGCCTGCGGCCCTTACCTTGAATACGGTCGGTTATACCCGGATAATTTTTCCCGAAAACAAAAAGTATTAATACTATCATTATACTAAAAATAAATATAGTCTAAATATATTTTCACTGACAAAATTATTAAGAGTTAAAGTGGTATTGGAACTTTAAGAAACCCGAGGTAGTGGGTCAAAATTATTAAAATTATTTTCTTTTTGGTTGCAGGTGTTAGGAGGGAGGAGGGAAGATCAGGCTACATTATTCGCAAAAAGTTAAAAATTCGAATTATGATCTACAGTGACACTCTAAACCAACATAATTATTAAAAGCCAAAGTGGCAGGCCGATACTTATTAATTGTTTATTAAAATCTTAATCATTCTAATAATTTCTGGGGTTACGTGTCGTTGGAATTGCCGGCCGTGGTTTGGATGGAGAAGGTGGAATGAACGAGGCCGCCGACCGCACCTTTGACGTTATGGCAGAAAATTAATACCTCATACTCCTGAAATACTGTGTCCCCGAACCGACATAAGCTTACTACTTGAGTATAGTCTTTGGCTTAAGCTGCTTGCAGTGAAACATTAAGCTGTGCTGCTGCTTATGTAATGTAGCAATTTTTTTTCGCAAAAATCTAAAATTTTCATAATGCAGCATCATTAAACATAATCATACAAATACTATATGAGAGTATCATTGAACGATATCCACAGACAGAGCCCCCACTAAACCCCAGAAGCAGTGCGTGTATTTCCAGAAACAAAGCGAATAACACAGCAGATCAACGGAGAAATTTACTATACAGCGTAAACAAGAATTTGCAATAATAAAACCAGGGCTTTCAACTCCGAACTTTTGATCCAAGGCTTTCATGCGTTTGAAAACCCCCAAATTAAATACGTGTTGAACGGTTTTGATATACAGATAACAGTGACCATATTTGAGCAAAAGCCGCTGCATAGATACCAGTGAGAACGGGCTAACTAAAATACTATTTTGTGCTGTTTTACTTTCTTGTTAAATGAAATTGATTTTTCATATTTCTTAGGTACGGCACTGTTTAAAAATAATAACAAAAACAACTAAAACATTAACCTATTGAATTCGTATTTTTTTAGCTGTAGTTTTTGTGTACCACAAAATATCTTCACCGATTCCCTTGGTTGATTTTCTGTGAACTGAAAACAGGTATTTAACTTAATAATAAATACGGTCAATCAGTTAAAATTTTAATAATTTTTTCCTTACCTGCAATGCATGTCTGTAGATAGTACATCATAATATAAAGGAGTGATATTTTGTTACGATGTAGTATAAAGGACATAAAGTATTAGCCATAACTATTACGTTTTTACGATGACTCCATTGATATAAAGGTATATTCTAAAGCAACATTAACAGACACATCTCTGTTGTCAGTTCTTGTTACAAGTTAATTCACAAGAAACTCGAATCAGTAACGTATTAGAATAAAATATAATCTACTAGAAGGAAATTAAATAATAACTGCTGTTGACTGTGAAATGAATCGAATTAACATGGAGGCAGCTCATTTTAGTTAAGAGTTCACTGTCTTTCGGAGGAAACCATCACAAATCTAAAGTAAATTACCACTACTTTCCAGTACGAGTAGGCCGGGCAACGACAGTTCCCAACCCGCACAAAAAAAAAGTATAACGTAACAACCGTATTAATTTATACTACAGTAATTATTAGTTGTCTGCGAACTTTCAGTAACTAACGTTGCTGTAAATCTATTATGCTGTTAAGCTATTACGTTAATGTAACATTAAGTACTTTTGTTATAACACTACATCCTTACAACTCTGTCAACATCAAGGTGGTGATTATGATGCGGCAAAACAAAATTGTGTTGAACTGATATGTAAAAAATTTTCATGTATTTTCTTTTGCTTTCGAAAACATTCTGGTGTAAAATAAATTAGGTACAATTATTTTGCCACAAAAATAAGTATTAACAACGTGAAAATAATACGGATGCCAGGGGAATCGAACCAACGCCTTAAGTAATTGGCGTTTTCTGTTTTACGGAATCTGACACCCAAGCAACTGCTCTATCTTAATACGTCTGTCCATTTTTAATTTTGTGGGTATTTAGTACAACATAATGACGGCCAGTAATTCCCTTCCGTTACGTAGATATACTGTATGTTCTACAAATATATGCATTATTGGCACACGCAAACTATTTTGTAAGGCTTGAGGGCTAGTCAAAGCTACATTTAGTAATCATACTTGGCTTAAATTTTAAAAACAATTATATTATGTTACGTGGTTATCACTGTTTACTGTTATCCACCATGTTACTACGCCTAGACAGTGTAAACTTGTGTTGGGTGTACATTTCTTTAATGCCGCAGTATTACAAAATATTTTGATATTCCTGTTACTTTTAGCGTAATACAACTTTTGGTTGCGGCAACATTACTAAGAGGCATTTTTGTCGAGTTTTTGTTTTCAAAGTAATTCAAGGTCATGGGGTCATGGGGTCATAGGATCTATGGGGTCATGAGGTCATTATGTGGTTATTATCGGGATATTATAGGGTCATTATGGGTCAATGGATCAAAATTGTCATTATGGGGTCATTATGTGTCGATGTGTCAGTCTTGTGAGGGGTCGGTGTATGTTTTCTTTGTATGGTCTGTATGTGGACGAATGGTTGAGGTATGCTTGAGTTATAGCAAGAGGTAAAAACTATGACCATATTTCGTTTGGTGTTGGTTGGTAGAGCAGATGGCATGCATGAGTTACAGTGGTTTGTACGGTTTGTTTATATGGGTAACTGGAGAAGTTAGATAAGCTTTAATGGTACTCATCATAGTTGACTGTTATTTTTGTTTAGTCAGTCTGAAGTATGGCGGTTGATATGGCCTGTATTGTTAATAGCATGACTGAAGTATGCTTGGGTTAGAGTGAATGACATGCTCTGGGCTGTATATTATTTTGCTTGGTATGGTTGTCTGCTGTGGTGTTTAGTTGATATTGTATTCAGATTGTATAGTACGCTGGTATGCAAGAGGGTTGTCACCTTGTATGTTACGGTTGGTGTCTGATGGCAATGATGACATGACGTACATACTGGAGTTACATTTTTTGATATAATTTTTCTCAATTTTTGTGATTTTTCTTGGTTTTTGTAATATTGTAATGTGGGTGGGTAAGGGTAGGGGTTGATGGTTATGGTGGTGGGATGAGCGTGAGATTAAAGTGAAATATCCTTAAATTTGTTTAGATTTTTTTACTTTTTGTGAATTTTTGTATATTTGTGGAATTTTATTACGTTTTTTTTGAAATTATTTTAGTACTTATTTAAAACAATTTTTTTTTTTTTTTTTTTTAGATTCTTTGAATTTTTTAAAAAAATTGTGAATTTTTGGAATTTTTTGTTTGGTTTAAGCTCAAGGCCACCTGGATCCAAGATGGCGGTCGTGTGTTCGGAATGATAGAGCAGGATAAATCGAGGCAGAACGTTGGTATGTCATCACGATCGTATGCGCCTTTAAAAGATGAGTCCGGTGATATATAAGACTTATGCCTTTAAATTTTTTAATTATAAAAACATATTTAAATTTAAGAAAATAATTTTTCATATTTTTTGAATTAAAGGTCAAAAGTATTAAATCCTGCTCTCCTGTTCCCAAGAGCAAGCCGGGTCACTGATCCCTGTTAGAGAAAATAACTAAAAATTGACTGTTCTGGGGAGTAATTTTTTGCAAAATGGGAAAAACGGAAAATTTTGTCTTAGGCTATCCGACAACATGTAGGTGCAGACCTGCTAACACTGCTCTTCCCATGCACATGGTCATCCAACACCGTCCAGATGTGAGAAAACGACTTGTAAGCACGTACAGACTCCAGTTACCAGGCACCATCCAGCTGCAAGTCTGTGAAAATGCTATCCAACACCGTCCAGATGTGAGAAAACCACTTGTAAGCACGTACAGACTCCAGTTACCAGGCACCATCCAGCTGCAAGTCTGTGAAAATGCTATCCAACACCGTCCAGATGTGAGAAAACCACTTGTAAGCACGTACAGACTCCAGTTACCAGGCACCATCCAGCTGCAAGTCTGTGAAAATGCTATCCGACACCGTCCAGATGTGAGAAAACCACTTGTAAGCACGTACAGACTCCAGTTACCAGGCACCATCAGCTGCTAAGTCTGTGAAAATGCTATCCAACACCGTCCAGATGTGAGAAAACCACTTGTAAGCACGTACAGACTCCAGTTACCAGGCACCATCCAGCTGCAAGTCTGTGAAAATGCTATCCAACACCGTCCAGATGTGAGGAAAACCACTTGTAAGCACGTACAGACTCCAGTTACCAGGCACCATCAGCTGCAAGTCTGTGAAAATGCTATCCAACACCGTCCAGATGTGAGAAAACCACTTGTAAGCACAGTACAGACTCCAGTTACCAGGCACCATCCAGCTGCAAGTCTGTGAAAATGCTATCCAACACCGTCCAGATGTGAGAAAACCACTTGTAAGCACGTACAGACTCCAGTTACCAGGCACCATCCAGCTGCAAGTCTGTGAAAATGCTATCCAACACCGTCCAGATGTGAGAAAACCACTTGTAAGCACGTACAGACTCCAGTTACCAGGCACCATCCAGCTGCAAGTCTGTGAAAATGCTATCCACACCGTCCAGATGTGAGAAAACCACTTGTAAGCACGTACAGACTCCAGTTACCAGGCACCATCCAGCTGCAAGTCTGTGAAAATGCTATCCAACACCGTCCAGATGTGAGAAAAACCACTTGTAAGCACGTACAGACTCCAGTTACCAGGCACCATCCAGCTGCAAGTCTGTGAAAATGCTATCCAACACCGTCCAGATGTGAGAAAACCACTTGTAAGCACGTACAGACTCCAGTTACCAGGCACCATCCAGCTGCAAGTCTGTGAAAATGCTATCCAAACCGTCCAGATGTGAGGAAAACCACTTGTAAGCACGTACAGACTCCAGTTACCAGGCACCATCCAGCTGCAAGTCTGTGAAAATGCTATCCAACACCGTCCAGATGTGAGAAAACCACTTGTAAGCACGTACAGACTCCAGTTACCAGGCACCATCCAGCTGCAAGTCTGTGAAATGCTATCCAACACCGTCCAGATGTGAGAAAACCACTTGTAAGCACGTACAGACTCCAGTTACCAGGCACCATCCAGCTGCAAGTCTGTGAAAATGCTATCCAACACCGTCCAGATGTGAGAAAACCACTTGTAAGCACGTACAGACTCCAGTTACCAGGCACCATCCAGCTGCAAGTCTGTGAAAATGCTATCCAACACCGTCCAGATGTGAGAAAACCACTTGTAAGCACGTACAGACTCCAGTTACCAGGCACCATCCAGCTGCAAGTCTGTGAAAATGCTATCCAACACCGTCCAGATGTGAGAAAACCACTTGTAAGCACGTACAGACTCCAGTTACCAGGCACCATCCAGCTGCAAGTCTGTGAAAATGCTATCCAACACCGTCCAGATGTGAGAAAACCACTTGTAAGCACGTACAGACTCCAGTTACCAGGCACCATCCAGCTGCAAGTCTGTGAAAATGCTATCCAACACCGTCCAGATGTGAGAAAACCACTTGTAAGCACGTACAGACTCCAGTTACCAGGCACCATCCAGCTGCAAGTCTGTGAAAATGCTATCCAACACCGTCCAGATGTGAGAAAACCACTTGTAAGCACGTACAGACTCCAGTTACCAGGCACCATCCAGCTGCAAGTCTGTGAAAAATGCTATCCAACACCGTCCAGATGTGAGAAAACCACTTGTAAGCACGTACAGACTCCAGTTACCAGGCACCATCCAGCTGCAAGTCTGTGAAAATGCTATCCAACACCGTCCAGATGTGAGAAAACCACTTGTAAGCACGTACAGACTCCAGTTACCAGGCACCATCCAGCTGCAAGTCTGTGAAAATGCTATCCAACACCGTCCAGATGTGAGAAAACCACTTGTAAGCACGTACAGACTCCAGTTACCAGGCACCATCCAGCTGCAAGTCTGTGAAAATGCTATCCAACACGTCCAGATGTGAGAAAACCACTTGTAAGCACGTACAGACTCCAGTTACCAGGCACCATCCAGCTGCAAGTCTGTGAAAATGCTATCCAACACCGTCCAGATGTGAGAAAACCACTTGTAAGCACGTACAGACTCAGTTACCAGGCACCATCAGCTGCAAGTCTGTGAAAATGCTATCCAACACCGTCCAGATGTGAGAAAACCACTTGTAAGCACGTACAGACTCCAGTTACCAGGCACCATCCAGCTGCAAGTCTGTGAAAATGCTATCCAACACCGTCCAGATGTGAGAAAACCACTTGTAAGCACGTACAGACTCCAGTTACCAGGCACCATCCAGCTGCAAGTCTGTGAAAATGCTATCCAACACCGTCCAGATGTGAGAAAACCACTTGTAAGCACGTACAGACTCCAGTTACCAGGCACCATCCAGCTGCAAGTCTGTGAAAATGCTATCCAACACCGTCCAGATGTGAGAAAACCACTTGTAAGCACGTACAGACTCCAGTTACCAGGCACCATCCAGCTGCAAGTCTGTGAAAATGCTATCCAACACCGTCCAGATGTGAGGAAAACCACTTGTAAGCACGTACAGACTCCAGTTACCAGGCACCATCCAGCTGCAAGTCTGTGAAAATGCTATCCAACACCGTCCAGATGTGAGAAAACCACTTGTAAGCACGTACAGACTCCAGTTACCAGGCACCATCAGCTGCAAGTCTGTGAAAATGCTATCCAACACCGTCCAGATGTGAGAAAACCACTTGTAAGCACGTACAGACTCAGTTACCAGGCACCATCCAGCTGCAAGTCTGTGAAAATGCTATCCAACACCGTCCAGATGTGAGAAAACCACTTGTAAGCACGTACAGACTCCAGTTACCAGGCACCATCCAGCTGCAAGTCTGTGAAAATGCTATCCAACACCGTCCAGATGTGAGAAAACCATTGTAAGCACGTACAGACTCCAGTTACCAGGCACCATCCAGCTGCAAGTCTGTGAAAATGCTATCCAACACCGTCCAGATGTGAGAAAACCACTTGTAAGCACGTACAGACTCCAGTTACCAGGCACCATCCAGCTGCAAGTCTGTGAAAATGCTATCCAACACCGTCCAGATGTGAGAAAACCACTTGTAAGCACGTACAGACTCCAGTTACCAGGCACCATCCAGCTGCAAGTCTGTGAAAATGCTATCCAACACCGTCCAGATGTGAGAAAACCACTTGTAAGCACGTACAGACTCCAGTTACCAGGCACCATCCAGCTGCAAGTCTGTGAAAATGCTATCCAACACCGTCCAGATGTGAGAAAACCACTTGTAAGCACGTACAGACTCCAGTTACCAGGCACCATCCAGCTGCAAGTCTGTGAAAATGCTATCCAACACCGTCCAGATGTGAGAAAACCACTTGTAAGCACGTACAGACTCCAGTTACCAGGCACCATCCAGCTGCAAGTCTGTGAAAATGCTATCCGACACCGTCCAGATGTGAGAAAACCACTTGTAAGCACGTACAGACTCCAGTTACCAGGCACCATCCAGCTGCAAGTCTGTGAAAATGCTATCCAACACCGTCCAGATGTGAGAAAACCACTTGTAAGCACGTACAGACTCCAGTTACCAGGCACCATCCAGCTGCAAGTCTGTGAAAATGCTATCCAACACCGTCCAGATGTGAGAAAACCACTTGTAAGCACGTACAGACTCCAGTTACCAGGCACCATCCAGCTGCAAGTCTGTGAAAATGCTATCCAACACCGTCCAGATGTGAGAAAACCACTTGTAAGCACGTACAGACTCCAGTTACCAGGCACCATCCAGCTGTAAGTCTGTGAAAATGCTATCCAACACCGTCCAGATGTGAGAAAACCACTTGTAAGCACGTACAGACTCCAGTTACCAGGCACCATCCAGCTGCAAGTCTGTGAAAATGCTATCCAACACCGTCCAGATGTGAGAAAACCACTTGTAAGCACGTACAGACTCCAGTTACCAGGCACCATCCAGCTGCAAGTCTGTGAAAATGCTATCCGACACCGTCCAGATGTGAGAAAACCACTTGTAAGCACGTACAGACTCCAGTTACCAGGCACCATCCAGCTGCAAGTCTGTGAAAATGCTATCCAACACCGTCCAGATGTGAGAAAACCACTTGTAAGCACGTACAGACTCCAGTTACCAGGCACCATCCAGCTGCAAGTCTGTGAAAATGCTATCCGACACCGTCCAGATGTGAGAAAACCACTTGTAAGCACGTACAGACTCCAGTTACCAGGCACCATCCAGCTGCAAGTCTGTGAAAATGCTATCCAACACCGTCCAGATGTGAGAAAACCACTTGTAAGCACGTACAGACTCCAGTTACCAGGCACCATCCAGCTGCAAGTCTGTGAAAATGCTATCCGACACCGTCCAGATGTGAGAAAACCACTTGTAAGCACGTACAGACTCCAGTTACCAGGCACCATCCAGCTGCAAGTCTGTGAAAATGCTATCCAACACCGTCCAGATGTGAGAAAACCACTTGTAAGCACGTACAGACTCCAGTTACCAGGCACCATCCAGCTGCAAGTCTGTGAAAATGCTATCCAACACCGTCCAGATGTGAGAAAACCACTTGTAAGCACGTACAGACTCCAGTTACCAGGCACCATCCAGCTGCAAGTCTGTGAAAATGCTATCCAACACCGTCCAGATGTGAGAAAACCACTTGTAAGCACGTACAGACTCCAGTTACCAGGCACCATCCAGCTGCAAGTCTGTGAAAATGCTATCCGACACCGTCCAGATGTGAGAAAACCACTTGTAAGCACGTACAGACTCCAGTTACCAGGCACCATCCAGCTGCAAGTCTGTGAAAATGCTATCCAACACCGTCCAGATGTGAGAAAACCACTTGTAAGCACGTACAGACTCCAGTTACCAGGCACCATCCAGCTGCAAGTCTGTGAAAATGCTATCCAACACCGTCCAGATGTGAGAAAACCACTTGTAAGCACGTACAGACTCCAGTTACCAGGCACCATCCAGCTGCAAGTCTGTGAAAATGCTATCCAACACCGTCCAGATGTGAGAAAACCACTTGTAAGCACGTACAGACTCCAGTTACCAGGCACCATCCAGCTGCAAGTCTGTGAAAATGCTATCCAACACCGTCCAGATGTGAGAAAACCACTTGTAAGCACGTACAGACTCCAGTTACCAGGCACCATCCAGCTGCAAGTCTGTGAAAATGCTATCCGACACCGTCCAGATGTGAGAAAACCACTTGTAAGCACGTACAGACTCCAGTTACCAGGCACCATCCAGCTGCAAGTCTGTGAAAATGCTATCCAACACCGTCCAGATGTGAGAAAACCACTTGTAAGCACGTACAGACTCCAGTTACCAGGCACCATCCAGCTGCAAGTCTGTGAAAATGCTATCCGACACCGTCCAGATGTGAGAAAAC
Organism: Dryococelus australis; assembly: GCA_029891345.1. Classification (NCBI taxonomy): domain Eukaryota; kingdom Metazoa; phylum Arthropoda; class Insecta; order Phasmatodea; family Phasmatidae; genus Dryococelus; species Dryococelus australis. The sequence continues at coordinate 129,194,756 of CM056994.1, read as the reverse complement.
CACTTGTAAGCACGTACAGACTCCAGTTACCAGGCACCATCCAGCTGCAAGTCTGTGAAAATGCTATCCAACACCGTCCAGATGTGAGAAAAACCACTTGTAAGCACGTACAGACTCCAGTTACCAGGCACCATCCAGCTGCAAGTCTGTGAAAATGCTATCCAACACCGTCCAGATGTGAGGAAGGGTCTTGAAAGGACGCACGCATGCAGTGACTCATATCTGGACTTCTGTACTTTCGCACGCCCCAGCACCAAACAATTCGTCATGCATGCACTGATATTTTGACAGATATAGATTTATTCCTAGGAAAATCAATACAAATCCGAGGCATTTAGACGCATTTATTTACGATTTCACAAATTTTTTCAATGACAAATTTTTTATCATTTTTTTTTAAGAAAAGGTGAATTTTTAGGGAGATTTTTGGGGAAAAAAGGGATATTTTGAAGGAAGAAGGGGAAATTTAAGATGGTGGACAGAACCTTCTAAATAATTGTTTTGAGGAAGCCCTTTTAAGCAATTGGGCAAAATGGGAATTTTTAAAGTAATATTTGGGTAAACACGAGTTATTTTTGGATAAAAAGACCGATTTTTGGGTAAAAACATGCGATTTTGTAAGAAATATCCAATATGGCGGAAACTGAGATGGTGACCAGAGCCACCGAGCCGCGCTCCTATGCTCCTGCGCATGAAGGAACCAAACCTATCTACTGAAGTGGTTTTCATGTCCATCACCATACCTTTAGAAAGTATTTTAAGTTGTTGATGGATAGTCTATGACTTCCTTTTAAACCACCGCAAAATCGTTATGTCTATTCATCCTCGGCTTCGACTAAAAACAATGTGACTCACACATTGCACTTTTCATAAAACTATTGTACATTTCGCATGTGCTGTTCGCTATGAATCGAGCACATTTGAAAATCCTGCTCAGGATCTACTGTTCCGCCTGTTTGGTATCATTCCGCTAAACGTAAATGTAACGATTCTCTGTAACTGATCACTTTATTCATGCGTCGATCAAGAGAAACTGTGAAAGAGTCGGGAACAGAATTAGGTTACCCATGTGCCAGTTTTTATTATCAGGTAAGCTACTTACTGTACGTTAAAAAAGAAATAAAATAAATTCATTGTCAAAAAATTCAAACCTTGCACTTTTAATACAACATTAAGACATGGAATAAAATTACGTACATCGTTGCCAACTTTATGCCAAGCATACCAAGGTGCCTCGGTAGCGAAGTGGTTAGACTACTCGTTTCCCATCCGGTGGGTTTGCCTCCGGATTTTCACATGGGGAAATCGTGAAAGACGATGCCGCTGGTCGGTGGGTTTTCTCGGGGATCTCCCATTTACCCCGCCTATTTTTTCTGACGCGGCTCCATTCTCACCTCATTTCACCATCATCGGCTCTCAAGACTTCGTTAAGAGTCGCCGAAATCTCTTCACTCACTCACTCGTAGCATGCCAGTCATTATGGCCGGAATAAATGTGAGGTTGAAGGCAAGGAATTTTAAGAACTTCATTTCAAAAGTATATTCCTACCACATATAAGGTCTAGCAACAATGCAGTCAAAGCTCTGGGGAAAGCCGGGAAAATTAGGTTGCGGTCGGGTTTGGAGAGAGGTGATTTCAATTGCTGTCCTCTGTCTGTTACGTTACGCAATACAACATCTCAACTGGCAAGAGGGTAGAAAAATGTATGTTTGAAGGTACCTTCACTTACGTTTTGTTGCTTTAAATTTATTTAAGAAACATCTTTAGACTACGTATTCGTCAAAAATGAAAACAGTGTTAAGCGGCGTGGTTTAAAACCAGTTATTATGTACACATATTCTAGTGTGAATAGTTATCGCCATTATTTAACGCATTGTCATTCTTATATATATATATATATATATATATATATATATATATATATATATATATATATATATACATATATAAAGTATGTCTTCTTAATAGTGAAATCTAAAATGCAGCTTAATACATTACTGAACGAGCTTTGCACATGCTATTAAGGAGAATATATTCTACAACCTAAAGGAGCAAGTTAGAGGGACGCGACAGTCTAATAACGCGAGCTTTTTTTCGGGAAATTGGAGGAAACGAGAGAGAGAGAGAGGGGGGGGGGGGGGAGAGAGAGACAGCGAAACCAGTTACAAGATTGACTTTCACGCCTGTACATACGTGTCGCTAACACCCGTGTAGGCCATTACTTCCGAGACTGAGTAAAGAATTGGCTTTGTTGTCGGCTTCGTCGCCGATCTCTGTACACGAAGTCGCTGAATTCGGAATTCCGCTGCTGAATACGACATTTCCCATTCGAATTCCATAAGAGCAATGCATGCCTGTACCGGGATTGCGATAACTTCACGTTACACATTACAAGCATTACGTATCACTTTCGTGAGTACGGAAAACGTTTTATTTTCAGGTGCCCTCTTGTGATGTATCGCGTAAGCTTGCTTAGATTCTAGTACTAAATAATAATACCTAGAAAAATACGTCTTACTTTTCGGGTTGAATACTTTGTAAACAAAAGTTACATAAGTGTTTTGAACGCAGAAGTTTGCCGTTCGCGATTTATTCAAACTATGAACCACTGGGAGATGTTAAAGTATACCTAGAAAATACAGACATTCATGTATTCGCGAATACATAGATCTGCAGAAGAAAATTAAAATGTATTTTTTAAAGTAATAAAATTTTCCATCTAAATGGTAAACATTGGTCAAGCTTATTCATACTTCTGAAGAACGTAAATAATAAATTCCGGATATGTAAAATCTCAATGCATATTTAAGAATTATCTATCAATAACCTTAGCCTAGCTTTTCGTCCACCGTTCTGGGAGAAGGAGGAAGGTAACAACAAAAATGTACTCTGTTAAATAACATGGTTTAATGTGTGAGCAGATGACATTACAAAAATAAAAACATAGCTGGCAAAAGCAACAATAACACAACTATGTTCCAAATGTGACAGGCTTGGCGAGAACATGTGCGGATATAGAGTCACGTAACACGCAAAAGCATTACAATAACAAGCGCAATCTTTTTTTAAATTTTTTTGACGAAAACGTATGTTTTACGCAACGTGAAAGACCGTAATAAATCTCACTGAAACAATCTAGCGAGAAGACTTCTCTTACTTCCGTGAACGTGTTAAGAAGCACTTCGTCTCATTTGCAACGCGGAATGAAATATTTTCCTATCAACCGTTCATCACATACTTATAACCAGATGTTGCCAAATTCCGGAAACAAAGCTTTTTTGACGTGAATACGTCTTTAAATTTGCAACCATAGTGGGAGGCAATCCAGAAGATCCGGTGATAACAAAATCGGGGAAAGAGTTTGGCACTGCAGCTCCGAATCTATCGACTACATTCAAAATTCAATTACACCACTCGATTGCCGAAGGATCAGAGAACATGTTACGTTCAGTGTGGACTGCTATGCATAACTCGAGACCGGGCAGGGGGGGGGGGTGTTGCTTAATTTTTGAGTTCGTTTTGCCGCGTCTCATAAATTCTGCGCAGTATAACTTTTGACTAGGAGAAGCTACGACGCTCGTTTAACTTTCAATCGACAGATCTCGTCAAGATCAATCGATTGCGTGTATAAAAATATTTGGTTGGCATGGTTATGGTGAAATTGTATGAGTTTAGTGTAAAAAAATTAATTAAATACCATGTCGATCTATACTCGTCAAAAGTCAATTCTAAATACAGAACTCGTATACGGTTCGAAAGAGCATCTCAAACGCAATCCGGTGATACCCATAAAACCCCATATGATCGAGTAAAGCGGTGCCAGGAACGTAAAAAAAAGCCGTCCGAGCGCGTCAATGTAGACATATTCAGGCAAAACAAACGGCCGGGTCACCAACAGAGCCACACCGCATTTTTTTAAAATGCTGCCTATCTATGCATAAAGAAGTGGTGTGAATTACTTAAGCAGTTCGCCCACTTGGCATCATCAAATGGATCAGCGAATCACCACCGAGCAGCATGCCAGCCTCCCTTGCACACTCTAGAAGATTCTGGATACTACTGTTGGACGCTGAGGTGATAACATTTCGTTAGCGCGGTTTTCTGCCGCTTGGAGCGTCGCAGTCGTTACCGTCATCGCATTCACTCCCGGACCGGACAGCGAAAAATGACGGCACTAAAAATTGAAAATATTTTTCTTTCTGAAAGTGACATGTCGACAGCGACATACCAAACCCTCATAAATTCAAGTTTCATTAACATTAAATTTAGTGTGAATATGTTCCAAGAAGTCGTTTTTTATGCATACTATTACAAAAAACGAATTAACCACCCGTAAGACGGCGTCATTCTTATTAATACCAATTACCAAATGGAATTAAAAAGACTCCAATATTAAAATTTAAGAAGTTATTTAAACAAAAACAAACATCTCCTAAAAAATCTAACATTTTTACATAAAATGTTTTGGTATGTTTGTGTCGATGTGCAAGTGCTTATGAACTATATTTTTACTGGCACGCTTTTCGAAAAATAAAGAAAATATTGACTTTTCGAAGTTTCTCTATGCTGAAATTTGGAGTATACACACTGATTCGTAATTTTTTAATCGATATCTTATCTGGTCATTAAACATGAAAAAGAATTTTTGAAGCTTTGAGAGCCGGACTTACAGTTATCGAAGCCGTTACATGAGGTATATGTTATAAACAATTAAATAAATAAACGTTTCGGTGAGTTTCTCAATAGACGCAGGCCAAATTTTCATGTCGTGTGATTTTATTGTTACCCAGCAAAAAACCGATTATGGTTGAAAATGTTGAGCGGTACGCCGATCAGACAGAAATCGGAGTGTAATCAAGACCATCCGTCATGTAGAGCAAGCTTGAATCTCATCAGTATTTAATTTCGTCAATAAAGAAGAAAACAAATCGCAAGTGATTCGTAGCTCCAGTAGAGAGTTTCGACGTTGTTAAATTATATAACTTGGTATTATATTTACATATTTTGTGTTATTTCAAGGATAGGAAAATATGTTTGTTTTTGGTTCTGTGACGTAGTGTTTTGCTTGATGTAACGGTAAAAATAAATACTATCGAAAAAAATTATTTTCTTATTTCAGAAAAAAATAATCTCAGCGAAACACATTTCATCAGACATGGGAGAAAACAAATAAATATTAATTTAGAACTTATTACTCGCTTCTCTGTCAAGTTACGCGCATCGGATCCGTGTCCTGTAATGCTTATTACGGTTTCCATGGTTACTATAAATCCCTCCGGCGAATGTTGGGACGCTTTATTATTACAGGCCGTGGCCCGCCCCTGCTTCCCTGATCAATTTGCTCCGTCTCAAGTGACCTCGCTGTCCACGAGGCATTAATCCCTACCTACCTACCTTTAATGGTGGGCTAATATTTATTCTACTCAAGTCGGGAAGCTAAGTATTAACATTTTGGTAACTAAAATTTTTCGTCACTGTTTGACACTGGTGTCGCACGTCTACAGGAATTTTCCCTTTTGTATATAAGCTAACGGTACGATTGCAGTTTACATAAAGTAAGTATAATTGCTTAAAACATTCTGAGTTGTAATGTGGTAGAACATATTAAGTGAATAAACTTTGTTATTTACAACAAGAAAAAATATGTCCACAAGTTGAGAATTTTACAGTTTACTGAATATTGCAAAACATTGTGATGTGACGGATGTGAGTCCGTCACGATGTTAAGAGGGCTTTTGGTAATGTATTGCGTGATTTTCAGATAAGTGAAGCGTGTGGCGCGTTTGCCTGCCGATATGTATGTGTGGCTGGTTGTTAACTGCTGCCAATTAGGGGCTGGTGAACCTGCTTCGCCACGATTGGGCGCCCGCTTCCCGCCACAGGGATATTATGCGTATTTGTGTTGGAAAAGAGAATACCTCGAGCGTTCAGGATGCGCGTGAGTTGTGGTCTCGATGTGATGGTAACCTGGAGTAGGGGTTCGGGCGGGTATATATGGGTGGATCGCGCGCTGATGGAGATCCTCTTCCTAAAAACTGATGAGCACTGATAGAAAAATCCATTCAAAAGAGACTGATATTTTTTTTTAATCAAATGGGTAGTACCTGGTTTTTTCCCATCCTGGACAGAAGCATTCCATTTTTGAAATAACGAAAGTTTTCCTTCATATTTTATGGTCTGCTGTTGTGTGATGTTTTTGAGGGTTTGTAATGGTTTTCCCCAACTTTTCTTGGTGCTTGAAGTTAAGTGATTGTGACGCAGGAGGTGTGTAACAATTGTGACCTTGCGTGGAGACGCCCGGTTTCAGTATTACACAATTACTTTATTTAAAACTTGACATCATAATAAAAATATATACTTTTAATGATAGCTATTGACACATCATTTTATATTCGCAACATTTTTAAATTAATAATAGCAAGTTTAAAAAACGCTAAAACGAAAAACACGTGCTATTTGTCTGTTTATGATTGTTAACACTGTTTGAAAGAACACACAGAAGTTACAAAATTAAGTTAATCTTTTAAGTTGTGTTTGGGGTATGTGCGTATGATAACTCGAGTCAAACACAAACTTTTAACAAAATAAATATAATTTATCCATTTACCGTCATCTTTAGAAAAATCAATCCCGGTCATTTTGAATTTTTCCATTTTTTTCCATTAATGTTGCCGAAATTTTTGCATGACAGGCCATAAATAACAACTTCCTGTATTTGATCAAATTATTACGGCTTCCCTGCTCCATAACCTTTAAACTCGGTTCAGACGAAAAAATATTGTGGTGCTTGCGGGTGATTATATAAATGATACTAACAACATCAGTGTAACAATAATTGCTTAAAGAAATGTAGAATGCAATAATTTTTCTTTGTAGTGTCTCAGAATATAACACAAAATATGAACTTCCGGCTGCGACAGAGATTGTACAAATCCGAGATCCCCCTTAAAGGAAACCTTATTGGAACAGCGTAACACCTAGGTGTTTATATTATCCTTATATCAAACTCTCAAATGAGGAATATCGTTTTGTTCACAACCAGAGTAGAATAGGGCCGTGTCCCGTTGCCTGCATTAATGCACTTGCTAGAAAACTCGTGCAGCTTTATGCCGTTAATACATTCTTCACTGACAAGGCATCGGAAGTATAGCAAATGTGGAGACTGCCCAGCATGTAAACAAACATTGTAAACCTTAAGGTTCCAGCCTACCTGGTACTTGAACTATATTACAGTATGTTAGAAATTCACGTTTTTCTGAACCATCAAAGGTTTATCCAACGTACTGATCTATAAAAAGAACACACACTTTAGACGAGGGCTGTTCAGCGCTCTCAAGACGTCACGCTAATTAGAAAAATCGTTTTGAATACTCCAAAAATATACGCTTCAGAAACATACAAAACTACTGAATGCCCTGTATTGAACCTTCCTGCAGATTTTCCCCCAGTAAAATCATAGGTTGACCGCTGAAAATCTTATAAGTACACGCAGTGCGACTATAGCACAGCACGCCAGTTCAGAGCCTCGCGCTTAGTGGCGAGGGCACACTATATGCACGTGGCAGTGTCGTCCTTATCGTACCTGCGCCACTTGTTCTCAACCGCAGAAAAAGGCTCCAGGTAGGCGGAAGCCTTTACTTTACATTGTATACTACGTAGTTTACTTAACGTAGGTTAACCGCACTAAAAACCACACAAATACATCGCCTAGACAGACGTGAACGTCAATTAATGGAACCGTTGAATATCTTTTAGCTATTCAATCTAACTTTGCGGGACGTTTCTCCAGCAATACACGCCAACGTGACTTCATCTCACAAAGCGTTTGTGGTCCAGACGAGATGAAGTTGAAACGCGAGGAAGTAAAGTGGCGTACGACGCGCACAGATGCGCTCTAGACAGACTACAAAACAACTTGTTTGCACACTTAGCGCGCTGCGGAGGTAGCAGAACACGTCGTGTACCCTAGTTGAGCAATAATCTGCGCCGGGCGTGCGCTGTCAGAGAGAGGGAGCTGGGGCGATGCTGCTGTTGCTGACGACCAGCTGGCAGTGTCGGGGCGTGGTACTCGTCTCCTCGTCGTGACGTGCTGCCACCTCGAGCACTTCAGCCGACAGGCTCTCCATCACCTGAGCAGAGTGCGCGCTCGACACGCGCAGCGCCTCGCCCGCTCCACTTCCCGTGCCGAGTCGCGCCGCTTCATATCTTTATTTTCTCTGGCGAAAGCATAGAATGTACATACTACATGACGTAGGCCGGGGCCGCAGTCCGCGTAGCGGCTATGGAAAGGCGAACCGAGCTATATTCTCGGGATATTCACAGGTGGGAAACGTGGTGGGCGTACACGCAGTATTCCCGTTACCATCGCCTTTGCATTCCACCACTGCCCCATCTTCTCCTCATTTCACCGTCACCGTCCTAAACCGCTCAGCCAATCAACGGTCAATGTGAAATCGATACAAAACTTAGCATATTACTTACTACAAGGAGTGTGATTTTGCTTGTTACGTTCTGTATAAAACAAAAATAATAATAATGTTATAATTTTCCGTGGTAAATAACGTAAGCAATCAAAAGTTAATATATATATATATTTTTTTTTTACTTCGCTGCCAGAATAGTTGTAGCTGCCACTTTAAAGGGTGATTTGATTAATAAAATAATATACCTAGACCGCTATAGTAAACTCTCGTCACTTTGCGTTCTCTTTGGCAGGTGAACAGCTATTCAACGTGTTTTGAACACAACTGACGTGACACAAAAACTTTGTGGGACATAAATAAATTTAGAGGGAACCTCCGAGCGAAAAACTATGAAATATATGAGTAGATAAGAAATTTGTGCAAATTTAGCCAACTACATTCTGCCTTCCCTCATCACATCGCACCGGATTGCATGTTAATTTATATTCGAAGCACTTAATAAAACTATTCTATGGACACACCTTCATCATGCAACTTCATGCATTCCAAGTTTTTTGCTCTCAGCTTTTCCACTACATTCGGTATTGTGGCATATTTACAGTATTTTGCTGTAAAAATATAATAACGAATAACAGAAAAAAATATATAAAATAATAAAACGCAATGAAAAAATTCTTTAAAACTTGTTATTATATGTACATGCCAAGAAAAAGCGTTTCCGAGATTGGTAATTGTATACCGTTTGAACTTCTTTACAATATCTACTACTATTTATAGTAGGTTAATTACTGTCGTTTGAACTTCTTTACAATATCTACTACTATTTATAGTAGGTTAATTACTGTCGTTTGAACTTCTTTACAATATCTACTACTATTTATAGTAGGTTAATTACTGTCGTTTGAACTTCTTTACAATATCTACTACTATTTATAGTAGGTTAATGACTGTCGTTTGAACTTCTTTACAAAATCTACTACTATTTATAGTAGGTTAATGACTGTCGTTCCACTTTGTAAAAGTTGTGGAAATTCGCAGTTTCCACATTTTGGACATTCGTTTCATTTGTGTGTAGATTTAGGATGGAAAATTATTATTTGGGACAAATCATCTGGCCATTACAAAATAATCGTCTTATTCTCTTATCATAAATCGATATTTACCGATTGCAATTTCTACGCTCTTGTGTTCATGTGTTTTATTTAATGTACCGTATTTTACTTAATTTGCCAGGATCGAACAAACCCTACATAAATATATGTTCGGAAAATAAAAAACGACATTTGAAACCTTAAAACGGTTTTATACATTGAAGGAACTGGACCGCCTGGCAAGGCAGTGCGCTAGCAACCGTCATGATGGTTCGAAAATTGCAAACTATGCTTATAAGAAAGCTTCAGCCATAATTAACCATGTCAACTTGATCGAATTTAGGAGTGGTTCCTATTATATCAGTTTGGCAGCTATAGATTCAATGGATGGAAAATTGCAGTAGGCTTATTGCTTAATGCAATGTTTCATCTTGGCCAGGCTTTTGCTTGCTGCTCTGATATGTTTAAAGATGCATGCATCCAACTCGAACAGTTTCTGAATGACGTCTAACAATGCCATTTAGTTAGTGGAGGTCCGACATAGACATACTTTGCTTAAAATTTTCCTGAGTTAGGGCAACCACGTCCCTGTATTCGCATCTTGGTCAAAAACCGAAGATGATGCATATGTGTACCAAATTCAATATGTTGTCAAACACGAATAATTAAAGTTCTTTGTGTGACTTGAAAACATGAAAAATTGAACATTCGAGTCCGAAAATATTTAACATTTGGTATATTTACTAACACAATAGTACTTGTAAAATGAAATTTGGGGTGGTCATAATCATGTAATAAGATTGTATGACATATAAAAAATTTCCCTTAAAAATGTGCATCCGTGTACACATTGCTCAATACACATATTTAAATATTCATACATACACAAATGTATACAAAATTTAATACATAAATTCTTCTTTAGTAGTTGTTGGTTGCGGTTTCATACAAAAATCTGCGACTATTATAATTTAAATAAGATTTTTGATTTTGCAGTTCAACACAGCTAAATATGCTTATTTTTAGGAACTCTAAATGTAGCAGATATGCATTTGCAGTGGTGAAAACACCGAAAAATGATTAACAAAAAACTTGTGCGATTCCAGAGAGGAATTCGAGGCATTTGGAAAAAAATAATAAACTCGTGGGGGAAAGTTTCATTTTTGTGTAGAAACTGAAGTTTTGAGGAAAATACAAGAAAAAGAATAATGGCGGATGGAAAACAAAAATAGTGGACATAAATAATATGGCAATCAAAACAATATGGCGGACACCACAATGTTAAATTCAAAAACATCCAAGATGGGTGTCCATGATGGTGCCATCTAAGATGGTGGACGATCCTCGGATGCTCAACCCCCAGCACTTTCCTTGGAACCTACCTACAATTCCAAAAATAAATTTAAAGCGAACATTTTTTCTCGATTTGTTTTTGTATGTCTACATATTTCGTGTCGTACACTCTAAATCTGAATCAGTGATATCAATCAGTGAAATAGCGTTCACTGAAAGTTAGTTGATAAACTACTGCTAACCGGTAAGTCAAGCAAATTAACAGGGTGAAAGTGATTTATAGCAGTGACCTTCTATTCTTGACATTTAGCGGCAAATCACAAATAAATCAGTGAAATGTATTAAGTATATTAAATAATTATGTTCCACTGATCACCAGTGGCTCAATCCTTACTGTTTTCGCTGATTTAGCTCACTTCTCACAACTGATTCAAGTTTTTAGTGTGTATGTTGTATTATTTTTTTATTCGCATTAAGCATATCGTAGATATATACTCCTTTAATTTGATAGATTATAAATAAAAAGGAAATTCTGTTACACTTTAACAAAATTAAATGTTAAAATGCATTTCACTTACTCATATATTTCTTATGTTAAAATGCTTTTTCTATTGCTGTAACATTTTGAATAGTAAAAGCACAATGCCAAATAATGTACTACAATATACAGTTATTAACATATTTTCCTTGTCTGCTTAAATATGTTCATTCCTGAAGGTAAGCACCCTAACCAATGGTAGGCAATTACTCCTGCTCCTGGTTTGCTACAATATTTAGTTAAAAGCAGACTTATGTTTCCAAGCTCTTGACATTCATCTGTAAATCATTTGCTCACTCGTACAGTAAATTTAAAACTTCATAACCGTGTAAACTTACTATATCAGAATAGTGCCAATTGAAATTACAGAAAGTACTTAGTATCAAAATGATTACGCCATTACGCTTCTTATCAGAAGGCCAATCTTTGAAATGCTAAAGAGATGTCACCATCGCCATAAAATAATGTTTTATCAGCTATCACTTTCAAAATAAAATTGTTTTTATCCATTTACCCCTTTTTTCACTGTGTTCGAATTTGAAAATTAACGAGACGATTGTAAATACGTTTAACAATAGTATGTGATTTTGCGTTGTTCGGTGAAGCGCTATACCTCTAATATATGTATATACAGGATGATTCTCAACTAGACCAACAAACTTCGGGAGGTGATTCTTAATGAAAGAGTAAAAGGAAAACATATGTGACACTACCTAAACCGAATATTAAGGGAGGTATGAGTCCTTAAAGAAAGGAGGCTTGAAGCCGTATTTGTGCAAAATATCGTTGAAGGTCCCATTAACACACAATAATGTTCTGAGAGTTGTCATTGTATTTTACTTTGTTACCGAAATTTTGCACAAATACGGTTTAAAACCTCTTTTTTAAGGGCTCATGCCTCCCTTAATATTCGGTTTAGGTATAAAGTGTCACATATGTTTTCCTTTTACTTTTACATTAAGAATCACCTCCCGAAGTTTGTCGGTCTAATTGCGAATCATCATGTACATATACATATACATGTATATATGAAGCTGCGGCAATTTCTCTCTCGGGAAATCTGAAGATAATTTTCAAAATGAACAATCACAGCGGAGAAACACAAAATAATACAAGATTGTGAAACGTCCCTTTATCTTAAAAAAAATGGGGTGGGCTGTGTCGTCTATATGGTCGTAGGTATTCTTACGTGACAACGTCTATGGGGGGTGAGAGGGAAATCAACGGTAGACTGTGTGGGTGTGTGTAAATACATTTATTTGTTATTATCACGCAGTGGGAGTGCAGCGGCGGTGTACAAACGACTGAGTGTTGGGCGGTGGTACGAGACTTTCTGTACATAGGGGCTCAGCTGTAAGACGTTGTCACGTCGAAACATTGATATCGTTGTGATGTCGCTGTGTGAATTCCTGTGAATGTTTCAGCACCTGAGCGTTGCGACCCTACATTGGACAATGCGCGCTTCTTGTGATCGTCTACTCCACAGCCCCTCACTCAGTCGTCACAGTTATCATGAGGTCGCTGTGCTTTGCGTTGATGGCGTCGATGGGGGAGGAGGGTAGAAAATGGAGGGGAAGGTTCTGATCTGACAGTTTTCCGTCCCGTTCAATACGCATTCCCCATTTCCCAAACAAATGCCTGCTGTTGCAAACCCTCCAATTATCGCGTTAAGAAAGGGAGTACGTATCTCTTTTGTTTACACGATGTAAGAACGGGCAAACACTGTAAATTGGCTTGGCTCAGTAGCCGCAGCGAGACTCTGTTCAATAGCCGGAGTCCACGATATTCAGAGTCGCCAGAACATTGCAGCCACTCTTTTATTTCTCCATGTTCCATGTGTATTCTACATTCGGCTAAAGTGCGTGACGAGTGGCCAACATCGCAAACCGATAGTACGTATTTCAGTGCATGGCAATGATATTCCTACGTAAGCTTTTAATTTAAACGAGTCCTAAGCTAAAACTTTAAAAACAATATGTGATGTTTCAACAAAACATATATCCCTTGACGTAATACTGCAACTGAATTAATCAAGAGTTTATAATTTAAAAAACTTGATTTTTTTACGCAATAAAAAAACGTTAGTGATTTTTTTTACCCAGAATGGTTTGTTGTTTAAACAGCACCACGACTACAAACACGATAGCAAGACCATGTATGCGTGCAGATATATAAAACATATGAAAAGGAGAGCAGTGAATAATTTAAGAGCGATTTTTAACACTAATTTGAACTATTTTGTAAAGCGGTAACGTCCTACTTTAAAAGCATGTACTATAATTGATAATAGCAGTAATAATGCTGTTAACATTTCGTTTGATAGTTTAAAGTACGAGATCTAAATCTAGGTTACAAGTGTAAATATTACGTAGCGGTAAATTTAATAAATATAAACATAAAAATAATTTTGTCACAAGAATTGTTTGTAGGTTCCTAGTCTTTATTGAACTGCTCTTCAGGACATCAAATTTCTCATACGATAAATTTAACCATATACATGTTTATATGCATCTGTGCGTATGAGTCTTTTTGTGTGTAAGAGAAGGAAAAGTAGAGTTTATGTAGTTTCTTAAAAACAGGTATTTGTTATACATGTTTTTACTGTTACATGGTCGTTGTATGAACACTCAGTGCCAGTGTAGTTGTGCATCTTACAATGAGTAGTTTTATAATGACCGTATAGTTGTAAAGTTGTATTACATTATGGAGTATAAGTGAGCGTATATTTACACTTAAGAATTTTCGGTAATTTTACATTTTTATGTGTAACTTACTAAAACGAGTACAGTGTATGTAATTTTATCCTGATGTTCCTCGGAACTCAAATATAAGTACAAGTATTTGTTTAAAACATGCGATCCATCGGTAAGGAGTATAACTACTTCGAACTCCATTTGTGTGTTCAGAAGGAATACTTAACTCCCACTGATGGAATACGCTGGTTTTTGCATATAACTATGTATTTTTTATCTGAAGTCACTTGCTATTTACATTTTGGAGATAACTTTATTATAACTCTGTTAAACTACCAAGTTACAAAACGGAGTACACTAACGTGAGACTTGTAAAAATACAGAAATAATACGACGCAGTTGTAAAAGAACACACACTGACGGTCAAATTGCTCAGTAAAACAGTGAAAAATATACATAAATTGTGAAATTACAACTATAGCGAATCTGTGATTTTGCGTTGTTTTAAGTGTAAAATGACAAGTGCAACTGCTATTTTTTGCGTAAATTTACTTTTCATGGAGAAAAATACACGAAACATGCAGTTTTATTTTTAGCTAGGCTACATAGTAATGGTAAATTTACACCATTCTATATCAAATTAGTTGTACAAAGTACGTGATATTTAACTAATTTGTAGGATAAATTTACTAAGATACAGAGTAAAAAATCATTGACATAAGTAAGTCTAAAATTACACCGACAACAGTGGAGACGCTGCTGGCGCATATATTTAGCGTAAAATTACATAATTCTTCAACAGTGTAGGCTCGAAAGATGACCACTAGTTTCCATCAGCTTTGAGAGCAGGTAGTGAACTTATACAAAATCATATAAATTTATAGTTATATGTAATTATACATATATAAATAATTTTAAAATATAATGCATATACACATCATACATATTCAAACAAATGTAGTGTATGTATAGAAGGCATTTTCAGTCTGCTTTCTTCAATAGAAATTTGTATGTTGTTATTTTGGTTACGAAGCGATACCCTTCTTAAAATGTCGCTGTCACTAGTACATATTTGAGTGCACAAGACTAAGTCATACAGGCGATGTCAATAACAGTAATTTAGAAGCTATACTGTTATGTAATTACAGGAAAGGCGCAAACTTTCACAAACCTGTTTGTTTCTACGTGTAAAGTATAACACCAACTGTGATAGAAGGTCTCCGAGCAGAGATTGAAACCCCCTTGAAGATACATCAACAGTACGGAAAGGAGATGTATTTAGAGGTGGTATTTCAGAACATTATTAAGTTGTTTGAAAGTATGAATTACGTGAAACGCTGTTCGATACAGAAAACTATTACTCAGAAACCCAAAGTATCAAAAAGTTATCCCCCATTCAGTATTATTTTCTTAAGAAATATGTTCGACTCATTTTCCCCAATAAAGGATTATAATTAATTAGTCTAACATCGAAAGCTTACTCTTGTACTATTTTTTCAGTAATGGCAATATAAAACATATGAAAGTTATATTCGCATGTTTGTCAATGTCGATTCACGATTAAAAACGTGGATATAACGAAAAAATACTTATCAAAATGAAAGCAGTTATTTCTTAAGGCACTATTCGTGGTCATCGTATACGTCAGGCTATTTACGTTCACGGCGAGCATGAACTGTGTCATAAAAAATACCTACTTTCATTTGATTCCTACACGTTCGTTATGCACACATTTTTCGTGAACCAAGCTTAATGTTTATACCAATGTACAGCGAAATGACCTTTGAAAATGACACACAGTTTGTTAGGAGTGCAGGTACATCTGAAGATGTTCCCATATAAGAATTACAACATAACATACGTGAGCACACGAACATTTTTGCGAATGACGTGAACATGGTCACTAATCCCAAAGCTTCTTATATGCAGATACAGGGCGATTTTTTTGGTATAAGAATACACTCTGTTGCTTCCAGAGACTAAAGAACCATTGCGTTTGTTTATGTATGTTGCCAGTTTATCAGTGATGTCTCTTTACTTCGGCAAAATCCCTCTTCAAAGAAATACTAAGTATTCCTTTCAATATTTAAGCAATTGTAAATTAATTTTTCGTCATTTTGATTTACTATCTTTTTCAGAAACAACTAAAATACGTAGTAATTAAGGTGAAACACTGAGATACCTGTATTACCTGGGTATAAGTAAAATTGTTTTTTTTTTTTCGATTTCTGTTGACCAGTGAAGTGCAAACGTATACAATGAAAACAAAAATATTAAAACAACATCATGGCAAAAATTAGCCCTGCGCCTACTATATTTGTAGAATAACGTTGTTTTCAAATGGACGACATTCTGCCAAGTGAATTTTTGTGCGGAAAGGGAAACAAAATTTTTGTTACCGTTATTTCTGATGCTGAATTGTTTAGGCTGGGGAAATCAGTAAAAGCTTCTGCACCACGTATGACATTTTCAGATCACTCCGTAGAGCGGAAGGCATTTAAATATTGAACATCCATTTCAAAAATCCTCTGCTGGATGTCGATCATGTATTGACGTTAAGTGCAAAAAATATATATATACACGATTGTTGCTCTTTTGAAACCCATCTGGGTCCAAAAAAAAGAGCGCTGAGCTGGAATACCTACCAAGGTTTGAAAGAAAAGTTCTTTAGGTTGGCAATATTTACATTAATGGACTTAAAAATTGCATGCTCGCTGTTCTTATAACTATAGTCTCTCCATAGAAAAGTGAGCAGTTTTTTAAATTAGCCTTTGAAAAATTCACTGCCTCGTAACTGCGCAGACATACAGCGACACGCAAGTTCGAAATTAAGTTGCAGTGACGTAAGAATAATAATTCCAAGTCTTGAAGTTGTACTTCCAAGTTTAAAGTTTAAGTTTATGGCAAACGATAATTGTGTTTTTCTGCTTTCCTCACATTATACTACGTATTTCATATTAGTAACACGTTTAGGTTGTCAAATTTCACGTTTTCACTTGAATGACGCATGAAATAAATCAGAAGCACATGTATATGTAAATTTTATATTTGGAAGAAAAAATATTAGGAGAAATGTATATATTAAGTATGACTTTAAAGAGTGTTTAATTAAGTCGTGTGCAGTCTATAAATGTATGCACAATGAACGACTAATGCTGTATGTGACCTTCTACATAGTAAAAGAAAACGTGGTCGTAAATCCCTTGCCACTAAAAGTATGATCTCACAGCCAAAAATTACACCGAAAGAAACTCACATCAATGCTACTGGCGTGTCACCTGTAAAATATGCTCTGTTATATTACCATGCATTGTCACACACCTTTTACTCTTTCATGCACACCTGACCGCTTTCGTGACGATAAGCGTTATACACGCACTGTTGAAATGTTGGTTCTTTGTTGATGATTGATTTGTACGTTAAAATATCCCATCGCAAAAAATTATCTAGACGATCTAGTTCATGTGATCTCAGAAGTTATGTATGACGATAAAACATAATATGTACAGCTGCTGTTGTAATAACTCAACAACAGGTTACACCACTACAGCAAGACCCGTGTTTCATTACCTATGTATTGATTTCCGGACACATTATAGGAATATTTCCTCTAGATTTGACAATACTTCCTGCTGTGCAGTTCTTTGATATTTTTAATTATGATGTACAGTAAAGACCCTTGAGAATGTAAGAAAAAATATACTCTTGAGAACATATAGTAAACATATAATCCGAACTAAACGTGCTGCAACTACACTGACTCGGTAAAGTTATGCGCGTGTTACTTACCTACACTTTTTACTAATAAGATCTTTAAAGATGAAAGTGGAGTACATACGTAATTACTTCATAGTGTCATTTAGTGACAGAGAAACTTAATTATCTTCCAGCTTACAAAACCAAAATATGCTCAATGTTATTCCGGTCTACTTAAGAACGATTAGTTTATAATGGATGATACAGAAAGTGGCAAAATGTGTAAATAGTTTCCGAAAGCTTGTTAAAACCAATTTTGTACGCGAAACTGCAAAAAGTGATGGGAAGGGGTGCAGGAAGTAGTTTCATCTCATGATTTCCTCTTCTGCCCGGATGCTGTTAAGTCTGTGCAAGGTCAAAGTCTCGCCAAGTAGTTGAAGAATGACATTGTACTTAATTATTTTATGGACAATTTATATTTATATAGTACAAAAATATATTTCAGCTCTATAACAGTAGAATTGGTTCAATTGGACCAAAGGTTGAACTTGCTACTAATTAAATGTCTGCTTGTTCCAAGAAACATTTTGGAAAGTGTCATATATATTTGCTTACTAGCTTTTACCCGCGGCTTCGCTCGCGCGTGTATAGGGATAAATAATTACCTTTTTTGGCACTAAGGCTTGTCGTGTTACATAATCACGGTGCATCAGAATTTATCATAAGCATGACCGGAACGCCTAATTTTAATTGGAGCTTATGTGAGGACACACCTGACAACTATAGAGAATTCAATAACTCTACAGGATATGTAGGTCCCTGTTCTGTGTCGATGAATGTGTCTACTGACAAACTCCATTATTTCTCCTTATAACTCTTTCAAAATGTCAGAATTAATTTTGTTAATTATGTAATGTAACCTATGTCATTTCCTAGCCCACCAAATAACACTGTGCAAAAAATACGACGATTTGTTGCTCTGTTGTGACGTAATGTAATTCCATCTGTGAAATGTTTAAAATTACAATAAAAATTTTCCGTGAAGAATGAGATATTTCCCCGGTGCCACTCTCCGGCCCTCCAGCTACCTCTGTGCAAAAAACCACGTCAATTCGTTGCTCCATTTTGATGTGAAAGATGGACAATTAAACAAACACGCTTTCGCATTTATATATTAGTAATGATGTGTACAGATAACTTACGCGATTATATTTAGTTAAACACCTTATTTTAGAGTAATGTGATGGGCTTACACTACAATTAAGATGGAAAATAGTTAATACAAGGGAAATAATAAAATTAAATATATGTCATAAATTTTAAATTACAAGATGACATAAGTAAATATAATGTGCTACACAAGTATAGCAAAGAAGTATATAAAGGATTAGATTGGACTGTTTTCCTAGCAATTCACATAATTCATAAAAATATCTAGCTACCTCTAAACTATGTCTGATTTCATCGCCCAGTTTTGCCTGCTATTTTCACACAACTGAACACATGTCTGACATAAAATGTCAGGATGACTAAAATTTACACAAAATTAGTAAAAGTATCTTAGGTACGCAAATGCATTGTCAGTGATATTCTTACTCTTTTCCCCTTTTGATAAATTGTTTTTGTATCATTCTACTTTATTGTAGTACACATAATTTATTGATGAATGCATACTGAAAAATTATCTGTGTATTGCAGGAAAATAGCATCTAAATTAAGTTGTTAGAATGTCACGTTAAGTCGTAGAGTAACTGGATTAATTTTCTGCCATAGTTTCAATATAACTTCAAGAATTACCAACTTACAATTAAATAAAAACTGGTAGGCAGTGTTAATTTTATATAGAGCATTGTTAAAAAGTAAACAAAGTGCAACGTAGGCTCACAAAATTTAAACATACTTATGAAAAGAGTTTCGGAAATATATTTTTTTTAAATTCGTCAGTGGTAAAGCTATAATTCGTTTAATTGGTAAACCTGATCACGCCTTAGAAATTTAATTTATGACATCAAATGATATGAATTCGATCAGATAGAATAAATTACAAACACTTACACTGAAAGAAATTATTTCAAAAATTGCTGCTCACTTGCATGTTTTTAAAAAACAAAAGTTAATTATTTAATGTTAGAATGGGCATTGCTAAAAGCACAATACGTGCGTATTAAAAAGTTTTTTTAAAATACATAAACCAAAAATAAATGGGGTTACGAGGATTTCGGAAATCTTCAACAAGGTTGCCTGCCGGAAATACATGTAGCTCTATCTCCACGAATTCCAACAGGAATTACATCAAACCAATCAAAATAGTTTTAGATATTTTGAAATATTTCAAAGGCCTTGTAGTAGGTATTTCACATCAAATTTTTACTGCAATTAGAAAAAAATATAACTTTGGCAATTACTGACACTAAACATGAAGTGTCAGTCGTAAATTCGGGATAATATTCTAAACTAAAAACTCATATCATAATTCGAAATTGTTTCCTTCACGTACATATATTTTCTCGTTTTTGAGAATATATATTGCAGACTAAATTATGGTATTAAAAAATAATGGTTGCGCACTATTTAAGCATGGTAAAAAATAATAATCTACAATGATCCACGTCTACAGAAAAATGATTAACCTATATTATGCCTCAATTTCATATTAAACAGAAGATATTGTTAAAGTTAAGTTAAATAAACTGTATTACCTTTGGATCCTCCACAATGGCTGATAGACGAAGTGATGAAGATGTAATAAATTCCAAACAATGAGGTCTTCATGGCTGAGTTCACTCTATTCGTCAAACTGTTTAAACACTATTGCACAATGTCACGGGCTATTCTTCGCAGTCCTCAGAAGGCATTTCACTTCCGTTTATTTAGTGCGGTTGTTTAAAATTGGGTCTCTTTAACTTGCTGAATGCCGCGAACAGCTGGCTTCTAGAACTTGCAGCCATGCTTCTGTATTAGTTGGATTTTCTGAGCAGCATATCTGTAAAGAAACATAAAAATAAGTTTCAGAGAGACCGACTTGATATTTTAAACAAGTATTTGAACAAAAAAATAATTAATTACCAAAGTTAATTGTCAATGCTCAAAATTAAAAATATTAAAGATATTTACTGAGAAAACATGGCAAGTAAATATTATGTGTTCTGTGTTGTTTCCTTAATTTGTAAACATGGTTAGGGGTGAAATTATCAAAATTAAAACTATTTTAAGATTAAAACGAATTAATTTATATATTCTCCATTTAATTATATGTATATATATTGAAATTTGAAGACATGATTGAGTAAATTAAGAGTTAATTAAATTTATATTAAGTAATTTTTTGTCGAGATCGTTGTAACCAATTTTAACTTACATCGCACTAAAAATACAAGCCCACATTTATGTGACTTAAAGATTAATACAGAATTAAATTACCATTGTAACAAAATTTCTTCGCAAAAATAAACTGACTACGTGATAAAAATATATCCCTACATTAATATACTGCTCAAAAAAGAAAAATAGATAGAAAATTTATAAGTAATTTTTTAGCTGTTTCGGAAGTCAGACTTCTAAACTTTGTCCATGCAACCTCACAACGAAACTCCAGTGAAACCATTTGCTCAGTGTTAATTACATTAAAGTCAAGGAGACAATTAAGTTATTTAATATGCAGTGTCTGACGTCATTAAAAACCCTTTCTCGAGCTCCCTAATAAATGAGCTGAGCTGCTGACATGTCATAACATTTCACGTACATGTTGTATCTCTATTAAAACTTCGCCTAGTTGCCGAATTCGAATAAGCGCTCAGCAGAGATTCTGGGACGAACATTTCATACCGTATATGAATTTGAAATGGTTATTAGGTTAAAGCAGAGTTACGAAGAGTGCCCCATCATTTGAAACTACACAAAAAGTTATCTCCCGCCGTACACAAAAATGGAAAAATTAAGCGCGTGTTAAACGTAAGCCCTTTAATTTCATTCAACTGTCTCCCATTATTAGGTCCATTTACTGCAGGAAATTTTAAGCCGGATGAATACAGTGCATCTAGTTTTGCATTTTTATAACTTGTTCTAGTCTAATTCGACCCTGTTTCCTTTTCGTTTGGATATCCTCTCTTTGACATACGTAATTTCAGTAGTAAACTGTGTAAAGTGGAGCATTATATATGCACTGTAACTACTATTGTGCCACGCCTACACGGGTCTTAATAAAACAGTAATGATTTTAATCTTAACTTCGTAATGTAAGGGGATAGTCTGTCACAGAATGGCGCAAAGAGCAATCAGATTAAAGAACGAACTATAACAACCCATTTACCGTAATCTAGTGTTTACATTAGATTTATTACAGTTGGTTCGAGTTGAGCACTTTTATAAATATCCTCGAAAAAAAGCCGTGTCCGTAGTTACATGTATCCTATCAGACACAGACTGACACGCGTACTCGCGGTATAAGTGTCTGCACGCAGTAGAGGCGATGACTACTGAGCACGCACGTGTGAAAACCTGCCTCCTATCTGCCAACAATCATAGGTTGGTTTAAACTTTAGAAAATACGCATTGAACTTGTATAAATGTTAGCATAGGCCCTGTTAGACTACTTAAAATTATATATATTCGTCTACAGTTCTGGGTTAGTTTTGAAGGTCATGTTAGTCTGGGATACTATATTGTATAGTCAGTTCGCGGTTCCTTCACAATTTTTTACTTAAACCTTTGAAAATCGCCCCATGTACGGAGTGCTTGACTGTTTACTCATGTATCACAAACGTTTTAAACTGTTTACATTAAAATACCTCATTATTTATTAAATGAAACTATCACTGATATTTTATTTTTTAAATATATTATTTAATTTATAGTTAATATGAATAAATACAGTG
Source organism: Dryococelus australis (assembly GCA_029891345.1). NCBI lineage: Eukaryota > Metazoa > Arthropoda > Insecta > Phasmatodea > Phasmatidae > Dryococelus > Dryococelus australis. Next base: position 129,172,148 of record CM056994.1, on the reverse strand, counting down.
AGAAGATAAGTGTGTCGATAATGCCTGGTAATAAATATTCCTTATGCAAATTATTACTACACTTAGTGCGCACGAATGCGGTACGCTCTCCCTCTGGCGTAATTTTCTAGACTCGGTTAAGGTTTGTTTGCATGAGACGGAGGGGCATCCTGGAGGCAGGGCTTCAGCGGGTCTTCACTAAAGTTTGATGTAACCATGAATGGACTATAGAAAAATTGTTGGTAGAAACGCTCACGCACACTTATGATGGCTGCTCACAAACGCATGCGCAGTAACGATGATCTCGGGGTTCCACGGACTCTGGTTGTTCCCAGAAAATTAAACAGCGATATAGCAAACGTAGTTCCGCATAACCGTCGTATTAAAAAGAAAGCCATTTATATATATGTTTTTTTTTTTTTTTTGTGATTTTAGGCACGTATGAGAAGCAATTTGCTTGTCAGTAACATGTGTACATTAACACCGGTTTCACAATCGAGATCAAAAGACGCAATAATAAAGCGAACTGGTCAACAGACATACCGATTTAACATATAACAGAATGACATGGAATAGTCAGAATAGCCAGGCGTTCAAAAGTTTCCAATTATTCGCAAACAGCCTACGTATAAGGGGCCTATTTCTACCTGTTGCTGTTTTCCGTGTGCGAGGCCGAAAAGCGATGGAGTTATGAGTGCTACAATGATACACACAAGAAGTGTCACATCGCCACTAAGCGAAAAGCTTTCAGCTGGCGTGCAGTGTTGTCGCAATGCTTCGTCTGACTATGAGGCTTTTAGCAGTGTCCCTAATCATTTTATTGGTGGAAGTCTGTACGAAGAATCAATGCAGGCCTCTTTAAGTATTTCTGTATGTGTCTGGCGCGTATATTTTGAGGTGCAGCGATTTTAAAAAGTTGCTTAAAACTATGCTGGAGTGCTCTGTAATAATGTTTTGAATGCCATAGCGTGACTGTCTCGCAGTCGGGAGTTTCCCCTTTACTACTGCACTGAGGTATTTCTACCGAGTGGTTGTCTACTTTAATTCCGGGAAGCGTAGGTACTCGACGTTACACTTCACTCATCCTTCACCCGCTGGCCTCGGTGCACAATAGCAACTGATCATTTCACTATTTTTTATTAATCTTTCTCCTGAAAGAGCCCTTCAGACAAACTTTATTTATAAATGTGTATATATATATATATATATTTTATATATATATATATACAAACTTAATTTATAAATGTGTGTATATATATATATGTATATATATTTATATATATAAACATATATATATATAAACATTTATTAATTAAGTTTGTCTGAAGGGCTCTTTCAGGAAAAAGATTAATTAAAAATAGTGAAATTTTATATATATATATATATATATATATATATATATATATATATATATATATATATATATATATATATATATATATATATATATATATATAAAGTTGTTTAAGTACCTACTCACAAAACCGAATTTTACAAATTTTCATTTTAAAAGGTAAATTTTAACGTTTACGCAATTAATAAATTTTTAAACTATCCGGTTTTTAATGTAAACACAACGCATTTGTAAATAAGTTTTTTTCTTCTGTTTTTTTTCGAGGGGCGGAGGAATTTATGTTTCTAGTAATTTAAAATCATGGTGTTGTAAAAAAAAAATCTTTATCAGCCGTTTAAGACGTTTAAGACGTTCGAGTAGTAACCACTGCCTAATAGTCCAGGATACAATTAAATGTTCCAGTTCATCTCGAGTAGCTATACATCGGTGATATGGATTGAAAGCAATTTATTAACATACCAAAATTGAGGAAGTTAATTTCTAAACTACAATTGTTCAGATATTCCTGTTATATGTGGCTTTTGCAGTGCAATGTGCCACGGAAAATGAAAAAAATTATTCATTATTATTTTAGCAGGCACATTCTAAACTTATGATGCATTTTTGTAAAGATAATTAGTTAATACTTAATTTTAAAAGGAAAAAATTGAGAAGTTTCCTATGTTATTAAAAACTTGACAACAAACACACGGAATACAAGATTTAGGGTAATTTTGTTTTAATTGATCATTTGAATTTTCCTCACACTTAGCAAAAATATTTGTTTATAACTTCTTATGTGAATACGTGCAAGAATACGTACTTGCGTACTATGTGATTGGCTTCGGTACGTTTGCGGTAAAATTGGTATAATTTGGGGAACCAAAACAATGACATTAGTTAACTTTATGTAGTGTTCTAATGTTTCTTACATCAGAATTGTTTAAAAGGGAATACATGAAAGTTCCTCAGAAGATGTTAAATAGGTTTAATTTAAAGTAATGGTTATAATTATTATTGTTACCTTACTTAGAGAAAGTCTGTGTATTAACAATAAATCGGTGTTTGCAATTGTAAAACGACCGCCAAGAAAGAATTACGATTTGTATATTTTGCCTTACCTTATTAACACGTAATTTTTCTCCGGATTTTAGAATATTCTGATTACATTTGCGGCTAAAATTTATGTTATGTAAAGTGAAACGTGAAATGTTTTTCATGGTGAGTAAACGATAGAAGTTCATGTTTAATAAAGTAATATTCCTGTCCCGTCAAAAATCTGCATATTGCCGGAGATAGATATAGACGTCACACTCGTATATTTGTCAGAAACGTTCGCGTTTTTTGACGTTTTACGTGCTTAAGTAACCTCCGCTTCTTTAAGAAACAATTTTCTTTCTTTTTTTTTTTTTTTGCAGGTACTCGACCTTTCTGTAGGAAAGTTAAATGAATAGCAGCGATGCGCTGTTGCGGCCCCATTCATGTATGCGTAACCGGCACATAAACTGGTTCCACACACAATACAGCGAGGCGTTGCGATGAGCTGTAGTCAATCAGGATGGAGCAGCAGTCAGCCGCAGAGCGTCGATGATGAGTGGGTTGTGCGAAATTCTTGCGTTGCGATTGTTGGCGACAGCCTGCGACGGAGAATAAGAAGAGAGACCAGTATTTGTATACATGGAGAATAAGAAGAACAACTATTTGTTGATATTTTGAAGGACGACACTCGCATTTATGTCTTGTTTACCTACTACACGCAAAACACTTAAGTTTGACAGCATTAGTGCTTTCATAAGTCTTTTGTCGCATTCGTAAGGTCTGAAGGCCCTTACACAATTCAAAACTTTAACATTTGGCTTAACGTTTGCTTTCCGACATGCTGTTTCTTGCAGAACTTGACAGAATGGAACTGTCAAAGGTAAAGTCAAACACCCTTGACTTAACGATTTCGAAATGTTGAAATTCCTGATAAGAAAGATGCTGCAATTGCCGGTAAAGAGTTCTGACCAAGTGCGGACATTCAGGTCTGGACAAGTGCAGTCGAAATACATGTCGTTTCATAGAGTATGTTTGTGCTCCTAATATCATCTCCACATCTCCGCAATGAATCGACACTGACTGGGAAGTAAAATGTTTCTAGTATTACACTTTATGTCTGTCAAGATGCTTCCAGGTATACGCGTGGTATTGGAGCTAGTAAAACGATCGGGACGCATAGTTTTAGTGTATGATAGATAGAAAAAATAGCATTATTGCAACGGTTTTAAAGGTCGGCTGTGTTCCACACCAAGAAAGAAACGCTTTAATATTGAGAAACTGGTAAAATTACCTTCACGCCAATTACAACACTTCGAAAATTTTACCAGCGTTTATTGAAGTAATCATGGTTAATTTAGAAAAACAGTTAAACAAAGGGATAAATTTTGTGTATAACAAATGTAATTTGTAATATTTTCAATTTGTTTGATTGTCTGTAAATCCAATATTGTGAATAATGTGGAATTCTCTGATTCAGCAAGACAAATTTCAGTGGTTAAATAGTGAATAACTTAAATCTATACGAATGGCGGCGGCTTTGATCTGAGTCTAATATAATCTCTGTTTCGTTCAGTAGCATGTAGCGAAGAGTAATAATGGACCTAATCATTAGATTTAAAAACTATCGTGGTTCCACGGTGTGTGGGAGAGGAACTTTCCCGAGGGATATTTCGCTAAACAATCGCTTTCACACAAAAAAAAATATTCCCCCAGTGCGGTGCGCGATTAAAGCACTCATCGAACAATACAAATGTGAAGTAAGCTGCCCCGCGAGCTAGGCGTTGATTAAAGACCCGCGGAATGGCCGCACGCCAAATACGGGGCGGAGCATTATATTTGTATACCAATTACCGACAATCGATTATTTGCAATTTTTTCCTTGCGGTGTGGTGCGGGCTGGCGGTGGAGTCTGGAGCGAAGGTTTCGAGGGCGGTGGATGCGGAAAAAGGGCCTCTAAGGGAGGGGGTCGTGGCGCCTGCTTTGAAAACCTCTGAGCGCCAGCATATTAAATTTTCACGATAACCCCTTTGCGTAGCTACCTATCAGTTCAGAAAATAAAATTGGGGGTGTGCCCGGATAGGGAGCTGGGGGGGGGGGATGCTGCCGTACCGCAACAAACGAGCTTTGCACGTGATGGCAGCAATTGTTGATAAAAGCGGGCTCATTCCCCGTCCCCGGAAAGCCTTCCCCTCTTGAGGGCGGCGGCGGCGCCAGCAAAAAGAGGACGTTATCCCGGGCAAAATTTTATGGGACAAACATAAGCGTCCCGGATTTTGGTCCGGGGCGGAGGGCGGTTGAGGTTACAGCCCCCGCGGGGAGGGGAATTAATGACCCTCGAATTAGCACCGGTATGGCGTTAAAAAAGAACCCAATATAATCTAAAATAAAGTGCGTGGACTACGCTTTCACGATTCCCCCTCCCCACCATTCACTGCAAGCCACGGAATTGCATCGATAGGTGCAATAAAGTTCGTGGCCACGTTTTAATCGGGAACTGCGAACACGTAGCAGTTATATTATTCACGTGGCCTGGTGAACAGAAATGAAGTTTTTAGTAGACTACAGAAATAAACTTTACTTATGTTTTCAAATATTTTACTCCAAAGCAAACGACAGTGTAAGATCTTCATAAAATTTCTTTCGAAACGAACAATATTAGCGTATCTTCTAAGGGCCGGTTTGACCAACTGAGATTAAATTTGTGAAAGAAAACCGATAATTTTGTCAAGATAAAAAGTTAAACTTGGAGTTTTATGCAGAGTAAAGTGTTGTGCGTTTCTCCGTGATTTTTTATCCTGTGAGAAAATCGAGATATATTCACCTCGATTTGACGACAAAATAACTTCGATGGCTGAATCAACAGTTAAAGTTGAGTATTGCAAATGAAGATAGTAAATAGTTATGAGAAGTTGAGGTAGTATTTTCACGAACAAAAAAGCAACCAAAGAAATTATTTGAGAAGAAATAACTGTTTTGTTAAAAGTATCAGCATAATATAAATTAATACGGGTGCCAAGCTAAACTGTTACAAAGTCGATAGTGAAAATACACATATCCGGAATATTCAATATTCTTAAATTATACAATTATGTAACAATATGTGGATTCAAAACGTTTTCCTGCGAGATTCTTTTCGAAAAGGTGACTATAATATTAAAGTTGAACTCTTCTTATAAAAAATATAGGAGAAAATCTACCTGAACTTACAATGGTAGTTAGCGACCATCAATGTAATCAGGCTAAAATGAACCTCTGAAAATACAGGCTCATAATTTAGTGTATTCGATATGATTCACAAGTTCCTGTCCTTACCTTTTTGGCGGTCGAGCTATTCTCTAGCAGTATCGCTCATAATTTTAATTCTTCTCAGAATTTTTGAACATCTGTGCTTTTATATCTAAACCTGATCTATAACCTCAAAATAAGTGCATTCGTGTAAATTGGTTCAGATGCAGCACATTAAAGTAACACACTGTCATTGCCTAACAATATTCAATATGTATTTTACTTAATTAAAGTTTTTTATATAGTGAAAAGAAAACTACTACTATTTCCCAAAATAGTTTTCATATATCAACATTTTCCTCAATATTCTTGCATTAATTTTGCTATTGTTTCCCGATAGTATCGTGTTATTACTAAATAATATGACTTCAATAAACTACAGATAACCATTCTCCCGTTACTTTGCAGGTTTTTTTTTTTGGAAATAACCCAATGCAACGTGTATTTGTTTATATTTTAAATGTTTATCCCGATAAAGTGATTTTATACAGTAAAATCGGCGGTTGAAATTTTTATCCCGATATTCAGAGAAAATCGAGATAAGATGTGTGGTTTAGTTTGAAATACAGATAATCGAGATAATTTGGCTGTTGAAACTCGATAAATATAGTTATCTCGCCTGGCGAAACCGGCCTCAAACAAACGTGGGTCCCAGTTTTAATATAACATATCGACGTGAAAATCTTATTGGAAAATCTATGAATAAACGTTTTCGTCGTGTTCATGACGTTTAATCCAATTCTTATAAGAATTTATTTAAACCATAAAATTAATCGACGGGGAAAATGGTTTTTACCTATTTTCACCAGGCCAGCGTTTTAAAATTCGCTTGTGTATTCAACTGTGTTGGTTACCAATGTATCCTATTGTACCATATATTTGAGAAATGTTAGGAACATCGTACTTAGGATATGAATCCATAAGCCTTATCTACCACAGATAATGGCGCAGATGCATCTATTATGTAAGTCTGGAAAAACTAAGTGGAATAAATAAAAATGGTTTGAACACTATAACATAGTTGTTATATTTTATTATTCTTAAAGACTAAATACGCGCCCCATTAACGTAAATTACTGTTTACAATACCGATACCAAGATGAAATTATAATAAAATGTACACAGTCACACAAAGAAGACTTATTTTTCCTGAAGGCGAATGTTTGTAAAACGTTAAATCATTATTGCTAAATATTCTTATACAACTCGACAACTAAAGGCGCATCTGAATTCAACATGTTAAAGAAATTCTACTAAAGCAGACATATTCAATGCCAACCCTCCAAAAAGTTAGGGCCTAATTTTTAAAGTCTGCATATTTGTAAGATGCTTCTGTTTAGAATAATTTGTTACGCATCGTATATTTAAGCAATTACACATATTTTAGAAATATCCAGGCGTAACCTTAAAATTTCAAGACTTTATAACTGCATAACTTAAAAAGCGAACGTTCATACTATCAAAGGAAAATAATTCATGTATATTCCTATGTTTGAGAAATCACCGTAACAAATATTTGCGCACCTTGAAGGAGGAGAGTGATGCAAAATTAATTTTTATTAATGAAATATTACGTACAAAGAAAATTAATTATAAAAATATAATTTCATTAGAACAAAGATCCGACTGTATGCGGTCGTATTGCTTCACGGCCTTATATATGAGTCGATATGATCATACAGTGAATAAACAGAGCACAGTAACTTATCTTACAGCAGATTTGCTCGCACTTGTGAATTATGCTCCGATTCACTAACACTACGACTTAGGGCGAAGCTGGCGTCCCATATACAGAATGGGGCTGAATTCAACCAACAATCTTCCTGAAGTGATTCCTTAAACAAAATCAAGGGGCACTTTGTATCTGAACAAACTATTAAGCGCAAAATATGTCCCCGAAACTCGAGATTTGCAAATGTATTTTGACAAAATATCGGAAAACAGGTGAGCTGAAAGTACAATTCGCGAAGCATTGTTTTATGTTTTCGGGATCTTCCACGTAACATTAAATTCACATTAATAACACCCCCCGTTACGAAAATAACCGGGTGGCCACCCTATTATAGCCGGCAACATCGTTACCGTCGGGAATTATGAACGTACGATACTGGCTTATTGAGCAGTATCACCAACGAAACAAAAATGGCGCCCTTGTTGCAACTGCCTGGGACCCAGCGTTGGCCTTTAAAACGCACGCAAATATTCCGCTGCAGCGATACAGCGTCTAGTATACGGCAGTACTGTATTGCGTGAATGGCCACAGCACAGCCGATGGTAGCGGACAAAGTTAATACCTGCTGTAAACAATGCGTTCCATACATTAATCAGCATTCTTAACTATTCAATTGTGACGACCGTCGGTGTGTGATTACATACAGAACGTAAATGTATTGGTATTGCCTACACACCTAGAACTGTATCGCTGCTTCTGTGTACTGTAAGGGTTTTTGTCGTTTGTCAAAAATAAAACTTATTTACTCGCTAATAATATAGTACGAGACCTGTACGTGTTTAGTTTTTCCGTATAATGTCTCGTCGCAAGCGAGGTCATTAGACACAGGAACATATAAATAGATACTTGAAGGGAACTGAGGAAGAATTCGGCCATGGCCTTTATTAAGGAACCATTCCAGCGTTTACTTAGTAATACTTCGGGAAACTATGGTAAACGGAATTCTGGATGGCTTGACTAGGATTCAAACCCGTGTCCTCCCGAATGCGAGCCCAACATGTTACTGTTGCCCCACTTCGCTCGGTCCCTGATATATAAATGACGGGACATGTTTATACTAAAAGTGAAGACTCATTCGCAATTGCTGCTTGGTTATTTTAAACTATGACCTAGGTAACACACAGAGTCTCTAGTCGCAACTGCCTAGGACCACCGCTTTCGTATAAAACGCCCATACATATAAAGCTTCGGCTGCAGCGATACATGTCCAGGCACATAAACAATAGTCTTCACAGCGCACAGCAGAAATAGTAATACGGTTCCAGTCACGTAGGTAATATTAAAACTTCATGTAGGGATTCTTACACCGACTGTTGCCTGGAATACATTGTCGGATGACTTGTCGTAGACTTCTTAATGCACGGTAATTATTGTTTACAGTTAATAATAATGTCATCCATAATTATTTGTAGAGTGGGAACAGCAGCTTACCATACACGCATGTGTAGCGTATTGCCTAAATACCAGGCGCTGTATCGTTGTAGTGGATTCTAGCGGAATATTTGTGTGTGCTTTAAACGAAAACGGTGGGTCCTAGACAGTTGTACAAGGGGGCCATTTTTGTTTCGTAGGTCATAATGCTCAATAAACAAGCATCTGATGTTCATAAGTCCCAATGGTAACGAAGCTGCCGGCAATAAGAGGGTGGTCATCTCTTATATTTTCGTAATTGGGAGAGCTATTATTGTGAATTTGTTCTAAGGTGGAAGATCCGGATAACATAAAACAATGTTCCGCGAACTGTACTTTCATTTCACCTGGTTTCCGATATTTCGGAAAAATACATTCCAAAATCTCCATTTTCGGGGAAACATTTCTTTTATCCTTAATATTTGTTTAGGTACAAAGAGTCCTATATATTTATCACTTGATTTTGCATAAGGAGTAACGTCATGAAGTTTACCGGTTGAATTCAGCCCCATCATGTATTCCTACAAATGCCTAACGGACGACATATCAGGTTAACTGGCAGACCATGGATATGTTGAAAAGTAAAACAAAATTTTTAAGAAATCAGAACCGTGTGCAGTCAAGCGCTGTCTCGCTAGCAGCTAGATCCTGAGTATTCAGCAATAAAAGTTAGCAAATAGGGACGCATAATATTTTCACTGTACGGGTGTGCGTTAAAATACCCTCATGTCACTGCCAGTAGCTATCAACAGTCATATACAATGGATGCTTGGAATATGAGGCTTGTGGTATGGGAAGTGTTCTGCTGTAAATTGCGGCACACATTGTATCACCCATCTGCAGCCTACCAAATCATGGTGTAACTGTCATCCTCGTAAAAAAAATTGTAGTGCGGCTGTGTCACGGACATGGTTGTGGGAATCCCGTCAATGTCTGCGTTAGCAGGCGATATTTTCTTTGGGATACGGGAATGAAATGAAACTAACGGACTCGATACTTCGCTTTTAAGCCTTAAATCAACCGATCATAACGTCATCGTTAGTTCAGCACCAGCGTGCCAGCAGATATAGGAGTCGCAAGATATATCTACTGCCCGGAAAGGTTCGCCCTTGCCCAAAATAGCCTCGAGTCGCCGCGGGCCCCTACCTCCGCTTCACGCATACGCGTCGCCGACTCAAGCTCATTCTTGCATTGTAGACGTATACTCGATCGAACAAGACCACGAAGTCATAGTCTCGGAGTTAATCACATTGCAAACGTTACATACCCGTTACATCCAGGTGGTGCACGTGTCGGTCTGACTTTAAAGACGTATTCATTTATATAAGCTGTTCACGGCAAATTGAGCACTTCTGAAAGCCCTGCTTAAGATCTACGTGTATGAACATTGTGTATTCTTCCGCCATATGTAAAATTAACATTACCATGAGCCTGGTACCTTTATTCATCCGTCGGTCAAGTGTGACTGTGAAATTATAACTAAAATAAATATATTACATATCTCTTACACTCTGATGCATTACAAAAAGGGAAAAAACAGAAATCAATAGAAATAATTTCAGTGTGAACAAATGTTTTACCCAACAATTTTACTTCAACGTTAAAACATGGAACTACTTGCCCCCCATCGTTACCAACTTTTACCGGGCGCATGCCACTTAACGCGCTCGGTAAAACATATGCAGGTATGGCTAGTGATATTTTTCAAAGGTTGATTATAAAAGTGCTCATTATCGTGAACAGCCTTTTAAATATAAACATTTAGTCAGCAGACTTTACTATTTCGCGTTGCTGTCTGCTGATACCACTGCTTACAAAGGCGAATATGTCAAGGAGTACATTACACAACAAGTGATGTTGGCAACATCACAGATTTGCCGGCGCTGGGCGTCCGTGAATACTTGTGGTAGAGATAAGATTTTCTAAAGAAGTCTCCACGTGTCACTGGATAGCAGACAGCAAAGCCACTGTCTCTCTTCGTAAATGAAAATAAAACATTTTCGACCTCCATAAAGATCTGTTTGGATAGTCCAGAACAGTTGCACGCTGTGTGGGTACGTTTAGTATGGCCCCCGACGGTATTTGGCTGTGAAGTCCGAATGGCGCAGAGATGATACGCCGTCCACACTGACTCCTGCAGTCTGTTACCCAGCCTCTTTCAAACTCCTTCAGTTGCTCGTATGGCCGTGTCCATCGTTTCCTTGGCATGCATATCCCTCATTTATCGCGCATGGAAAGTATTGTGTGTGTCACGTTGTATGCGTTACGAATGATGTATGTACACGCCACAAAAAGAGCAACGGCGGTATCTTAGTACGACGTGCGTACACGTACAATCGCATGAAAGTGAATAATTGCGTTTGTGAATTGTCCACCGGTAAACCTACTCCCCAACTTTTACGATTACCTATTACCTAATTTTTATTGGGTGAGCAACTTTTTGTTTCTGAATGCATGCGGATTGGAGAAATAATTTTGCAGCAGCTACAAAATATTTTCTTTCATTTTTCACCATAAATTAACTAGAAATACGTATATATAAAGTTTCCAAACAACAGTGTTGCCAACAAATTCCTTATAAACTATAAACTTACGTATTTGGTGTGCCATATTTGCGCGAATGATGTACGGTACACAGAAAATAGCAATTAAATAAAAATATTACAATGTGATAAAAACATCTGCTACAGCATAAAAAAATTAATGTTTCCAATTTCAGAAAATCTAGAACATATAATATATACATGTAATCAATAGAAATTAATATTATAAAATAATTTTCTAACTTGCCTTTATTTCTTGGTGACTACATTTGCGATTTTTTAGACTGGGCTGTTAGTCACATTAGGATCTCGGTCTTTTAACTCTTAATAGTTATGACAAGAGTAACTCAACAAAGGGACATTTGAAATAAATCTGAGTATTTATTATTATCTCTTTCATGAAAAAAAAAATCATGTAAAGTTTAATAATATAGATTTATTGATCACAAGGAATTTGTTTTTCAAAATCGAGAATTCATGGATTTATATATGTACCGGCATTCATTTTGCAACTTAACAAAATTGCTGCACTAAAAATTACTGACGGTAATATTTTCAATCACTTTATATTTAAATATGTTTCAACAACTTAGGTTTTGTTCTGAAACTTTTTAGATCGTAATTGCAAAAATTAATTTAATTAATTCAGTTGAACTTCTGAGATTGAATGAGTATACGTAATTATTTCCACGTAACTATGGTAATTAAATATTTTTCATCAAATATGAGATTACCTTTTGCTGTAAATGCGCTAACGGCACAAACTCCAGTTTCGGAGTGAAGAAACTAGTTTTACTCGCTGCTAAGTTCGACAAGCTATAAGCAGATGCGGCTGTTCGAACGAGTAAGAGGTAGAAATGACAATTGATCTCTTCATAGCTGTGTCACTGCTGACGCGAACAAATCAAGCTCGGGTTATCGACCACGAAAATGCCAGTCCTACTGAACGGAAGAATTGTCTGGCTCCTGACCATAACACTATTATAAATACCTTCACGGATAAACTGCGGTCGGAATCGTATGATTGCTTTATTGACAGTCGTAAACAAATAGTAAACATGTAACGACCTCCTAGCTAGGTTCGTAATAGCTACAATAAGAACTTTGCGAACGTAAATTTCACTCGACAGTAAAATCAACTTTATACAGAGGCATATGTGGTTGATTAACTTTGAGCAAGAAGCGCTGTTACGGAAATATGTTCAATTGAATCTCGAAACAACTATGATGTGCTAATTGCAGAAGCCTTATTTTAGAAGAACTTCAATTACACACACGAAAACCTAGAGATGATAAATGAAAATATTTCATATTTGCTGACTTATAACTTAATGTTGAATAGGGGTGTACGTAGACTCGCTGCAATCAACACTTAATCTGAATGGGTGGTAAAGATTAGGCACAAAATGGCATCCAGTAAGATAATACGTAGCAACAACATTCATAAACTAAAATATGTTTTTTTTCTCAGAAAATTCCATTGAGAGGAAAAAAATTTACTGTAAACAGCATTTAAAGTGTTTTATAGCAAGACCAAAATATTTATGAGCAATGAATTAACGCGTTAAGTGAGGAATTGAGTCACATGCTTAACCTTCTTTTCCACTTTTTCCAGTTCAGAATACATTCCCCAATATCTAATTCCAATTTAAGAAGATTTAATTGATAAACTATAGTTTACGGCCAATAATATACAATTCTTAACTGATATATCACAGAAAATAAAATCAATAATTAATTTTTGCTATTGAAATTGCTTGTTATTTGCATAAGTACTGCTGCATATATACTACTGCATGCATAGCTTTATTTATTTCCCCACGATGATAAACGCAAACTACTTATATTTCAAAAAAATTATTTTAACTTGAAAATCAGTTTCGTGCATATTAGTAAACTTCAGTTAGTTTTACTATCCACATTTACAGCTGACAATGCAAAAATCTGATTAAATATATACATTAATCTGAACGTATTAGAACATTTTCATTATTTGATGCACGGTTTCGCAACTCCTACCGAGCATTAGGTACTCATTAAGGCATTAACATGTAGCCTATGTTGAACAATTAAAAAAGATTGGGTTAAATAGATACAAATGCCATGTTGCTTTATAATATTTGGAACTCGTATTTCTATAAGTAATTATGAGCTACAGTAAAGTCGAAATTTTAAATCGAGTAGAACATTAATTTGTATGCACTTTCCCAGAAATATATTTTATGATTAACATAGGGCTGTATGCATTTTGTTGTCTACACTCTGATGTCCTTGAATATAAAATTTGCTCGCTCCTTCCATGAAACCAACGCCTTGCGAAGACAGTAACACAACAAATACAAAGAGATTATGAATGTGGTTCTCAACCGAGGCATGGCCGACAACTACTGGGACGAATACGCGAGGAAACAGTATGGAAACATCTATCCAGTATTTCTTCACATGAATTTATTTCGAAACGCTGCACAAAAAGAATAGTGTATTTTAATAATCTAATGTTATGGATATATTTGTAGGCATTCGTTGAATCCAATGTAAGTCTTAATAAGACGAGCAATATTAACACAACATACGCCCTATATGTGTTACTTATATTTTTAAAGCTCTTTTATGAATGTGTTTAACTTCAAGTTTAGGTCGACTCTTAAGACCTCACTCAAATATCTTCACTTACTCGAGTGTAGGAACGGTTGGTATAGGAAAAAAAATACTTGCTGGTATTCTTAAGAGAAAGAAAAATAATTTAATTGCAATAGTACTCAAACAGTTTTAATTACTTCTGGCTTATAATTTATTTAATAATTCCAAAATGTTGTTTATCATTTATACTTTCATTCCCGCTGTCCAGAATCCAGACGCGATATAATTAAGACAAGGAGATATACGCCACACAGTTGCAATATCCGGATGTCTTATAATAATGGTCTGTAAAACCGCACGCTCCGGTATTGACATCAACAATTGGAATAACCTGGTTTCATTTCTGTATCTAGTATTAGCGGCTACTACGTTATTCTGACTGTACTCACTGTCCATAGTCAGGTGCCTATGGTTTTACGAAACCAACTACACACGGAGGTCAGTGGACTCGCAAGTAGAAACTTCACCTCAAGCAGGAATTCTATTCCACGGAAATAAATTTATATTAATGTCCGTAATATATTTATACGCAAAAGTAATATTTAACTCCAAACTGTGTGAAAATAAAACTATTAGTTATTTCTTTATTCTCATGTTACTAAAAAATAACTTCTTTCACAAAGAAACTTCGCGCATATAATTTAATAATATTTTTATATTACCCAGTAAAGTAAGGTATCCGACATGTAAAACCATAGGACGTGTGAGGGTATCCCGACATGCGCCCTGAATTAAGTCGTGATCTCATACTCTACTAAGCACATCTTTCCAACTCGCCAACACTCATCTCTCATATTGCTGATACTCTTGTGGAAAATAAATTACATAAATACGACATATCTGCAATACTGTTGTCTTGTTTCCACAATAAAACATTTAGTTTTCAAAACGTGTATTTTTTTTTGCTTTAAATAAAGTATATATGATGTACGATAACTATGTGATAAAATTTTTTTAGCTTGTTTAAAATCAATGGGACCCTCTGATCATATCTACGATCTCGTAAACAGATGTAGGCGGAATGTCCATTTTAATACAATTAATTTTGAATGAATGAAATTTGTCTGGAATATTTTCGCCTTAAAATTCTGCATTGCTTTAAACAATAGCGTCTAGAAATTGTGATTTAAACGTGTAATGTTAGTATTTTTGCCTTCACGCAGAATCTAACTAGAAAAATGTGTATTAAAATTGCCTAATAATTTTACAAGTGCACGTAAACCTTTCTATTCTCAAAAATATTGTGTACACCAATAGAAATAACAATCACTTCCTTATCTATTATTCTAGTGTGTTATTTATAAACAAGTTTAATAATTTGACATCGGGCACGATTATTTAAATTTATTAAAATACACAGATTTTGTAAAAACTTTTATGTGTCAAGAGACACAAAATTCGTTAATATAAATGTATGGCACGTTTGTGTATTCAATACTTTATTTTTTGTATTTTTCTTACAATTCAGTAAAACTTGCTAGCTGCGTGCGAAAAAAAAATTGGCTTTCTGAAAATATTTCTTCTGACTTTTGCATCTGCCTTTTACGTTGTAACATGGGTGATATTAATTAATCGTAAAGATTATTGGGACAATAAGTTATGTATTATTCGCGGGATAGGATGTGAATATGTTTGGTTTGGGTTATTTTTGCATTATGTAAATGTTTTGGTTAATACCATGTATGTTGACTTGTTTTTCATTGCTGGGACCTTAATGTTTAGATTCGAAAATATTCGTGAAATTCTGGATTTTACTTTTATACCGTAAAAATCTTATTTAAAGTATTAGCCCCTATAGTTACATAATTGTTGAACGTACTTAAGTTGTAGATACGTGAACACTTTATTTGAAATGTACGCCAAATTGTAATTTCAACTTCGGGGAAAACACCTTTTCATTGATAGTGATTAGCTTAATTTTATTTATTTTTAAATTGAACTAAGGAATTAGTTTTAAATTAAAAATACGTGTATGTAGTGTAATGTGTGATCGACACTACTCTACTACAAACACATACTACCGGATATAAAATGCAGTTGAGATCAGTCACTACGTGAAAAATGTTTGTAAACTGCGGTAATAACTTCCGTTGGGAGAACAAGAGTACGCCTGTCCGAAGGAGCGGCTAGCGACCGCGGAAGAACTCGCACTTCGCGACCCGCCGCCGCAAGGGAAGGTGGCTTCTACCGCGACTACAGCGCGCACATCGACCAAGTAGTCCCGCACACGAGAAGGGGTAACAATACCGCCGCGGGACGGCCAGCTGGGAGGGGAGGACAAAGCACGAGCGACACGACGCCGAACTGGAAACCGCCGCGACGCCGGCGTCCGAGCAACTACTGCTTCCGCCGGTCTCTGGTCCGCTGCCACCACCCCTACCACTTCCCCTCCGACGGCTCTGCCATCTGGCGGCGCATGCGCGGAGACTTGCGCACTCGCACGCAGGTGTATCCCGCGGACACCTGCCTCGCGCTGCCTTGCTCGCGGAAGCGCTTGCTTGCTAATTAGGCCTGCCCTACCGCGTCGCCGCATCATACCCTACCCCCTCCCACCTTTATCGTTCTTCCTCCCCATTCAACCCTTGCCGAAAACTTTTTTTCATCCCCGTCTGCTAATCATGTTCCCGCAACAGCTTGTGGTCGCGTAGCTGCGGGACTCACGAGCTCATCCACACGACCGGAAAACACCCCACTGTTCTCTCTGCGAATTAAATAATGAAAATGCCCGCAATAGGTTAGTGCACGTTCTTCGTCGAAAAGCGCTGGCAGCCGCTGGACAGAACAGTTACCGGGGAATTAAACGGCCCTGCCTCCCTACGTAGGGAAATACGTCTGAAGTACTGTGTTAGCCATCCCGGCAATAAAAGCAAATATTAAAACACAGCACTATTTTACTGTGGAAATTTATGTAGCTGGATATTACATCAGATTTCTGTTTTATATAGAGCATTAACAATCTAACAAAAACATTTTATTTTGCCAACAAGGATCTTTATTTAAACTTCTTAAATTAAATGCCAATTCCTGACTATTTCGCCAAAATATTACTCTTAAAACTAAACCCAAGATAAATATTCTTGAATAGACAAATATTGGCATTTCTTCGATGTTTGTGGTGTCCTCAACATTCAATTCATTGTCAGGTCCCTAGCTGCCAAATAGTTTTGTCGCCGGTAAGTTGCGCCGTAATTATAAATTCTACGTTAGGAGTAAAGAATGACAAAGTGCATGTGGGTAAACAAATAATTTGGCACTATGAGCGGACAGAAACAGCTGTTTGTGGTTTTTGCAGAACAGCTACGGCGGGTCTCCTACCGCGGCCATCCTGGGATCGATCTCCGACGAATACCAGTACGAGTTTTTCGCGCATAGAAATCGCGGCGGACGTTTCTATTGTAGGGCGAAAATCGTCTAGGGACTCCCGTGTTTTCCACGGTACTCTATCCCTTCTGCATGTGTGTTGTACCTCCAGACACGACCGGACATACAGGTCCCGCATACAAACAGAACGACACTCGTTTCACACGTTTTACATCGGTAAGACGATAACCCTCCCTATAGGCTGCTCACGGTTACTTCACTCTTTTCTGAAGCCCTACTAAAGTTCTATTTCCAGAAAATTCCTCCGCATCACACAAACAAAGCTTAACCATGGGCAGAGAATTACATCAAAAGGACAACGCACCGGATTCGTGCGCAATCAATGTAATATCATTTTGTATGAGAACTATTTCTTGCTAGGCGTTAACAACAGTTTCTTGCTCCCTATTTTCAATTAATGTTAAATTAGTATGAAATATTATAATTTACGTATATATTATAAGTAAAAGTACAATTAAGTAGAACGAAGTAACTTTTAAGTTACACGTGTATTAAAAGTTTGCAATGCATGGCATACTCAAAATTGGACCAAACGCGTCATACACAGGAAGATTTTTCAAAGGTTTGACTAAAGTATTGCGAAGGAACCGCGAATAGACTATAATTATTCATGTTGTGGTTTCTGTAGGAGAATAAAATATATAAAAATTGTAACATTTCACAGGATCGCCAAAAATTCCTCTGAATTTCAAACGTAGTTGTAAAATGCGAGGTTTGCAAAGTTAGCCTAAACAATGGTTTAACAGAGTTCAATAATAATATTTTCACTTGCATAGTGTTTTGACTGAAACCTTCGTAACAAACACAGACCTGTTTTCCGTGTTGAATGTGACGGGAAACACTACTAAAGAAGTAAAATTCCCAAAACGTATTTACTGATGAGTAATAGAGTTATGAAATCACATAAATGTTATAATTAATCGCCATTCAAATACTATAAAACTTTTATAAATTTCCTGGTAAACTTATCACATCGATATAGTTAAACAGTTTGTACAATGAATTAATACGAACCTTTTTTTATCATATCCTATTAAACTTTTAGGCAGTCCATTATTGGATGCCATAATTACGAAAGGGAATTCTCAGTACTTTATATTATTTTGAAGTTTTGGTGAAGTAGTTAAATGTATAAGTATGTTAAACCCCTCTAGGGCGTAGCAGAGCTAAAGGAAGGCAAGGAGAAGGACGCACACCATTAAAAAAAAATCAAGAATGCATGGAAACAAAAATTCCAAAATTGATACAAATATATTGAAGCCCATCTATACATTATCACCAACAACAACTATTTTCAACTTGATTTGAAACCTTTAAATTGCCTTTGTAAAATTTTTGTTACTTGCTACCAATCGGTGAACTAGAGGAAAGAGAGAACACACATGTACTGGAACAAACAGAAAAACAACAATAGTAATATAGCCTGAGAAATCACCCAACCGGAATAAACACTTGTGAAATCCCATTAAAAAAAGTTAAATGACTCCCTGAGTAAAGCAAGCAGCATTACAACTTTAAAAGTAAAATTCACCTGATGATTCACTAAAAAGTACATGGAATACTAATTTCAAGAATACCATTGGGAAGGAGCAAATACCCTCAATACATTTAACCATGAGCATAAAGGCACCCCATAAAATATCTACTAAACTCCTTGGCATTAAAATTCTTTTGGCAAATCGTAGTCCAGCAGACCATTCCTACAGCACGCAAAAAAAAAAAAAAAGAAGAATTCACCTCTTACAAACATTCCCATAAAATAACCATATTGAAAATACACACAAGTAAAACAGTAGAGAAACACTTCCCTACAAAAATCCATATACACAAAAATCGCTAAGAAAAAAAAAAGGAAACTCTAACTCTAGCATAACAACAACTACGTCCATTGTAATACTTAACTGGAGTAGTACTCATATTACACGAAAACGCGTCTAGCATGCTGAAGCCCCGAAGTACGAAGTGGTGTAGACATGATCTATCGTCGGCCAGCCCGTGCAACTCGATGAGGAACACTGCACACTAGCTCGGGCTGGGGACGAACATTTATACGTGAAAACGCGGCTTGGGAAGGTAAAGGAAGCGACGGGAATAGCGGAGAGGTGCATGAAAGGTGCCAGAGTGTACGAGGCTGAACTTGTTGCTAATAGTAGCCACCAGACAGCGCTCGGCCGCGCCAGGAGCGCCGCGCGCCGCTCTTCAGTATAGCTCAGCGCTTGAAAGCGTTCAGACCTTATTTTCGGCAGCAAAAATATTACCTCTTCAAATAGTAACCCCTCTTCAAACAAAATAACAGTTTATTAATCTAGCGTATTAAATACAGACGTGGCCCGCAACCAAGCAAACTTGCTAACCAAGTTCATTAACGTCATGTAGTTCTGTAAACACACCAACCCCATACCAGCAGCATTTAATCGTACTCCAGAAAATTGTAGGCATCACACACTTCACCAACTTCACCACGAAAATACATCGTTCAGGCAGGACAGTCTTTGGCAGGACAGGAGTACTCACATAAAATTTCTTGAGTTTGCTAATTGACACGCGTGTTAGACTTGAAGCAGGGCTTCAAGGAAACACGCAATTTTACAATATGATTTTGACTTATGCTTCATATTTGAGCAAATTAAAATAATGTGTTATTTGTAATTTCTAAATACATTATCATTGCGCAGATGTTTATTGTTAAAGGCTGTTCAAGATAAAGTGAGGACTTCGGAAATCAACCTTTGAATATAGTCATTGATCTTACTTGCATACATTTTAACGGGCTCTCTAAGCAAAATTGGTAACAACAGAGGGATATTAGTTCAATGTCTTAACGTCGAAATGAAAATGTTCGGCAGCCATTTGTGATAGCTTTAATTATTTCACTTTATGTTTTTTTTTTTATGCGCCGAAGTGTAAAAATAAGCAGAATGGTAATCTATATCACTTTTCTGATAATTTTACAATTTCACTTGACGAATGCATGTAAAAAGTGATTAGACCCACGACAATGCTAATTTTACATAAAACGGAGCAATACACAACCTGCATACAAGTAGCTCTTAAGCAGGGCTTTCGGAAGTGCTGAGTTTACCATGTACATCGTATAGGCCGATAGAACCTAAAAAAATTCGTACCATCAGATGTAAAAAAATATAATTCTGACGCTAGGATGATACACGCCCTTTATTCCGTTTTTTCCAAAAAACTTCGAATATGTCTTAGTGGTTATATTTACCGGATCAGTTCTGGAAGCTGTACATGTTTTCAGAATATTTTCGTTAATCTTAAGTGTGCCCAAATTTTTTTCTGATTTTTCTGACAACTAGTCTTCACATTGCTCAAATAAACCAGGTTATCTGAACGACACTATCTCAGTATTCCTAATTCTGAGAGTAATGGTTGCTTTCTAAAACTTTACCATTCAGAAATAACAGTGTCTAAAAATTTCCGGTTGCTTATATTACATAATTTAAAAATGCTGCATTTCTCGCCTTTAATTTATGATTCTCTATTCTACTTTAATGAAGTTGTGTCCAGTTTCCGAAAGCATTTAAAATTAATTTCTGTGTAGCATACACAGATTATTCGCACAAATGAAAAATTTAATATTCCAGCTTTCCGAAATATTTAGAAAACATTATCTGTTACGTTTTTTGTCGTGAATTTTTCTGTTATGCGGTAAGCAAATAAAAATTACCAAGCTATTATTAAAAATTTAATACCATTTGTTTCGCATATTTTTTCATGCATAAATTACAAACAAATTTATTATTATTATAATTATTATTATTATTTAGAGAGGGCAGAATCTGGAATGTAAGTCAAACGTTCAACAAAACACATTTCAGATTTCAAAAATGTAACTTGTTTTTTTCCATCATCGCTTACATGCCGCGAAATATGTGCTAGAACGTAATTGCTGTATACATTATTTCGATTAAGCACATTAATAAATCTTTGTTTATGTCTTCACTTAAACTAAATTTGCGATATATTTATGAGTAACGTGTATTACGTGGGTTTACATTAATTTGCTACTTCGTTTACAGACTGAATAATATTGACTGTTTCCTACCTAATAGGTATATGAATGTTTACGTGCGATGAACCATAAGTGGAAGTAAATAGCTAACGTGAATTTTATTGTGACTTGTTTACAGTCCTGCTTTGTTGGGATAGCCAGAGAGTGACCAAGCGGAATTCAACCTAAACAATACCTAACATACATTAAAAGTTCATCCACGCCACACACGGGATTAGAAAGCACATCGCCTCCTCGTGAGGTGGCACGTGCGCGACCAACCACAACCAGGCTACGTCGTCGTAGAGTTCAGGAGAAAACAACACTCAAAGAACGTTTTCTACGAGTGGAGATGCTTGTTTACGGCGTTTCATTTCAGGGAACGTTCCTCACATCCCTGCTGGGCACCGCGGCGTCTGACCTAATTGTGGTCGCGGTCGCAGGCAATATCTGGCATTTCTCACTGGCGCATAATAGCACACTTAAATTATCCCTGACCAAGATCGCAGCCCATAAATACTGAGACGCTAGCGCACTTGGAGTGTATAACAACTGGCCTGAGCCAAGCCACTGCAGTCGGAGCTCATAGGAATTATTTCGAGACAGATAATTGTGTGCTTCTTGTTTGAAGCGCGGGAGCGCCAAGGGCGAATCAAGCACGTGCATCACAAACCTTATCGTCTTTATGCGCACTGAGCTAAACTGACGTACAGTCTTCCTGCCTCAGCTCATCAGTATTACAATTTCAGCGATGACCCTGTCTGTTAGGGCATAGTGAAATAGGTAAATGCATGCTGCACGTCTCGATGCTATATTACGTATCCTGTACAGGAATTCCTTGCCTAAAAGTAATTGTGGGTACTATCCTTTTACGTCATTTTAACTTTAACAAACCAGGCGTTAAAACAGAAAATAACTGAAAACAGTAATTGGATGTGAAATATTTCTTAAGGAGAAATCATTAACAATTAAAGAGTAGTTTTCTCATGAAAATTGTTTTACTGAATATGTGCTTAGCATGTAGTGGCACAGGCATACGACAACCTTAAAGTCGATTATTAACATCATACCTAAATCCATATGTGGGATAACAATAACTTTAGAGGTCACCGAACCAAGCATCTCTCTGTGCTCATAAAATGAGATATCGGGAGCTGTTACAAAATAAGTGAATATACCTCCTCGCCACATAAGCAGTTATCTGAATCGCTGCTAATAGAAAGCTTCCCTGCAAATCTTTCCTTCGCGGCTTTGCGATATTTTCATTTCCTGCTCTTTCTGAAGAACTCTGCGCAAAATAAGCATTATTATTCAAGAAATGTTTTTGCAGTGTGGCCCAGATATAATTTAAAACAATTATTATGTATTCAAACGATGGGGTAATGGCGAAGAGGTGTTACACCGGGATTTCAATGACTTTACGTTACACGTACCACGCATTACGATACACTTTCGCGTGTACGTACAAAATGGTATTTTTGTATAGTATATTACGATGCTTCACATAAGCACGTGACCTTCGAACACCTAATAAAAATGTAGGGGATACGTTTTGTTGCTTTTCAGATCTACACCTGAAGATTTTTATATACATGATATGCCAATAGTAAGAGCATGTGGGTTCTGGACCACTAGGGAGCAAAAGTGGCATAAGGAAAATTTAATCCACTGTAGGTGTGTTATTGCTGCCTTATGGGTAATCCCTCTACCCCCTCCCTTATCACCCCTGATAGATGAGCTATGATTGTATGATGGGTTTCTCCTCCCCTTACTCCCTCCACTGAGAGGAATGCTAAAATTGGCTGTTAGCTGAGCAGTGTCCTTTTGGTTGACAAAACGTCGAAGCGAAATTTGTGGGAATTTGTATTACCACAGGTCTTACGACCTGGTTTGCTGGCATGTCGGATGAACTGCTGCCAGATTGGGAGCTGTAGTGACTGGTGAATGGAGTGCGTCAGTCTTTGTATATAATAAGAGTAAGTACAAGTGTTCACCCTTCCACTGCCGAACCACAACTGTTAAAGTTAGAAGGGGGAGGTTGTGAGGTAGTTAATTCGACAAACGACGAGTGTAAATACATGTATTTCGATTTTTTAATCGGATAATAAGTAGTTAGATATAATTATGCACAATAAATAAGTACACAGTGTAAAGTACAATGTCTATGTATGCACTTGCATAGTTAGCAATTGCACAATGGTCAAGTACAAACACTTAGTACATGTCCGCTCCCTACCACCATGCCTTATCATGACTGAGCTGATATTGGTAATATGAATAGATTATGCTCCGCTCGCCATATAGGAACGCGGTCATTTGCTCCTGGACATGCTTGCTCCCATCTCTAGCCACTCCATGGTCATGGACTGAGCAACTCACCAAACAGTTGTTTGAGTACACCACAGCCCAGCGCATGCAACTCCAGCAGCCAGTCAGACTGAATATCTGGCCGTGCTGTTGCTAGGAGGCAGCACCAGACAGAGAGCTCTGACTCCCTTCCCAACACCGACTGCTGAAGACTCGTGCCGAGGGGTCGCAGAGCAAGGCTTCGCTTTGCTACCACCGCAACAGGGAGACATGAGTTATTAGCTCACCTTCCCTGAATTCATGCCAGCTGTAAACTGGCTAACTAAACATGTGGATAGTCTGGCTTTGCTAGGTACCATGAGTTACATACATATATTTGTTTTTAATTAATTATTCATTTAAGTCTTAGATATGTTTTTCTCGTGTAACATTATTCTAAACTTCTCACCATACTATTGTTTACTTCAAAATTACTTCAGTAAAATATTATTATTTAGTGTTAAAAATTCCCCCACATTTATGTTAGTAGTTATGCCTTTTCGAATAAACATTCTACATGTAACCCCTTGTTAATTACACTAACATTTTTTCATCCTACAGCTTATCTTAACATCACAATTTAAAAATATTTTAGAAAGGATAATAGTGGTTGTGGAGTAAAATTGTAAAATTAATTAATGTAACCCCCTGTTCATTATTTTTCATTCTAAATAACATCCTAAAATAATGCTCTAATATATATAAAGAAAGAAAGAGAGTGTATGGAGAAAATTACTATTTAGTGTAGCCTCCCAGTTTGTCACATTTTGTGACACTTGCATAAACATTCCACATCTCCTCTTAATACTTTAAAGAAATTTTAGTTTTAAGAAAAAATGCTTGTTTATGATTTAGTATTGTGTTTTGTTTTAAAAAAACTCTCCCCAAAAACTTTGTGTAAGTTCAGCCATGCTTTTACAAGTAGCCCCAATTGCAAGAAATATACATTTTAAGGTAAGGAATATAAAGTCACACACACAATTAGATTTGAATAATATTTAATACTCAATATTTTTTACAGATCTAATATTTGACAAACAAATACATTTTCTTAAACACTTATATGTAAAAAATAAAATATTGAAACAATACGTACACAACTGCTTCTATTTACATATTCGCAAATTCTTTCGTGTTTCTTCACTTGTATCATAGCACACACACATACACACATTTACTTTTATTCTTTACACATGGAACAGGTTGATAGAGGGTCAAGTCCTTTTCTGTACAGGAGGCTAACCCTCACAGCTGAAACTCTCTATTCATTCCCTATTGAAAGGAAATGCTAAGTCCAAAGTTTGGTGGATGGTGAGCCAGGAAAACTGAACCCACTGGTGAATGTTGTTTATAGAGATTGTTTATCTGGTACATCATATGTGACGAGACAGTACCACTACCCTTTCAGCTGGATGGTGTGTAGTTGGTGGCGAACTGGCCTTGCAGCTGGTGGTCAGCTCGTAGGTGGAGATAAATATTCACAGTGATGTGGTCTCCCCTTGAAGCTGGTGCATGGCGTAACGGCTCTCACTCCTGGGGATGGTGTTTATCTCCGATGTTTATGTTTTCTTTAAAGTAAGATGTAGAGTGGGATTAGGCCTAGACAATGTGGTCGGCAGATGTAATGGCTGATAGATGTTGGAGCTGGTTCGCATATTTTGCTGGCAGATGTGGTTGACAGATATTGGCGAGTAGGGGAAATTAATTCGGTGACCTTATAGTGCCCCGAAGGCAGTGTCAAAACCTTATCCAGTTCAACGTAGCATTTGTCGTCATTGCTTGAAAATGCTACTTTTGTTACTCGTTCGGTAATTATATCGTGGGCATGCGACCAGAAATGAAAATGGGACCCCATAACTTGTTAATTTTGCATTAAGATGTCGAAATACTCCTCGTACAGGAGAGACTGCAACACATTAGGCTGTACCTCCTTCACTTTACACACACACTGCTCATTCAAAACAATATATGAGTTTAAAATTTAGGGCATAGGCAAACAAAGTGTGTGATAATACGCCCAGCACATTCATCCTTCATCACCCCTGTAACACTTTTGTTCACGAATATGAATTTTTACAGAGTTTCTGCTGCGTAGAAGTGTCTAAACCTGAATACAAATCAGGGTAACTGATTTAGTATACATCATGGCAGTGGATTTCACACATTAAACTATTGGTATCATAGTGTAAGAGATGCAAGGCTTGATGAGGAAATTTTTTGTACGTATACTTATTGTGAATATCGTATAAATATAAATTCCACAAGTCTAAAATGGCATCACCAGTCTACAAAGGCTTGTTAAATACAACATAGATATCTTCCATTTCGATAAGAAGAAATTTTCTTCGATGATTTGCCTTGACTTGAAAGTGGGTCACTCAATCATTTCTGTTGCCCCATAAATTGTACCATACCACAATACAACTCTGATGTCCCTTTCCCGGCGGACATTCTGAAATGTTTCACCATGTACTGATTGGTTCATCAATTTAAAAAACGATTTTTCGAATGGGTTTGCCACCTGAATATGTTTCTCAATATTTAACTTGATGTATGGAGCCATCCATGCTTTCTGTTCAAAGCACAGCATGTGATAAACAGAGGCGAGTTTGGCTCCATTCCTCAAGTAGTGCTTCAGTGTTTACCCATGTATAATGGAATTCTTCCGTGGCACAAGTGTCAAAATTAATTTATCAATTTAACCATTCGCAGGTATTCTACTTACTGGGGCAAGAGGTATAACAGATAGGACATTGCGATATTCATTTGGAAAATATAAATCCATTTCCGCAGAAAAAAAAGCATTTATTCCCTGCATTGCCCATGTTGGCAAAATCCCACATCGAAAACACATCTATATCAACCCACTCAAAATTACCGAGAGGTAGCTTGCATTTCATGGTGTGACTCTAGATGCCATTAACGTCGAAATAACAAAAGTAACTGTCTGCCACACTAGGGTCATACTTCTCTCTCATATAAATGTTCTTGGATTCCATGTGCCTTTTTGTAACCTGGATAATGCCACCCCTGACCCCACATTGCCACAAAAAATTACATATCTACATCAGCGATCTACTCCAACCTTACACCATTAATTACTGCACAACATGTATTCGTTTACAATATCAAATTCACTCTGCAAAACACAACACGAGTAAAATAATTTTACTTATGCTTCTTAGAGTGTACAAGCTCAGGGCAAATGCATTTTATGATATTTCAAAATAGTCACCACCCAGTTCATATTCTATGGGTTTTGATCTTAAATGAATTCAGCGACTTCCCCGTACGCCTATCCACGAGGTATTTTATAGCAGACATATGGGTTTTTATTCATTGTGCTGTATGCAAATGGACAGAAAGACACCAGAGTTGTATGTATGGACAGAAGATCAAGCAGGAAGGGGTTCGACTGGTGTCTTCTGCATTGTTACACTGTCTCAGCCACAGTGTACATGACAACATATACAGCAGTATATTCTTTTTTTATGATGGTTGTGGAGGCCAAAACAAAAATAATCATGTTGTCCATACATTGACACATTGGCTTCGACAGTCTGCACCCAAGAGTATTCAGAATATGCTTATTGTTTTCCCAGCAAGAGGTCATAGTTTTTTACCTGCTAACTGTATATTCGGTAGAGCGGAGAATCTATTGGGGAAACGACCACCTGTAACAACTGAAAGAGCGTATGAAACAATATACTCACAGGTAGGAAATGTGCATGCATTAGAAAGAGACTGGAAAATCTATGATGTAAAGTCATTATCAAAGGTGTTCCAAAATGTTCACTCTATCAGTAATTGTAAACGCATTTTCCTTGAAAAATATGAAACCAAACTATCCGGTATAGTAATGCATGTTGGAGCCATGATGCATTACAGATTTAATCTTGATGCAGAACCTGCAGTGCCCATTTTTAAGTGTGGAAAAAATATTCCAGAAGTGATACCAGACATTTCCACAGTGCATAGCATAACTGAATAGAAGAAACGTGAGGTACAATCACTACTTTGTATACAGTTTGGTGAAGATTGGAGAGACGAAAAGGATTTGCACTGATACAAAGGAATTTTGGATACAGAAAGTGAAATAACTCATGTACAAAATGTGTCTGATGATGAGCTTTTGTGTAGCTGCGTAGGAGCAGATGAACCACAGGTCCATGTATATAAACTGTAATTAACTGTTAATTGATCACATATATTACAATCATGTTAACCACTGTTTTAAAAATGTTTCGTTAGGACTACTCATTATTATAATATACAAGTCATGATAAGTCATGTTCCATTATTCAAGCCACATTCTTTGTTATTAAATAAATCACTCCTTATGTTTTCACCTAATGTAATTTTATTACTGCATTTACATTTTATCGAACAAAAGCAGGCATGTCCAATAAGTGTGCATTCAAAACCAGACACGCCCGTGATATTCATTCAGAAGTAGACATGTCCATTTGTTTTTGTTTAATAACGAAAGAAATATAGCATTTACAAAAATTTTCTCCATATCAATAATTTGAGTACAGTCATGACATACAATAATAAACCAATCATAATTATTTTTCATTAGTATCACAAGATATTACTTTTTTTGCTTTTCTGCAAAATTAGATAAGGCAGACATGTCTGGTTTTGAACGTTTTCTCCTCATATGATGCACATTCTGTGATGCGCTTTAATATAGCATCGCCCACTAATTCATTCAAGCAGCACGGCAATACTGTAATTGGCTGCAAACAATACACAATACACTCACAACCATTACAGAGTCTGACGTCTTCATACATGTAATCTGGGCTAAGTACCAAAATACCTCCAATGTTATTTACCATCACACATTTGTATTTGCAATGGAGTATTCTCAATAATTTCTATATCCCAGGAGAATCTTGCATCTGCTAGCTGAGGATTAAACTTCTCCATCGAGGCCTGCACAATATACTGAAATAAAATCACGAATCACATCTATTTATACCTCAATAGCCCCCCTCCTCGTTCCACACCATCAGTAGCAACTATTTAAGCATTAATTTGAATTTTCACCTGCTGGGATGAAGTGTGATTTGTAACTGTACATTTCACATAACGTTTTGAAAGACGAACACTTGAATTAATTCTGCAAATAAATTATTTACTTTTCCACACACATGCTAGAATAGGTTTTTTTTATTATTTCCACAAACGAATCCCTCCTTGTCTTTGAATTATGAGTTGCAAACAGATGATATGTTCTCATATTCCATACATCCACTCTCTCACACCAATCCATTGCGATTTTTTGTAACCCATGTACTTGTTCACTATTTCTTGCATCTTAAATATTTACAGTCAAAAGGTTGTCTGAATATGAATACAGTGGTAATGTTGTATAGGTCAGTAATAGCCATTTCCTTAATTACAATCCTGTTTGGTGCTTGGGAACCTTGTATATTACAGAAAATGTTTACTCGATGACAGTTCGTCACATACTGAGAACATACAATTATATTAATATTATAACTAACTTTTCTCAGACATTATATGTTAGTAATCTATCATGAATGATAAACGTGTAAGCTCGAGTATTTGGGGGCATGTTTGCATTAGCACTTATTTCAATATGCGAACCAATAACATTAATAGTTATCGATTTGTTTTGTTCACTAACATCAAACATGAATAATGATTCCATATTTTTAAAGTTTCAAGATTTAATATTGGTGCAGTGTCTTTGGAATAATATATTTCTTTAAACTATTGTACATATTGTAGCGAATTCGGTACTAGCCATTTGCGAAATATATGACAAAATCTATGTATGAGTATGCCTGTCTATTAAGGAATAATTTAATGTCTTAATGTTGTAATGGTCAAATAATGATCTATCCATTCTTAAATTGTTTTTTGGTTGTTTTGGAAACATATAATTGCTAACCTCAGTTTTTCATTTCAGAAACTAGAGGTTATGTTTGGTATGACTTTTTGGATGCTGGTTTGAAAGAAACTTCTCGGGACTCCGTGATCTAAAAAAAGGTCTTGGTTCTTCCCTTTTTCAATGTATTTAAGCGACTTTAGCGTTCACAAGTTTTAATTTCAATATGTGGCATTAACCATTCTACACTTCTTAGCTCAAAAGTTACACTCTCCTCACCATTAGCCGCATTGCATATATCATTCACTTACATATTGCAAAATAGAACATTTAATTTATATTTATAACCTTTGGTAAATCCCAGTACCATGTTTAGCAGTATAACAGCTATGTATTTCCAACTGGGGTTAATCTGTAGTTTATAATGTCAGGGTGATTCCATCCAGACAAATTGCATGCATTAACATTGCCCACATCTCGAGTTTAGTCGATTTCAACACCATTCAGTAAGTATGCATGTCTGTCTATCAAATTTAGTATACAATTTCGAATTATACCCAAAGTTACCATATTAGTAACAGCATCTGTCTTTTTGATTGTACCTCTGAACCACAAAACCAATGTCTATGGTAAAGTATAAATATTGTGAATCTGTATAGGTATTCGTATTTCTGAGAGGAATGTATAAGGTCCTGCTCTTAATGGTTCAAACACATGAATCTCGGTATTAGAAATGGCATCTTCGTAAGTTATTGGTTGCTCTATATTAAGAATATCTTCTAACTCTATTCACTTCATATCACAATTTTCTTAGAAATAATTTGTTGTCTCGTGTTAACCTTATAAGCTTCCTAATTGAATGGAGCCCTTTATGTTGCTTTTTACATCTTTTATGGGCAATTTCTTGCAAACATAAGTGTTATGTATACAATACCCATTTTGCTTAAATGCACATAATACAAGTTTTTTTATACTACTTTCTGTTCACTTTTTTAAATGTAGATTCACTGTTACTCCTTCGTTCCTATAGATAGTAAGTCTACTGCTTTGGTTGACAATAGTTACGACTGATTCATCAACATGATTAACTATTATATGAAGTTAAATAAATGTAGATGGTTTCTCAATTATTTTATAACCTTATGCAATGGAGCACATAAGTTCATGTAATGTGTTTGTCAGATTTCGATTTAAAAATAAATGCGAAAATATATTAATATTTACACGACATACATTAACTGCAAAATTTTTGACAATTTTTCTACTGATCAGAACAATAAACTTCCATTCCATAACCTAACATAGATATAATTGAATAATTTTGTATAAAATGAATATCGACATTACCATGCATTATACTAGTAAAGTATTTGGGTTACCAAATAATTGGAAATTAACATTTTCTGGCACACTACTCTATAAAAGTTTCAAAATCTTCGAGTTTGTATGAATCTAAAGGTATAACTATTCAATGTTTTTCATTGCCAAAATTTAATGTGAATGTTTGGTTGTGTGAATTAAGAATACTGATATAAGTCACAAATTCAATTAGACTTAATTGTCAATAGCTGGAAAATAAATTGAATGCAGTTGGGATGAGTTACCAATTAATCTCAGTGAGATTGTCATTCCAGTAACAGTGTTAAGGAGTAAATATCTTACTTATAGTCAAGAATCACAAACATAAGTGACTACAATTATATGTGATTGGTAATTGTTGTGTTTCGTAATTGTATTTGATTAGTGTATGTATTATGTCAATAGTAATGTATTTCTATTTGGGGGTCTATAAGTTCCAAAAACTATCATAGTAAACAGAATTACATACATTTTTAGTTAATGCCACCCATTGTGTTCCTTTGGTTTTTTAATCTAAATTAAATGTCATACTTTCCTTAATGTATGGTTTAGCAGTAAATCATCCCTTATATATAGTATGGAATCTTAAATTTCCTGCTAAAGAGAATAATGTCTTTGTCAGTGAGTGCATAATGTCCCCTAAGAATTCCCCTGCCCTTTCCAATGCCTCGATTTCTTTTTTCATTGCCTTTCCCAGTCAGTTTAACTGTTCTACTAATGGTCGATGCTCCACTCATTAGAGCTGCAAAGGCAGATAATGCAGGAAAAATGATCACAATAGTCATCTTTCTTTTTCCCTTTGAGTTTGTGGTCCACCTTTGACCAGTGAAGACCCATTCCTCTTTTCACCTTGGTTCGCATAATTTTTCCAACTCCCCAATCACAACATTTCTCCCAGGTGGTAGCATTGGAACTCTTCCTATTATTCTTGGCTTTCTTGCCTAAAATGTTATGTGCAATATGTCTTTGTTTTTTAATTGTTTGTTTGTACGTAAATTATATTGGGCTCTTTAGAGGCATCGTCTAATGCATTTATTCTTTGATTGTTATGTGCTAAATGTTTTGTAAGTTTGGTTCCTGGGTCACAAAATTATATTTTGGTAAATGTAATTCAAATGACAGATTATTAGTTAGTGTGTTTAAAATCCCTCTGCTTTTTGTGATATGTTTAGTACAATACATCATTTACAACTGATCGTGGACATATATAGACTTCATATATACTTTTTACATTAGTATGTCACAGTAGGAAAGTTGTAAAACAAAGTGTTCAACTTCCTGTAATTGTAACTAAGTATGACAGTGTAATTGAAGAAACACAAAAACATGGAATACTTTTACCATTAAATATATTATGCATAATAACTAATACTTTGTGTTAAGGGAAAACTTATTTTTAATGACACTTTTAGAACATCCAAATGAACTTAAGTTTGGAAACATGTATTTGGTTTCTAAAACATTGCAGCAAGGAAAATATAAACACTCAGTGAGTGTTTTGTCATCAATTGAAGGAGTGCAATATTTTCCCTTCAGTAATACAGACTAAATAACACTTTACCAAAATCAGTTTTTATACTAGACGATGAAAGAGTGAACCACAAGGTACGATTCAACAGTATTTCAGTTTCGGCAGACATTCTTACGTTGATTATTTTTACCTATTGCAGAGTTATTCCAGTATTCCCAAACACAATTTGCAGGACAACGAGAATATGATATACAGGCTTGCGATGAAAAAGCATTTTTGACGATGTTACATCTTTTATTTGAATTTTGTGTACTGAATTCGGAAATGGTACTCAATAGTCACATCACACAAGGTTTTCCAACAAACTGAGGCTGTGTAACTGAATAACGTAAGCTACACATTTGTCATAATTAAGGATCTTCTTTACTTTATATCTTCTTATTTTGTAAAAAAAAAAAAAAATCTGTTTAATATATTGCATTACCAGAACCATTGTGATGTAAATATAATGTGCTACTGTTCACCATGACAATCTGAGCACTGAGCTCAAGCCAAACCTGTTCCTTCATGTCCAACAGAAAAAGGGACTATAAAGATTTTGATTAAAATTAATCTATCAGTATAATCATTTTGAAAATAAATTATTGATTTACATATATGTCTTGTTCAGTAATATATCTCTGAATAATCTAGGAACAATAGTAAATAGGTTTACAGTACAAAGACAGGCTGCAAAAAATTGGTATGTGATAGAGAAAAACTGAAGTCAGTTTCAGATTCAGCATCCAAAATACGTTTTAGGGCAGCATAAATTTTGAAAAAGATTTTAATGACCCTAATTTTGCAGGCCTGTGTAATTGTTTTCAGAATCGATAGTTTAAATCTCCAATATATACAATGACCATACTATCGGTGATATGTCATTTATAATGTTTGAAGAAATATGTTTCTACTCTTGGAAAGAGAAGTATGGGTATCTTGTTATTATTGCTGCACTTGCCATGTAAAGGCAGGTATCTCTGTGGATTTGACAATTTTATACTTTCAGGTGAAGAATGAGTATTTCAGAATTTGGACAGGTGATATAAGATATGGCCATTACAATATGTGTTTAACCAGAACTCGTGATGGGAGTTGATTTGAATCGCCATATATTATGTAATTTTGGTGCACCAATGAAGGTTAGTTATGCGGCAAATCAATGATTTGTTGAAAACCTAAACAGTATTATGTTAGACGTGTTTAAATCACAAATGGCTGAAATACAAGATAAGTTAATGAAATTAAGTGAAGAGAATAAAAATATGTATAGGAATACGACTTTAATTTCAAAAATTATAGCAAATATGATGGATGCTTTACAGAATATTGAAAATAAGACACACAAATGTTTATATAGCTTAACAAATGCATTTAATGTAATGCTAACCCCACAATTTAAAATCACAACTTATAGAAACAATGCAAAAGTCAGTGTGTTTTTAAGTGGTGAAATTAGTAAAAAAAACACACATATTTAGTTAATAATAGCCACTAACAAAAGCACTGTGAAGGTGTGAAAACCTACTTAATAGTTGTACCTAATGATTTCAGAGTGCGAACATTGGAAGTTAATTAGATGCTGTCTTAAATAAAGTAGATAAAATAGCAAAGGCACACAGTAGTGGTCGAATAAATGTTCCAGCCAGAAAACCAACTCAATAGGTTATATATAAATACAGAATGTGTATCTGAAATAATACATAAAAGTGGTGCTACTTCAGAGACATATAGTGTTATAAGTGCTGTGTAAGAGAAATATTTGCAAGCCCAATATGACAGAGTGTAATGGGATCTTTTAAAGGATGAAGTATTAAAACCTGTTACAAGTAGAATTTATGCATTGCATTAAAACAATATGTATATCTAACAATAAACTAACAGAAACTAAGATTGAAGAAAAAATATGTAATTGGTAAATTTTGAACTTAACATTTACATACTTAGCTTTAAAAAGTTACTCCGCCAACTCGATATATGACAATTGGTATATATGCAGAGACGGGAACATATGGTTCCTGGGAGATTCAATAATTACATTTTTACCTGAAGATAAAATCCAAATAGGTGAATATGTGATTGACATGGCTAAAGGTATGTTTGAACAATTATTTTAAAAGTTTCCAAATATATACTCGGATTCTGTCCCAAAAAGTATAAGGAACTTGTTAAATGCAAAAATGCACTCTTTTGCAGTAGTGAAGTAATGCAGATCACACAAAATTAGGTTTATTGGGTGAAATTGTTGAAAGTGGCATATATCAAGACAAAGCAGGCAATATGTTCGCACACATATATTTGAACAACCCCAACAAATTATGGGATAGATTAAAATTGCTTATTGCTTCAAAATAATTAAGGAATTCTTCGTATACAAAAAAATAGTATAGATTATTAAAGAGTTAAATGTGTACGGGTATATTTATTAAAAATGAAATTCAGTAAGCTTTGTATGGAACTACATGTGCCTGCCAGAATTAAGTTCCCTATGTGGTATGTTAGTACTTAAGAAATTAATGTCTTGTTTGATGCTGACTTGTGTGACATGAGTTTGCTCTTGAAACATAATAATGGATATAATATATTTCGACACTAATAAATGTGTATTAAAAATTTGCATGGAGGATAACATTTAGAAATAAGAGTGGAAAACAAGTTGCCACTGCGATAGTGAGTGTGTTGGTACAGAAAGACCCTCCCAATTTCCATACTCATAAAGGACCATAATTTTTCAATGATCATTTCATAAAATAATGACAGAGAGTAGGATAAATCACTTTGTAACTTATTCTGAGATAAAAGTCATTAACAATAATGTATAAATACTTCGCATTGCATGGAAGTTAGAAGTGGGTTAATATTCTGCCAGAATTAATGAAATTTTATTGATTGTGATATCACAGAACTATAAAAATAGTGGCTATTAATCTGAAAGATAATAAATGATTAAAAACTGTATAAAGGGATGTCATAATGATTGAAAAGAGAAAACAGAATTTTAAAGTTGGCAAGTATGTCCATGTATGTGAACTGAAAGGCATTTTTGAAAATAAATTTATCATTAATTAGCAATATGAAATATTTCAAATTATTTCCACAAATCATTAATTTACTTGCATATATTATTTGGAAACATACACTGGTGAGCCAATTAGAACCAGATTTATTATTTAGAATTACTGAAAGTTAGTTTGCAAAAAAGCATTTAATTGAAACGTTATTAAAATGAAAAAGAGTAGGTTATCAGTTAAGTGGAAAGGCTCTGAAAAGTCTCATGACTCATAGGTACTGAATCGATATTTGATGAGTTTGAAATAGTGTACTTGGGGGAGGGCATCGGGAAATGTTAAAAAAATACGGATGGGCAGTTTGGTCTTTTATGTGATAGGGTGGCTGTGTGTGGCAAACAAATAAGTTACTGCATTGGGGGTAGTGTTTTCTTGTGGAAAAGTGCCCCAGTTTGTGACAGACATAATTTATCACCAGCAAATTTGTTGTAATAATGGGAGGAAATTGGCAAAATTTTAAAGACATGTGTGTGGATTGCTTTGTCTTTTGTGTGATGAGGTGGTAATGTGCGGCAAATAAATAAGTTATTACATTGGGGGTGGTCTTCACTTGTGGTAAAGCACCCTGGTTCACGATATAGGCATAATTTACACCCTCCTTTTTTTAATCCATTCCAGTTGTGGGAGGGTGTCGGTAAAAATTCATAGAAATGTGGATGAATCACCTTAACTATTTGTGTGATAGGGAGACAATGTGTGCAGCAAAGAAATAGGTTATTGTGTTGGGGGTGGTCTTCACACTTGGGAAAGCGCCCTGGTTCGCGGCAAAGGTGTATTTTATAACCCCGGATTTGTTTGAATTGTGGGAAGCCAACTTGCAGGTAAATTTTCAAAATGTTTTATGTAGAAGGTTTCGGCCTCCTCCCTGTACTTTTTTTTAAAATTCATCTGCGAGTGTTGCACAAAGTTTTGGAAGCTGTCTCAGCTCACAAAACTGTCAAACCATAATATGGGACTTCAGAGGATTGACTTTAATGAATATGGCAATGCTTTAACATCTCCAGCATTTGAGGAGGTGGGTATGAAGTGGGACAAATATGTTGATTTTTTCAATGTCTTGCCATCACCAGTAATCTAAGATTAGATGGTACTTGACCTTTGCATGCCTCGGGACGAGCAGCAGCTGATGGGGGTTAAGCACGAGCCCTAGATATATGCGCCTAGGGACTTGACACCACTACCATAGTTTTGCATGTCCAGGGACCTGCCACCACCTCGAGGAGCATCGAGACGCACCCCAGAGCCGCTACCCCAGAGGACGAAGGTTCTGTCTCCACCAACACCGATGCCACCCCTTTACCTGTGAGGGGTTCTGCTCTCTCCTCACCTGTGACCGAAGAACTGGAAGTGTCGAATGTGTTTGTTTATCTGGTTATCTGAGCATTGTATTAATTCTGGACTGTTTTTGCAGTCTTAATGGGCGTTCTCACATTGTAAAATACAGCTAAAATGTAATAGTATAAGTAAATAGGCACAAAAGTTTGTAAACAGTGACAATACAATTGGTAAATAATCCAGGAATTTTTGTTCCTTGCTGTGATGATGGCTGATGATTTTAATTATTTGTTTGAAGATTATTCCATAGAAATAGTATATTTCGTATATAGGCCCAATAATATTTGCAAACGAATGGTTAATAATTCTTTATGAGGTTTCGCCTGAATAGAAACATTGTTCTAGCACTTATATTTTCGGTATACTGCATATACCTACATATTATTAATGTAGACCTAGGCCTATAAATAGTAGATACACAAGGTTATGTTATAAAATTTGGGTGTCTTAAGTTATGTGCCTTTGTTGGTTGTCACATAACTTATTTGTGAAAAATATTTTTCATACTTCTGTGTGTTGTATGCCTATTTCTTTTGTCAATTCTTTATATGGATTTGTAGGTAATGCTGTATATATTTTTTAAGTTTTTTTAAGCTCTGTTTACAATTTGATGTGGAGCCACAAGCAAATTTGGATGACAACAACTAAAATTAACAAAATTGAAAAATGCCAAAAAGGATTTTCCATAGTCTCATTATAACTTTTGTTCATCATTTACATATGTTTGTTTCTGCAGTTACTTGTTCTTTTGGTTTTAAAACCACATTCATCATTCACATATGTAACTTAATCAATCCCAAATAAATTTACATTTTGTAATTGATTTGTCATGTGTTACTGCAATCAGTGAATAAGTTGATACAGTAGTTATGATGATAATTTTAGGTCTGTAGATCAATGTGGACACATTTTGCTTCAGATATACCAGACTTTGATTACTCAGTGTTCAATGTAAAGCCTTGCATGTTGGCTTAACTTTTATACGATACATTAACTCTTTGCATTATAGCCACTTTCAAATGTTAGTTGTAAGCAGATCACCATGTGTCATGTTATGGTAACGGCAGTTCAGTTGTGTTCTGTACATACTTTTGTAGGTTTTGTTTATTGCCATTTTAGGTTTATGTTAAAAACTCAGGTTATGTTGAATATTTTTATAGATTATGGTATATACTTTTGTTGGGTGTGTTACATACATCTGTAGGTTCTTATTCAGGCTACTTGCATACCTTTGTTTTCTGGAATTATTCTGTGCCACACATTGACCAACTGCTAGTAGCCTTGAGATTTTATGCATAGTATGGGTATTACATAGCTGTGGGCGAATACTTTGGCCTACACAAAAGTACTGTTTGCCGTATATTAAAAAAACGTGACCACTGTAATTGCAATGCTTTGGAGAGATTATATAAAGTCCCCAGAAAATGATGAAGACTTCATATAGTTACATCAAGCTTTCTGCAACGTGGCTAGGTTCCCGAGAGTTATTGGAGCCATACACTGTACACACATCAAAATTATTTCAGTAGAACATTTAATATTATCGTACTTCGCTTTGAGAGTTTTCAAGCTCCACGGAAACAAGCCACAAGCTGAATTGAATTCTAGATCAATTATTCCACATGGTTCTTTTTTCTGTTTCCAGGTAACAGCATCGGTTCTTTTACATTCAAAAATACGAGAATATTATTCTGGACGAGAAATAAGAACTTCAGTTTCCGAGGAAACAAAATTCTCTGCATGCAGCTGCTTATTTTCATTCATGTTAAGCTTTTAACCAGCACCGGTAAATAAACAAGTGAAGCTCTCATTGTGGCCAATCACTAGCCGATACGTCACAGTTTGGTTGTCACATTTACCTTAACCCATGGTTACCTAAACATCAGATCAAATCATGATGAAAAATCTCCAATACTAATCGGATTTTAATAGTTCTGTTTAAATTAATCAATTGATTATATAACCAGAACTATTAAACAGACATTTTAAAACAGGGCTTGAATAAACTAAAAAAATTTGTATGGACAAAATTTATAAAATAAGTAACTAATAAAGTTCAGTCACTAACGTTTACATGGCCTACAATGTTATTACAAGCATGACAAATTGGGCAAGAATTGGTTGAATAGTTTTCCAGTTATAATGTAAAATTTTTATTTTTACACTGGTGGTATTTAACAAAATGGCTTACCAACAACAAAATCCATCTCAAATTTTTATGCTTTTACGATAGTATGCTTGCATACAAAATTTTTTTGAAATCGGCAGGATTGTTCCTGAGATATGACATATCACCCAAAAATTTTCAAATGGCCACCATTGTGAAAGTAAGTGTCTGAAGGGGTCGAAATCTATAAACGTCGCTTGTCCTTACTAACTATTATTAATTGTGTACAAAGTTTGGTGAAATTCGGTTTTAAGAATTAAAAAATTGAAAGGGGGACGCACACACGCCCAGACACACAGAGACACACAAACAGGAAAGCGATCTCAGAAGCCTTCATTTCCTAAATTTTCTATATTATATTCCCAGTTTTCACTTATGGAACACCTGTGTTACAATACACCATTTTTACACTGTATGAACTATGTATGTTATTAGATATTACTAAAGATGTTTAACCATTAATTAAACACTTTTGGAGTGAAACATTTAAATGTAATCTGAACGCTTAACTGCATATAGTGTATAATAAGCATTGCGGGTGGCGAACCTGTATCAATATTTGCAGCAAATCATAAAATAAAGATCTTGGTTTTAATATCGAATTAAAACTGTTTTTTTTTTTCTTGCTGACAGCCGAAATTAAATTATATTAATTTTTTTACTCAGTTTAATAATACTTGGAGTTTACAGTAAGGTGTTCATTTGCCTGAAATTCTCAGTGCGTGAAATGTTCAGCACGTGGCAGGTAGTCACTATGCCTAGGAAAATTGGGTGGAAGGATCAAATAACGGGAGGC
Organism: Dryococelus australis; assembly: GCA_029891345.1. NCBI lineage: Eukaryota > Metazoa > Arthropoda > Insecta > Phasmatodea > Phasmatidae > Dryococelus > Dryococelus australis. The sequence continues at coordinate 129,132,351 of CM056994.1, read as the reverse complement.
AAGAAGAAGTGGTAGCGCTTACGAAAGTTGACTATTATTTGTGCACAAGTTAGCGGTATATTACTTATCACTACGAGAAGTAAGGTAGGCAGTAAGAGAAATGTAAGCGAAGTCGAACCACACTGTGCAAAATTAGGATAGTTTAAAACAAGTTCGCATTCACATTTACCACCCTGAAAAAAAAATTGTACTTTGAACAGAACTTACATCTGTGTCGCTACAATTGTCAACCGGTGTTGATAGAAACGAACACAATAATACAAAAATCTTACATACATGTATCAAGAGAGCAACATCGGTGCTGGATCCCTGTTTGTCATAGGAGACACCATGGCACAGTGGCTAGAGCGTTCGGTACCCAGTAAAGACAACAGGGTTTGATGCCCAAAGAGGTCGCTCTCAGATTTCGTCCATTGGAAACTTGCTGGACGATACTGCTGATCGGCGGGTTTTTTTTCTGGGGAACGGGGATATTCCATTTTCCCCCGCCCTTGTACACTCACCTAGATTCGCGCTCATAGGCTCTCAAGATCTTAGACCTATACACTCCACTCCTGTTCATCATGCGTAAAAAATAGAACCATTTCACGGATACAGTATTGCATGATTTTCAAAGTTCCGCAAGAAAACACGTAAAATGAGTAGTTGTATATCAGTGATGGGCACAAAACATTTAATATTTAGAGTTACACCGGAAAGATGTTCTTTTCATAATTATTACTACAAATAGTAATTCAAACGCCACAGCAAACTTAAAAATAGTGGAGAACACACCAGATCATTAAAAAAAAAAAAGAATTTTAAGTGGTTCCAGGACATGAAAAATGAACATATCAGTTTTCTTTTTAAATAATTACTAAAACTTTATGTAATTTGAAAATAAGCAACATCTTCTCTGGAAAGAAATGATGTTTATAATGTTTTTGAAATTTTGATTTTTCAGTACATATATTATATATATGATGTCTCTAAAGTCACTATCTTTTTTCGGCTTGTATAGGTAAACGCAATAAAAACAGCATGTATCATAAAAGAGATTATTTAATTTACTCCGAAAGCAGCTACACCTTCACATTGTTTTGTCCAAGAGCATGATACATTTAAGTGGATTTTACATGTACACCATCAGTATCTCTGCAAAGCTCAAATCGCACAGCTGCTTCATGGAATGCATTCTGTTACAATGGCATGAAGAGGCCATAGTTCAATGGCCATCCTGAACACGCCATCACACATGAGCGGTAATCAGGACAGACATTTACCGCAATCGAGACGTGCATTGAAAAATCCCGGTAAGTAGGAATCCCGTCTAACAGCCAGGGAATCAGGCCATGTTACATTAGGTGACGCCGATATGAGGGCAATGCAGAATAGCGGAAGGCGTCTTTTTCCAAGTGATACCGGCCGAGATGGACGTTCTAAGAAGCCTGCTGTGCCTACCGCCCTAAATCGGTATACCTCATCAGCCTTCGGTCACTTTCCAAGATGGGACAAGTACCATATAATAACGTGGCTCTCGGTGAGGTTGATGATGCTCCCCCGACCATCTAGTTTTTTATGTAATATCCGAATGTTTAATTGTATAACAATACAGTAACCTATAGCTCTTTATATTATTTTACTCCACACTTGCTCTACCATTATGAGTTACCCCCCCCCCCCCCCCAATTTAACAACAATATCAATATAAACTAGATGGACTTCCCTTCAAAACTGCTATAACTATAGACTACTCCACTTAAGAAAGTGTAACAATTCTGCAACATCCAAGGTGTAATATGTGCGAATTGCTTGCCGAATACGAACTGGTCATTGAGGTAGTCTGGACAACGCCTGCATAGTGATATGGTGCTCTATCATGCTGAAAGACAACATCATGAATGCTATTATCTTGAACCAGCTGTGGGTCTAGAAATTGTTCGAACACGCCACGAAACATAGTCTCTGTTATAGTTTTTTTTTTTTTTTTCATAAAGGGCCATACACCATTGTCCTCGACATTCCAAGCCACACATTGACCTTAAGCGAATCGCTTGGCAATGAGACAAATTCTTGTGGTTTTTCAGTGACCCAGTAGCGACAGTTGTGTCGAGTTACCGTATTGCAAGTGTGGAACGTTGGGTCATTACTAAAGATGATGTGTTCCGTCAAACCCCCGTTTTCAATATGATTAACTAAATCTGCACACATTGCTGATCATGTTGGGTAATCCTCTTAATGAAGGTCAAGTAGGATTTTTATGTGGTATGATTCCTTCCCAATCGTGTCTCTAGATCTTATGGATGGACGCTATGGGAATATGAAATTCCTCGGATGCTCTATGGAGTAACATGTGTAGTTCCTCTTAGAACTGTTCGCTCATCAAATAAACAATTGGTCTGGTGTGGTGGTTCGCTAACTTCAAGTACCGACTCTGTTGGGTTAAACTTCCCGAGAACCTCACGAATAGCTTTATCTGTAGTTCCTGGTTTGTTGAAACTTCTTTGAAATCTCTCCCTGATGGCATTACACTTCTGTCCTTGATTACGAAGGAAAACAACCATGACACGCTAAGCTTTATTCTTCTTGATCACCAATTGTAAAACAAACATAATCGGTTATGAAGTAACAGAAATATATAGCGACTTTATAGACATCCTGTCTTCAATCGTAGTAAACACATACTGTATAATTCTAAGAACGAAATTGTCGTGAACCATTAAAACTTTATATCGATTTGTTCGTACAAACATATTTAAAGTAAAATTAATAATTGTAAAAATATTGCTACTGTAAAAGTTTACAGTTTCCAAGTTTTGTTTACTTGAACCATAAATTATTAATATTTAAGATACTGTGGATACTTTAAATTTTTGTGTAGCATTCTTGTGGTTTTAAACATACGATATCTAGCTATTGGCGCATTTTTGCTAATCCAAATTGAAGTTAAGTGTACAAGCTGTCCACTCTACACGTCAGGAAATGATATTCGCTACCAGAGTAAGCCAAACTTTGTGCAAGGAATGTAGGTAACACAATTAAACTCGAAACTGAAACACAACTCAACTTTGCAAGACGTCATGGAAGCTGGTAATAAGAATCTCGTTTAAAAGTTTACAAGAACAAAAAAATATTTCTGGGAAGAAGTTTCTGCCATTTCAGGGAGTGAGTGAAAATTATCTGCAAAAGCCAAAAATTACCGCTTATAAAAAATTTCTTGTACTGTTTGACATCAAACTGTTGCAGTATAATGCTACCATTCGCTTTACGAGAGGTTGTTTTTTGTTAACTTTTAGTGACGAGATTAAATTTAGTTACAAAAATGTGTTAATGTGGCGTAAAGAAGCACCTATTAAACTGTCGAGGACATTCAGAAAACTATTTTTATGGCACTCAATTTAACGGAAAGCTTGGCAAAACACTCTCTAACAAGATAAAGCGCTATTACATGGGAATAATGTATTATGTGAGTGAACTTAATCCAACGATACTTTGCGTGTTATATCTAAAACATCATAATGACATTTAATGAAAGCTTAAACAAGTCCTATTACCGCTTTCCCGTTAAAACGAACAGTTTAATATAGAAACCTTGCTCATTTTATGCAAATTTCCGAGTCGTTGAAAAAAACTCACAACAAACAAGTTACACATTGTCCCAAACATCGCGCAAATTTTACCGAGTCATTATAAAACTACGGAAACGTTATAAGCCTTCATAAGATAACGAAAACTAGTATATATGAATGCCTTTCTTGGCTTAAATCATGTTCGTATATGGCAGTACTGATTTAAGAACTTCTGCAAAAAAAATTACAAAATCAACAAAAAAATGCCTCCATAGCACAAACTTATTTTCTCTTCGCTTAATGGAAGAGTGCTCTCTTAAGTGCCTTAATTTATTTACACTGTTTTGCAGAATTTCCGAGTTTACTACATAAACTCTGACATTAATATCTTAATAATTAGATGAGTAGGTAAATGCAAGAAACTCGATGTAAGCCACACAGGATTCTCTAGCCACGAAGAGTAAAAAAACCTCTGTCATTTTACTGACAGTTGTGGACTGAGGTCTTAATGTCAATACTTGCACTCAGGTTAGTGTTACGGATTAAGATTACTGGAGTGTTAACGATACATTTTTCTGATTTTAAATTCAAGTTCAAGTAAGTTTGTTTTGTATAGAACGCTGAAAACCCAAACATCACTCAGCCATAAAAGCTTTAATATTCATAAGACCAACTAAAGTATTTAAAATTTGCAATAAGAAATTAATTTAAACACGGTAATATTTATTAGAAGCTTATCACAAAACATAAACGTTGCTAATAATAAATAAGCCTCGTGCGACGTAAAATAATTTATTCAGCAGCACCAATTTAGATAAGAATTTATTCCAATATTTCATGTATACTTTTCGGGTAGTTTCAGTCATGAAGTTCCCATACTCTTACAAAAAAATTTAGAGTTGTGAAAATGAATGATTTTTGCATGAACGAACTTGTGCAATATTCTGGCAAACGGCAATTCCCATTGTATTAAAATAATCGTCTGAGGCGCACTGTGTTAAATTGTGGCTTCTGAGGATATAAAACAAATGCCACTGAAGTCAGCCTTGTGCTGTATTCCTGTATAAATTAAAAATTTGATACGGCTTCTTTATCCCTACTTCCTCACGCTTGCACAGTAGAAATACTGAACGTCCTTGATATAGTTCTTGCGCCTGGCTTTGGGTACTTAGAGCGACTGTAATTAGAGGGCATCGTAACGCCTTTTGTGTGTTCTCTCAAAAGACTCCAAGAGAGTTTCTCCAAGACTTGCCACGTTTATTTCCGAAATCTTCAAGATATACACAAAGGAGGAGACTTATTTTAAGCTAGCTTGGTTTTTATTTATATTTCTTATTTAAATTAGCCCTTTGTTAGCACTTTGGCAAAGAGTGCAGAGACCAAATGACGACGTATATGTCATGTATGTTAAAATTGGGAATGAATAATCATCTCGCTTGGAAAACAAAGATAATGGGGTGCAATAAATTTAAATACCATTATTCAAATTATGATACGCGATTAAATGCACGTTCTTGGGACAACAGTTTTAGTACATACAGCAGATGATCATATAAATTAAAATGAGAAATAAATTATATCAATAAATATAATCAAGCGGTATTATGTCTGGTTTTGTGTGTGCGTAAGAGAGAGATAGAGAGAGAGAGAGAGAGGGAGCGAGAGGGAGATTTGGCGTGTGTCTGCGTGTCGAGTGCTTCTGTCTGTGTGTAATGTATTGCGAAACCAGTGATAATTATTTTTCTCTTCTCTCAGCTATGTGTTATAGAACAATTTACAATGGTTTTCTTTGTTTTTTTTTAAATTCGAAAATAACTTCTTTTAGAATAGTTTTATTAGAAATACACTTCAAAACGGGTACAAAAGAGTTTAGATTCCGAGGAATAAATAGCAGTAATTGATAAGATTGGTATTTTGTAAAAAACAAGGAATACTTTGAAGGACATCTCACAATTTACAATGCGAAAATACTGTGTTTTAAGATTATTATTATTATCAGATATATATTTGTAAATATACTTTTATTCTTTACATTCAAGTAGAAGGGGGGCACGGGTTCTGGACCACCTGGATAAATTGAGATTAGTTGATGTCTTATCGGATTAATTAATTAGCGAATCGGATTAATTGACAAATCATATTTATTTGCTAATTGAATTTAAAAAAAATTAAATTTGATTTATCGGATTAGGGATAAATGGCTTAATCCTTTTGGAAACTTTTGGAAAATTTTAATTATTATTTTTTATTTTAGCAGTATGTGTAAATGTTTGATCGGGTTATATTTTTGGAGGGCGGAAGCACCTGTCTTCACCCTTGGAAGCCTGGCAGGTGACTGAGCTGTGATGTATGTGGGCATTGGTATGTATGAGTTGTGTTTGTTGCAAGAGTGGCATAAGTTTTATTTTTGGGGAAGAGTGGTATAAGAACAAATTTGTTGTAGGAGCAACATCATATGTATTGAGCCATTGCCATCTGGTAGACGACTAAGGTGGCAAGATGGATGAGTGTAGAAGGGGAAGAGGGTGTCGGGCACGATCACACGTCCGGAGACTTAGGAAGTCGGTGTAGGACTGAGCTGGTAAGCTGGATGAAGGAGGGAAGAGAGCAGCAGAAAAATTCCATCCAGGTTTCTGTCTAAATGTATACTGAGCTGTACATATGCGAAACGACGGAGGTCGGAAGTGTGTGGTTTGAAATAAGTGAAAATTTGGTGACATAAAATAAGTACCAAACACACATCATTTAATGTTTATGTGACATTAAAATATTGGGTTCTGTAGAACACGAGAGAAACTAAGTAGCAAATGAAAAACGTGTCACACGCAAAAAGATATCATTTTTCACAAATCAATTTAAATGACTTAAACTGAATGACAATTACTACACACACACACTTAAAATTCAAAATAAGGATCACACAAATGAAATAATCATTGCTCGGCTAGCACAAACAGAACATATTTAATTACAAATCAATAAAACATAAAGAGAGATGAATACGATTTACCGTGATTGATAGATAACATGACAAATATTCTTTTTTACCAATCCAAGTTGACGCAACAAAATACCAGTTAAACCAGATGAATTACATAGTTGCACTTAAACACAAGCACGGAATGACCTATCCTCATTCACACGAAAAGTTTGAGATACATACTTTAAAAAAATACTAAAAATGCAAAAACGCACTGTGCCAAATTATCGCTTTTCCCAATAAAAAATTCAACATTTGTTAAAATAAGGCTAGACAATTCTAGTAAAATTCCATACATCACAAGCAAAGTACATTTAAGCATACCGTAGAAATCCTACAACATCTCATTGTATGCAGACAGACCACAACCATCCCACGCAATTTGCCTCTTTGTTCTCACTTCAGAAAAATGTCACACATTTCCAGTATTCAACTTTTAATAAATGACCTATATGGAGACACGCATGTCTGAATGGGGAATGCAGTTTAATCAAAGTTAGAGATGTCTGCTCGCTCTCTCAATCGTCAAGCTAGGGAAGTTGTATAAGAACAACTGAACGAGAGATTCGTTAGCTGCCGTACGTGAGACCACATCCACCCCAGTCTCTCTCTTTCTCTCCGTGTCTGTCTCACTTCCTTGTGACACACCAACCATTCGAAACCGTTGAGCTGCCCTGACTGCCCCTCCCTTACTTGTGACAAACATACACCAAGCTTGCACCAAAGCGGCGCCCGGTGGCCAGCTCATTGGAAACTTAAAATATAATATATCTCAACTGATATTAGAAACTGAATTACGTCCCAAATGCCATTAAGCTGTACAAATCTACCAAAATATGTTTCAATTCGAGGAAATTACAGCAACAAATATAATATATCGTTTTCAGAATACAGTATAAATGACATTAAAATGGTTTTTCCTATAAAATTCCATGAAATTTTATCCCAATTCTGAGAAATGTAACATTAAAAGCAATTAAAGATCCCGAAATTACACAGAAATGTAACCCGAGAAACGAAATCCTGGAAATGTATCATTACAAGCAAAGAAATATCACCTATCACAAACAATAAAAAAAAACCCAGAATTATATTTCGAGATACTAAAACAACACTATAAATAATTATCTCCTATACACGATGAATTGCGTCTCAACTATCACAATTCCAGGAAATTATATAAATAAATTGCGAATAATCTTGCACAAGACAACTATACCAGAACTTGATTACTTTTCGTAAAACAATAGATATTGTTACTAAATTAAAATATTACGCGATTCAGCCTTAAAAACACCCTATTGGCAAAACCTATACATTATATGTTTTAAAAAAATCGGTAAATGTCGTTCTAGCATAACTATTTTGAAAGCAATGTATTCAAAGAAAACTGTTTTCCATCACGTAACATCCAAGGTTATTTAATAAAAATATATTTTCACGATATGCAATTCAAAGGTAAAATATCTAACTAATATGATGAGAGAAGTGCGTTAGACAAACTGGCGTACAAATTTTTTCAAATAATTTTCTTTAACCGACAAAATAAAATACATATATGTACGCATTTGCTAGCTGTGTAGATTTCTCTACGAGAAGAAAAATTCAGTTATATTTGGTTATACCACATCCAGAGTTTTGCGCATGTGAAAACAAAATCTGCCTGCAATACGTTCCTTTTACATACAAACTTAACTCATAAATGTTTCCACACATTTCTTCCATTATACCAAAGTACATCATCATATAGGAAAACATTATATTTATCCAATGAATATTATCCTTGCATGTTAAGTAATGATTTGTGTTTTATTGCAAATATTTCAAGTTTTGACGCTAAACATCAGCAAAGAAAAAATTTTATTTGTTTTAATAGTTAACTTTATTGAAATATACTTTATTCTTTTGGATGTAAACAAATGCTACGTGGATGGTGTCAGAGTTGAATGTCCAGAGTGAATAGATGGGTCGACCAATTAGCACCCCTTTCGACTTTCGAGAGACTTACATCTGTCGCGAAGAGGTTACAGGCACCCCACTGCGAATCTACTGCTAGTTGCTACCCGAGACAAGGCCTTTGAAAGAGTAAACTTTAGAAGTTTGCCAACACTTCAATGAATTTTCAGAATTACCAACCTAATGTTTTCGAAGTAGTTTTCTTGTCATTAAAAAATGTTTTTCAAGTATTAATCTCTTCCTTTACAAGTAATTATATTGTGTATGTGAAGTTTATTTTTTAATTAAATTTGGTAGGTCTGCTCACCTCTCACCAAAGCGTTCCACATTCACTCTCCAACCAAGTCGCCAACAAATTTGTTAGCTGATATTAGGTTTTTCTTAGGATTCTCCCATTCCCCGTCTTTTCATTTCAGCAATATTCCATATTCATTTACCCTCATCGACTGCGAAGACCTCTCAAGCCGTCCAAATAATTTCAGTGCTGTATAACAAAGAAATAAGCAAGCACTTCACCTCTGATTCATTTCATTTACGCATTCGCCTCATTGCCGATTCACACATGATGGTGTTCTTAAAATTAGATGTGACATGCACATAGGAATATAGTGCTCGCTGATGATGAGCCAAAATGTAGGCTCCACTGAATAATGCGCAATGGCAGCCATGCTAACAACCACACAGATAGATTGACATGCTGAGCTACCTGGCACTTGTGCAAACTGCTGCTACAACATTGGTTTCACAGCGAATCAGATCCTCGGTTCAATGCCATGTTGTTATGATTAGTGTTTTCATGTAATTGGGATAAAGTATGTATATAATTTATCCTTCCAACACACCTGTTTTGTCAATGAGGGGAAGAGGAAATATTTTGAGGTCACTTGCATTTTCCTCGTGTCATATTAGTTGCTGAAAGACGGATAATAGCTAAATTACGCACAGTAAATAATATAGGTTGGCATTCCAAACTTTTTATTTGTGTAGTTTAAAGTGTTGGGGTTCTGTTTACTTTATGTCGAGGGAAAAAGAGGATCTTTAGTTTAATGTCCATCGTGAGATGACATTCGTACAAATGTGTTACATATTGTCTTAATGTTGCAGTGGAAACTTTTGCTCCTATGGAAATTATTATTTACCATTAATGAAATAATAAAACGTGTTTCATTACTACAGAATAAAAATATACTACTGGATGTGAAGAGAAACACTTTGGTTTTATTCTAAATTTTAATTCATTTATAAGCTGTGTCTGCAACTCTTTGTGAATACAAAGCTTGGCCGAGTGTTGCACCACACATTTCCCTCCCCTCTCCAATGCGCCATGCTCATTGAAATTCGCTGGTTCATGAGCTTCCTAGCCGGACCTCTGCCTTTCACGAATTAAAGTACTGCTTTCTCAGGCAGCCATAAGCTTACTCTGTAGGAGCGCATTACTTGCTGCCTGCCGTGCTTCATAATAGACAAGCGAGTGGTGTTTTGGATAAATTTTCTATCACATGAAATGTAATGCATTTAGGCGACTAGTTGAACTCTGCACTAACACGATTTTGTTTAAGTGAATACAATACTTTAAATATTGCAGTCAATTTATAATATTAATTTAACTTTTACATAAATTTTATTACATTAAAAATATTTTCTGACATGATATAAACTCTCTGACACTGTTAAAGTTTTATACATTTTAAAGTTTGAAACATAAAAAAACAGTTTAGTAACAATTTTTTCCAGAAAGTTTTAGCGAGTTTAGAGAAAAACAAAAATACCACGATTGGCGATGGAATACTATTTTACAATTACTCAATTCACTCTAACATGAAACTATGTACTAGCTATTACTGCACATATTAATAGTACTAACAAAAGGATAATATAATTTTATAATATTATTTTAAAATTTACTAACATCTTAAATATTACTTACAAACTAAGAACACTTACTAACTACACAAAAACCCACCCTCACATACACACAAACATCAAAAACTCAGTATACACATCCAAGCATTGTCATCAGACAACTCCATTCAAAACAAAGGTTTCAGGTGTTAGTTTAAGAGATATTCTGTTTTCTATACCATGAACCATGGCGGCATTTATAACACCCTTCTCCCATTCATACTCGCAGTCACACACCCACCCAAGTTCTCAAATTAATTACAGATTATACTAAGTAGCTACAAACACTAATTACACCACCCCCTCAAACATCAAATCAACATATATTCATCCATGCATGACAAAAAAGGAGAGAAGGTTATTGGCCTTGCCTATACTCTAGAAGAGATGGCATTTCTCCTCATTTTTTCTCTGGTCCATGAACTCACACAATAGTAGTCACACACCCACCCAACCCAATACACAGTTAAACTTTTTTTTCTGAAATACCATTTATAAACTATACTATTTTACCCAACCCACCCCTCACACACATCAGTTCACATCCGTCATCATCACTCGACACCATTCATGGGTGACGAGTGGAGACAAAGGTTAGTGACCTCCCCTTGCACTCTAGCATTCCGTTTTTTCGGAAGCCCATGCATTTACACAAGCATTCATACATCCACCCAAAACCCAAGTTCTTAAACATTAGTTTTAAACTAAACAAAACTAAATATCGAACATCCACTATCCTCAAACATTCTGCATTCCCAACATACACACAATTCCAATTAGCTTGAGACATTTATCAATCTCCAATCAAATCATTCATGAGCAAAATGCAGGAGTGGGAGTATTCCACCATCCTACCAAGCTAGGCATGGAGACTTAGTTATTCTGTTATATTTTAATTTACTCCATTCACTTACACAAGCATTCATACACCCACCAAAAAACCCAAGTACTTAAAAACTAGTTACAAACTGAACAAAACTAAATATCTACATCCCATCCTCCTAAATCATTCCACATTTTAGACATACATGCAATAACAATTAGCTTGACACATCCACCATCATTAAAATCATTCATGAGCAAAATGTAGGAGTGAGTGAATTCTGCTCTCCATACCGAGCTAGGCATGGGGCTTAGTTATATAATATTTTATTTTGCTTCGTTCATTTACACAAGCATTCATACACCCACCCAAACCTAATGAGTTAAATATTTAAAAGCTATCAGAAAATCTTTCCAAAAAGGTTCAAGTAATTTAAGTAAAACTGTGCTCTACCAAAGGAAAAAAAAAAAGAAAAAAAAAAAACCTCTCGGCACAGTACAATTAAAAAAATAATTAAAGATTTGCGATATAAAACTGTAATAAAAATTAGAATTTGTAAATGTTATCCCTATTTAATTATGTACTATCTACTACCAGAAGTGGTAGTTGAAGAATGCATCGAGCGAGGCCGAAACCCCTAACCTCAGGCAGCTGTGGGCTGAGCTGATCCGGAGGCCTGCATGTCACGCGGGAGGACGGACCCAAGCGGAATGAGAAGTTAGCGAGTGCCGTGGCTGGCCACCCCAACCAGGTGTAGCACGGGCGCTGTACATAGCCTCAATGAGGATAGGTGACCGCTGTCCAGTGCAGAAGCTGGGCCAAGCAGCGGGCTCCAGTGGGCAGCGAACCCACCAGTGGTAGCACGACTGGCTGGCAGGTCCCTGGTGGTGGGCAGTAGGAGGCGCTGACCCCTGCTGCTTAAAGCAGCGATCCCGGAATCTGGATCCCACAGCAGTCGGCACACACAGTAGCGGAGGGGGAGTTCCTTCTCCCACAGCGGTTCATTGGCGAATGATGAGGTCAAGCCAGGACCTTGTATATACCCCTGGCACCCCCACCCTCTGACTAACATACAAATATGGAAAATCTCCTGAAAAGACATTAAAATGCATTTCTATCAAAGGAATAACGATTTCCCCACAATAATTAACAAATTTTAAAACGAAATTACATAATTAAAATGTTTATATCATGAACGAACGTGTTTTCTGAACTTTACAGAGCAAACTTTGTTGAATTCGAAATGTAATTTTTTTTAAGTTTGAAATATGCCTATTTAATCGGTAATAGCGATTAGACTTAATTTGATGACTTGTTTATTTACCAATTTTGTACACAAACGAACAAATTTTGTTTTCATTACGACCTTTGAAACTAGTATGGAATGTTTTTTCTTTTTAAAGAGATATGAACCAAATAATTTATCAATACTTTATAACATTTAATGTATATGAACGAGTTTCTGTTTTGAATAGGTGAATATCATTTGAAATATTTACTTATCCAATGTTAGGTGACTCATGCATTATCCTGTGAAGGAAAGTTATGTAACGACTATTACATGTGAAAATTTATAGGGTCAATGGCTTACAAACTAACATATACCATTCATGTCTCACCCGGGATTCGAACCCAGAACCTCCAAGCTGTAAATCAACACATAACCAACTGTGCTACAGAGGTCGGCAACATGAATAAATTATTATTTTTTCTAATGTTATTTAATTGTGCTGTATTTTAAATTAGTATTTAAAATACTAAATGCTTCAACAGATATCTTTTCTGGATACAGACTCAACTATTTCAAAAAAGTTACTACCTTTAGTAGTTTTTAACCAGTATTTTGATAAGCGAATAAGAGAATTTGTTATTCGGTTCTTATCGAGGATATCCCATTTTCCTATGTCTTTTTCATTGCGCCACTCGTTCATGTTACTAAAACCTATTTCATATGAGTAAATTACCACTTGATTATGGTAGAAACCAAACACTTTTGAATTCGTTACATCACCATGCATGATTTTCATCTGTTAATCCCAAGGTAATAACCTATTACTGTACTATTTTTCGTTTCTTAAGGATAAAAATGCAATGTATTTCAGAGTTAGTATAGGGAGTTGGTAAAAACACACATATAAATTCATTTTGAAACATATTTATCTACAACTTGCGTAACATATAGGAAGTCTCAAATATTACACAACATACAGGCTGTTTCAAAATATATACAACATTTTATTTTAAAAAGCAAAAATAAGTATAGGATGTCTGACAAACATAGATACCAAATATTTTAACACATGGTGAATGCAATTTTGGCACCTCGCTAAAAAAACATCTTTGCTGTTTATAGGATATTGATAAAAAAAATCTTTCTTGCAGAATGTTTATTGCTATTTCTTTCCAAAACATGTTCTAAATGGTTAATTCCATCGTGAAAATAACTTGCTTATATTCAATTTGCACTTGGATTTCTATATGAACAAGCGCGTGACTTGGTTTTCTTCTTGTTTAATCTTTTAATAGTATAGGTTTGCACAAACCAAGTACTTTTATATACTAAATTTCACTCATTATTCCGCAATGTTCTCTCATCCCAATTAGTGACATAATACTCGTATAACATGCACTAGGGACTCTGGAGGAGAATAAACCTCCACTTCACCCAAATCAGTCATCGATAACCAAGTTAGTATTAATTTAGAGTATTCACCTGTAGAGAAAAATGGTGCTTTATATCGATATGTTTTACATAACTGTTTGAATGAAGGACCATTGAATACTTTTTGAATTTCTGTTATTTTCCTAAAGCACACACTTTCCAAAATGTGTTTTGATCGAGTTCACATACATATAACTCACAATTACTTAAGTAGTTCATGCAAATATCTTCTATATTCTCACTCTCCATAAATCTGCTCTCCCATGTTAAACCATGGTTATTTTTAGTAACCAATTTATTGGTCTTCTAGTATTTGGGAGTTAGATATTTACAGTCTAATGGTGGTTTGAAGCTGAATAGCATTGTGTGTTCTTCCATATAAGTAATATCCCAATTATTTAATTAAATACCTCTCTGGAAATTGAAACCTTGTACATTGAAGAACAACTTGTCACAAGTTTAGTTCGTTGTTTACTGACTCAAGTCCTTATCTTCACCAGTTTATTTCTTACATTATAGCTTGCGAATCTATCATGGATGATCGATGCATAAGCTTGCGTATTTGCACGAATGGGTGTATTTGCAATTATTTCAATTTGCGAATCAATAACATTATTGTTAATGGTGTAGATTTGTTTGCTTATGTCAAATATAAATAATACTCCTCTGGTCTTTAATGATTTGCATTTTAATATTAGTGAGCTGATTTTTTATAATATGTTTCCTGGAATATCCTATACATATTGTAGGAAATAAGGCATTCCCCATTTCCAAAGTTTGTATTGAAATCTGCGTAGTGATTTGCTTGACTGTTTATGTACAGTTTAACATTTTTCATACAACAATTATCGAATAAGGATCTGTCTGCTTTTAAATTGTTTTGTCGGTTTGTTTGAAAACATGTAACAACATATTACGGTTTTCAGATGAAAAACTCGATTTCACATTTCACACAACTTCTTATTATGTTGGTAGTGTTGGAAACGTCTCCAACCTCCATTACCTGAATGCAATTTCTAAATTTTCCCTTTTTCGATATACTTTGAAAACTTTACAGTCTACAAGTGTTAATTTCAATATATGGCATAAGCCACTCAACACTGTTTAATTCAAATGTTACACCTTCCTTGTTATAAGCCATGTCATATATAATGTTCAAATGCTTGTAACTGAAAAAATAAGTAATTTTTGTTTAACATTTTACATAAAATATTTTAGTCTTTAGTGAATCCAATTACCATACTTAATGGTATAAAAACTTCGTATTTTCTGTCTGGGTTTATTTGTAGTGTATAATCGCTAGCATTGCTCCACCCAGCTATAAGCCCTTTATAAAGGTTGTTTACAGTTTGCATGGGATAGTTCTTTATCATTGAATTAATTCCAACATCTCATGTCTGGTCGATTTCAATACCATTGCTCAGATATGTACTTCTGTCGATTGATTGAAGTATTCTATATCTCCCTATTCCTATAGGTATTGGAATTATTTCATCAGCTGTCTTTTATATGATCCTCTAAACATTAAACTGGATTTTGATGGTAGTGTATAAGTATCGCAATTTGTATAGAAATAGTTGTTTCTGATGGAAATGTGTATGGAACGTCTCGAAATGGTCCATACACATTTATTTATGCATTGGTTATTATGTCTTCATAACTGATTGATTCTTCAACATTAAGTATGTCTTCCATAATTATTAACCATATATCGTAATTCCGTTACAAACAAATCATTGCCCCATGTTGACTTCATGGTTATCTTATTTGAAATGAGCATTTTATGTTTGTGTTTACATCTTTTTATAGTTCCTTTCTTTGAAGTACATTCCTTAGGAACATATTTTTTAAAAGAACAGCCTATATTATGGTTGATTTACTATTGTACGCAATACACTTTATGATTGCAATGCACATGAATGAGAGGGTTTATGTACTTTTATTAAAATGTAATCGAATGGTAATTTCTTTGTTTCTAAAATTAATAAGTTCACCTTCTTGACCGACAAGTGTAACAACTATTTCATCAACACAGTTAACTATTAATGAACAATAGGACAAAGTATTCTGCTTTTCAATTATTTTGTATCCTTAGTCACTGCACACACGAATTCATGTATTGCATTTATTGGTTTTTCATTAAAATATGAATGCTCTACAGTATTAATATTTACATGTCATTCATTAACCGATAAAATATTAACCTGTTTTGATGATTTGTGTAAATGATTAGTGAGACACACTCTGTTTTGTAGCCTTACTTATTTGAAATTGAATTGGTTTCCATGAAATCGATATCAACATTACTGTACATCACACTAGTTAACATATTTGAATTACCAGATAATTGGAAATGTACTTAATTAGGTAATGATGCTTTAATGAATGTTCCTATCTCTTCTAATTCGCAAGATCGCAAAGGTGTCACAATCTTATCGGTTTTATCACCAATGTTAACCATAATTGATTGGTTGTGTATATCAATGTTTGGTATGCTGTTGTAAGTGACGAATTCGATTAGGCTTATTTGCCACTCTCCATCTAACTCCAAAGCTGGGAAGTAAACAGAACACAATTGCAGCGAGCTTCCACTTAATATCAATGTAATTGACATATTACTAATATGCTTTAATTTTGTGGCTGCTTATAAATCCTATTTATAGTCCTTAACCTTAAACATAAATGACCACAAATTATAGTATTTGGAGATTGTTCCTTTTGTATATTTTTACCTCAATTTTGTGTTTTTCAAATAGTAATGTATTTCAATTGGGGGGCGTAAATCATCCGAAACTGTCATAATACAAATATTGATTTACGTTCTTTATTACTGCAAAACAATGTGCTCTTTCATTTTGTTTTGTATCGAAATTAATAATAATAAATTCACGAAGGTTTTGTTTCTTTGGTAAATTGTCTCTCATATACGCACCTCAGAAATAAGGAATACCCAGTTTTTTTTACAAATACATTAATGCCTTTGTTTGTGACTGCATGTTTTGGAAGACTATTGAAGACTTTCTGTGTTTTTTTCCCCATTTTTGTAGTTTTTCTGTCCTTGTCCAAATTTACGTGGTTTAATATACATTCCTTTGCCACTTGATTAAATTGATTCAGAAAGAGGTGAAACACCTCTATGTCGAGCTCCGACAGCTGATAATGCTGGAAATATGAATGAGAGGATGCCAACTTTCTTTGTTTGTCGTTTGGTGTTGTGTTTTACACATATAGCTCTTTTAACTTTTGTTTACATTACTTTGTCTACGACTCCAGCACCAAGCTTTTCAGCTGTTGATGTGGATGGGTTTTTCCTTGTATTTGCTACTTTATCAGCTAGAATCATATCTACTCAATGTCTTTGTTTCAAACAGTTTATTTGAACATAAACTATGTCATGCTCTTTACAAGCCTTATCCAAAGAGTTTATTCCTTGAGTGCTCCATGCCAGATGTTTTGCACGTTTGTACCAGGCCCACAATAATTGTTTTTTGGTAAATGAAATTGAAATGGTAATTTATTAATCAATGCATTGTATACTCCCTGTCCTTTTTGATGCATTTAGTAGGAGACATTATTCTCAACTGAAAACGAACCTACATATAGGCTTGCATTTATAGTTTTCTGTCAGTATGTTACATTACGTTATACTGTCTATTTGTGCACAAATGAAGATTGTGAAATATAGTGTGCATCATCTGGTAATTCTGTCTATGAAGGAAAATGTAATTGAACAGAAACATGGAATTCTTTAACCTCCAAATATATGTTGTATAATAAGCTGTCCTTCTTCATGTGGAGAAACTTGTGTTATTAATTGGATGTGGAACATCCGAATGGACATAAGTTTGAAAACATATATGTGTTTTCTAAACTTATAAAACAAGGGAAATATTAGTGAATAGCGAACATTTTGTCATTAATTGAAGGAATGTGAAATTTCCCATTTACTAATAGACGATATTGTGCCTCTGAAGGAAGCATTACCTAACACTGTATTTTTATTTGACGAAGTTCGGTGTGAACTGCAGGGTGAAATCCAACAGTATTTAGTTCTCATAGACATTCAAATGTTGATTGTTTTTATCTATCACGAAGATATGCACGTATTCCACAACATTATTTGCACGATAATGCAAATATGTTAATTGTGTTTCAAATGGACAGTATGATTCAACAACATATTTACAATGATCATGTTTGGGTGATATGTCATTTACAAATTTTGAAGATATGTGTGGTTACTGTTGGAAAATCAAGTATGGTTTTCTGGTATTTGTGCCAGTGCTCCCCTATATAAAGGGAGATATTGATGTGGATTTGACTGTTTTATACCTCCCGATGGAGAATAATGAGTATTTCAATGCTTGGACACAGAAGTATAAGACACAATCATTACAATACCTGTTTAACAAAAAAATCACAATGGGAATTGTGATTAGAATGAACATATAATATATAATGATGGTGTGGCTGTGGAATATAATTTTGTGGTAAATAAAGGATATGTGGAATACTTAATCACTATTAACCTAAACAAATCTAAATCACAATCGACCAATATACCATGGAAGTTAATAAACTTAATTGAAAGTAATACAAAAGTGTCTGCAAATATTAGTTACATTAAAAAAATATTGGCAAATATGCTGACTGCACTGCATAATATAGAAACTACAACACACGAATGTTTGGAAAGTTTAAAAGTGGAATTCATGAAATGATATCTGTTATTATTACAAAATAACTTGAAACAAGAATTGAAGAAATGTCTCAATATATACCTATTGAATTGATTAATAAATCATCTTGTTTAGTTATGCAAACAGATCTGAGAAAGCAAAATGATGATTTACAATCTCGAATGAATTATTTTATTAATGACTTCAGAGAAAAAACTGCAAAGTAAATTAGATGGGATTTTAAGTAAAGTCAATAATATTGAAAAGGCCCAGACTCGTCGACCTAGTGCACCAGCTAGAAAACCAATGCCTTAATTTATATATAAATACTGGAACACTAATGAATGCTAAATACAAAATGCTTCTTCCGCTTAGGAATTTCATAATGTCATATCCGCTGTAAAGGAAAAATATTTACAGGTTAAACGAGCATGAATGGAACGGGATGTTTTAAATTAAGCAATTTATTAAACCTGTTATGATTAGAATTGTTAGCTACTTCTAAAGGAACACCACTGGAAATTAAATCGGAAGAACCTTTAACAAAGATGGAAATGCAAATGCTTTCTCATTTAACTCAACATTATTTAGCTTTAAAACAATCTTCACCTACGCGCGATACGATATTTGGTGTATATCGCCATGGAAACATATGGTTCCAAGGAGTTTCATTAATTACCTGTTCGCCTGACAATAGACTTCAAATAGGTGATTACATTACTGATGTGAGTGGAGGATAGTTTTAATTATTATTTAAAATATTTCCAAATGGATACTCCGACAATGATTCGGAATAACCATAAGGAACTTATCCATCGTAAGAATGTATATAATCATTCAGGAGATGAAATCCACCCGTAAGTACATCTATTAGGAAATATTTTTCTCCTGTATATGGAAGTATCATAATGAATTGGCGAACAAATTAAAACTTTTCATCGCTTTGAGTGTGTCTGGAAATATATTCACATACAAATGGCATTGTTTCTATTGTTGAAGAGCTGACTAAAGATGGTTATATTAGTGATGAAGTTTAGTACGACAGCTAAAGAACTCCACACTCCTGCAAGTATAATGTTTCCCAGTAGAAGAGTAATTACTCATGGTTTAAATGATCTTCTTCATGCCAATTTGTGTTAAATGACATTGCTTCTGAAATACCTATGAATAACAAGGCTGGAAAACAAGTTACTGATGCAATGCAAACCATCATAGCAGAAAGAATGCCAAAAATGCTTCAAACCGACAGAGTGACCAAGTTTTTTTAAGTCTCTTTCCAGAAAATAATGCCTGAATATGGGATTAATCATTATCTAACACATTCTGAAATTAAACTATCTGTAGCTGAGATGATCAACAACCACTTTAAATAGCTAATATACAAACATTTAACTTCGAAGGGGACTTACAAATGGGTCATTGTTTTTGCCTGCAATACTTAAATTTTATAATTCGTGATACCATCGAACTATCAAGATGGCACCAGTAGAGGTTACGATCGATCGATTGATGAAAAATGTATATAATATTCCTAAAGTAGTTGACGAGAGAAGGTAAATTTTCAAGGTTGGCGAATATGTACGTGTTTTTTAGAAGAAATATATTATTGATCAGTCATATGAAATATTTAGAATTATTCCATTTAGACAGTCATTTCCTAGAGTAAATTACCTCGAAACCACTGATGGACAGCCTATTAAAGGCAGTTTTAATGAACATGAATTACTGAGTTATTTTTTAAAATGAATATTAAGATTACAATATCATTAAAAAGGGGAAACACGCCTCCTTAATCTGATGGAAAGGGCTCTCAAAAGCGCACAATTCGTGGTTGAAGAATCTAGATTTTAAATGCTTGTATGACAATATTTGCAAAATTATGGTAAACAATAAAACACTAAAACATAATTGATGTGTTTTTCATTTAATAAACCCATCGATATTGTCAAGTATATGTACAATTATGGTGTAATTTATTTTATTAGTCTTATTTTGTAACCATTCTGTTTGTTTGTATTTCTTTAAGAGGGTTATCATTTTATTAGTATTTATGATGTAATTAGTATTTAGATGTTAATCCCTTACATTTGATTGGTAATTCAATTCATATTTCATGTTTTTTTTAAATATGATGTAATTTGTTGCATTTCATTTATAATTCTTGTTTTAATTTCATTAATGTTACAGTGATGGTTACTTTAACAGAATACATTTTTGGGTTTGTAATTATATTTCCTTTGTAAATTCATTTCTCAGGTTATTAGTTGCAATTGATCATTGCATGTTGCAATTGATCATTGCATGTGATTTGCTCTGTAACCGCATTTATCTTGTAAATCTGTTCATTTACTGTGCAACTATTTAAAACAGAGTATTAACAAACTATATGCAACAAAAGTTTTTCTGTCGTAAGATTGTGGATTCATAAAGCAAAAAGTGTTTGTAACTAGCACGAGATTTGGAGCTGGCATTTCCCTGCACGTGGTTGTTAAAGTCATGACATAGAAATACACTGTCATGAGCATGGTATTCTTTATTTGGTCAGCTACATCGGAGTCTAAATACATATATTGGTCCTCTGAGCAGCGAGTTCATTGCATCGCCACACCCAAATTTCTTGAATGGTTGGTGTGTCACAAAGAAGTGAGACAGACAGAAAGAGAGAGAAGCTGGAGTGGAGGTGGTCTCGCATCCAGTGGCTAACAGCACTCTCGTTCAGTTGTTCTTAGACACCTTCCATAGCTGGTGGATGGAGAGAGCGAGCAGACGTTTATAACTTTGATTAAAGCACATTTCCTATTCAGACTTGCGTATCTCCATATAGGACATTCGATTAGTATATTTATTAAAAGTTGAATACCAGAAACGTCTGACATTTTGCTGAAGTGAGAACAATGAGGCGAGTAGCATGTGACGAGCATGGTTCGTCGGTGTACGATGAGCTGTCATAGGATTGCTGTGGTATGCTTAAATGTACTTTGCATGTGATATTTGGAATTTTACTAGAGTTGTCATGATTGTTTTTAACAAACGTTTAATTTTGCTACGGAAAAGCGGCAATGTGATACAGTGGGTTTTTCCATTTTTAATATTTTATTTGAGGTGCGTATTTGAAATATTGTGTGTAACTGAGGATAGGTTGTTCATTGCTTGTGTTTAAGTGCATATATGTAAATGATCTGGGTTAACTTGTATTTCGTTGCTTCAACTTGTCTGTGTGTCTTAGGTTTTTGTGCTTCAATACATATTTTTAAACTCATTTATATATTTATGTCAGTAAGCTGATCTTTGCGTGTTTAATATATGATTAATTTATATTAAATTTAATATGTATATTTGTGCTTCATTATGTGTGGTTAATAATACACCATTATTTCTTGTTTTTTTAATGAGTTTGTATTTGATCGTCGCTTGTTACTGAGAGCAGATGAGGGTTGAAGGGAGTTACGTGTTTAACAGTGTATCGAGTCTATGTGCTATTATGCTTAAACGTAATTTCCGTGTGATTAAGGGTATGTCGTTGATTGCTTGGGTAGTGCTGTACACTGCCTTTGTGGTCGGTTAATATTTAAGTACATTTTTACTTCGTTGGGGGTGAAATGTAATCAATTCGTCGTGTCTCATTGGGTGAGATCAGGTTTCATTTTTTTTTTAATTCTTACATGTGTTTATGCTGGGTTTAAGTGAACATCCTGTTGTTTTGCTTATATTATATTGGTAGGAAACAGGGTGGGATTGTAAACTGGCGCTCTAATAATATATTGAATGTTTGGTCCATTCTTTACGTGCATGTTGTAGGACAGGATATTAATATGTATTTTGTACTTGGAATCGTTTCATAGTGTATTCAAGAAGTTCGTTCCTTCATTCTTTCGTTAGCAAGTTTGCATATTTTCGTGTTCTTTTGCGATTCGTTCGATGTGATTCCTAATTATGTTGTAGATATATACGGTTCTTTGGCATAACTTAAATTAGTAGGTAAATAGCTTTAGGAGTTCTTCATAATTCGAATTTGTGCTCCATTTGTAAGCAGTGGTAAATAATTTTAATTGATTTGTAACGTCGGTGAGTGAAGGTATTTATCTCTTTGCGAATCCTTAGTGTTTCGAATTTTAAGTCTGCCATATTTCAGAGTGTTTTAGTTAAATTGAATATTTGTTCTGTCGTCTGTCAGTCACGGTAAATCGTATTAATATCTCTTTATGTTTGATTGATTTGTTATTAATAATATTCTGTTTCTGCTGGTCAAGCTGTGATTATTTCATTTGTGTGATCTGCATTTGGAATTTTAAGTGTACGTCGTAATTGTCACTCAGGTTAAGTCATTTCAATTGATTTGTGATCAATTATGTTATATTTGTGGTATGTAACAGGTTTCTAATTTGCTACTTAGTTTCTGTCGTGTTCTGTAGAACGCAATATTTGTTTTATATCGCGTAAACATTTAATGATGTATGTTTCGTAAGTATTTGATGTCGCCAAAATACCATACTTCGTTATTTTAAAAAATTATTTCCAATTACACATTTCAGACCTCCGCTGTTATGTATATGTAGGCCTACAGCTCGATATACATTCAGACAGCAAGACGGAAAGACCTTTTCATACTGTAAAACAGAAGTCGGAATATTTAAACATCTGCACTTAAACTGATATATTCTTGATGTTCTTCAAACTATTCAGTTGATCAGCGACCAACCCAAAATGCTCAACTACTCAGCGAAATAATTACATACTAATCACTTCAATTATTGTTAAGAATTTTATGTAAAACATAGGTTTGTTGCTTTAAGTTTTTATACCTGGCTTATATCCATTAGTATGCATAAATATTTACATATTTGTGTATCTGGCACAACCCAAAATTGGATTTAGAACTGCAATTCAACTTTGTTATCAGACCATGGCTAAAAATAATTAATTAGTCCACCACTGCTAATTTTTACACCTGGCAGACTGTATATATCAGATTGAAAGAAACTGACCACGATATTCAGAAGTGTTCAACAGCATTTTCCATGTTAAATTACCAATATCACTAGTACCAAGAAAGACTATAGCATTTCCATTTACTTATTTGATATGCATGCTGTCGTGCCTTGTTCAACATAGTAATATGAAAGAAAGAGATTCTAATTCAGTTAACTTACCCTTACTACGAGAGCTTAAAAATAATTTCACCAAGTGTGAAAAATATTTCCCCTCAATTACTACTACCTATCTCTGCATAGGAATTTAGAGGAGGATATTATTATATTTGCAAGCCACATTGTAGTAAAACCACAAACAATATAAGTACACAGAAATTAAATTGCATGGCGATTCCTTGGATGTAGTTTTATCCCTTCTTTGATCGGCTCCGAGAGGCTCTGAAAACTGGCCTTCCATCAGATTTGCTATTGCATGCTAAGAGAGGTTGTGGAGGTAGCTTGTGACTCCGTCTCTACCTTCCACCATCTGGAATTTATTTTCCGACAGAAAATAGACACCACCAACCCGTAGTGTGGTTCAAAGAGTATATTAATTTGGGTTCACCAAGTGAGATAAAAAGTATATTTATACTTTGTATGCATACCCGATTTTGTAAAATTATATTTTGTAAAGACAAATCGCTCACTCTTATTTCTGTGCAGACCTGAAATGTGATCAAAATACCTTTTTTGAGCCACACTATGGGGGGTCTCTATTTCATTGGGAAAGAACAAACCAGCTGTAGAAGTACAGTTGGAACTAGCACTCAGGTGAGCCGGGTCCACTTCGGCACTTGCCACGCAACTCATGTAGAAATCAACAGTAAATACGGCGAGGAAATCTAGGCGCCTACAGCTGGTAGTAGGTGTAACACCGTTACAATGTTCTCAATTGGCTGGGCAGCTAGCTTACGAGTAGCTTACCAGGCGCTGATTCATGAACGACGTATTAGATTGTTGCTGATCAGTGAGGCTATTTAGCCGGCTTGTGTTGCAATTGGAGTTCGAAATATAAGCGATTGTTTCACCTGACGGGTGTCCGATAGTTAAGACTGGATCACGGTCGTTGGCTTTGGTTGCACTCAGGTTGTTTGTGCGTGCAGGTTTGATTTAGTCTTAAAATACGGCTGGAAATAGTAGACGGGGGTGTATGTAGCAGTGCTGATGGGAAATAGCTGGGTTGAAGGCAGCTGTCATAGGTTGTGTCGATGAACGAAGTATGGCGGCACGATCTCGTTCGGCTTGTTGGCTAGCTGTAATCGGGATAAGACCAGCCAGCTGTCTGCCAGCAAAGCGCGCAACTCTTTGCTCCTTTCTCCTGCCACTGTGCCTCACCTTGAAAGGCATGGAGTGGTTAGTTACGGAGAACTCGAAATAAGCACCACATACGCGGGTATCCCTAACTTAGTTTTGCCTGGCAACAGTCTTGCCAACGCGAGCACCGGGGCTGCAGAAGATCCCCCACTATCGAGCGCTGATTAGAAGCATTGGAGCAGTGAGGGTTGCCAAGACTATCACTGAGTGTGAGTTTCCCAACCAAAACCAGGCCATAACACCTAAGCATATACCCCCGCCAGCAGCCAGGTGCTCCGGTAGGGATACAACTCAGATGTACCATCTCTCCATGATTGAGAAGTGTTGCTAGTGGTTGGTCGTGGATCGTCTATTATATTCCTCCAGTGCCTGTATATGTGGTAGGAATAGAGAAGCTGGCCGTCTAATAGGTATGTTTTCAACTTGGAGCCACCTGAGGGGGAGTCTCCAGCTGTAGCTGATTGTGAAAATAAGAATACTTTCCCGGCGCGGGTCGGTGGTGCTCAATTCGAGGTTCTCCCAGTAATTGAAGACAGATTACCCTATGAATGAGACTTGACGGTAAGAGAAACAAATTCGTGTTTATTAAAGATTTATTAAACCTGGTGGCGTGTGCTCTCCTGCCAGGCTGACTGGTGATTGGAAGTAATTCTACGGAATCCAGGTGTAGGTGACCTGGTCCTGAGCTAAGTGGGTAAGTTACGCGAAAAACTGTCGAAGATTACTTCAATAAAATCCTAACTATATAGGGGTTGTCTGTAGGATACAAAGAAAGAATTACGTGTGGAATGTATTATGTACGGAAAGCTTCTGGTAGCTACTGGCATCGCTGGAGTGTCCAGTAGTGGGGCTGCAGAGCTCTAATGGCGACATCAATGGTGGCGGCCTTTGGTAGCTGCTGAAGACTGTTAAGTCGTTGGCGACAGCCTCTGGAAGGGGTGTTGAAAGGCTCGTAGTAGTCTAGACTCCAGCACCTAGGTGCTCGGAGAAGACTACAGGAACAACTCGCGAAGATCGCTGCGCACGGCCTTATATATCGAGGCAGTGCGTGTAGCGGCGGCCACGGGGGAGGGTGTATGACGTCCCTTAGGTGCAAGGCCGGAGTGTGGATAGCACCCTCTGGTCATCTCTCGGCCTTCACGTATCCTCGGTGGCGCTCGTGCATGGCCCGAGGCAGCTGATGGCTAGTAGGCTCTTAGATCAGAAGATGGGGGGTGACGCGCCACTGTCTTTTGCAACCCCTGGTATCCATGTGTCCGGCCACCCTCCAGGATTGTGACAGACCAGTATAACCTTGGATTTTTACTACCTGTGAAAGTTTACCCCCACTGAAAAATTCACTAGTGTATTTTTACTACCTAGAACAGGGGTGGCCAAAGAAAAAGCAGTCAAATTACCAGTATATTTTTTACTCCTTTGCAGGTACGGCCGCAGTGGCTCAGTGACTACAGCACACAAAAGTGGGGCTGCAGTAGCTCAGCAGATAGCGCAAACAAAGTGGAGCCATGGTGGGTTATTGGATAGATCACAAAAATTGGGACCGGGGAGGGTTAGTGATTAGAGCACCCAAAATTGGGGCTACAGTTTCTCAATGGGTAGTGCAACATTCAAGCAGGGCCATGGTGGCATAGTGGCTAGAGCAAACAAAACTGAGGCCGCAGTGACATAGTAGCTAGAACACCAAAAAGTGAGACAGCAGTGGCATAGTAGCTAGAGCACCCAAAATTGGCGCCACAGTTGCTCAGTGGGTAGAGCAACGTTCAAGCGGAGCCGTGGTTGCTTAGTGGCTAGAACAATAGCTAGAGCACCCAAAATTGGCGCCACAGTTGCTCAGTGGGTAGAGCAACGTTCAAGCGGAGCCGTGGTTGCTTAGTGGCTAGAACAAACAAAAGTGAGGCCACTGAGGCTTAGTGGCTAGGGCACCCAAAATTGGCTCCACAGTTTCTCAGTGGGTAGAGCAAAGTTCATGTGGGGCTGTGGTGGCTTAGTGGCTAGAGCATAAAAATTGGGGCCATATTTAGTTAGTGGCTAGAGTACTAAAAATTGGTGCTGTAGTCGCTCAGTGGGTAGAGCAATGATCAAATGGGGTCACGGAGGCGTAGTGGCTCGACCACCAAAAATTGACATAGTGGTTGCTCAGTGGGTAGAACAATATTCTAGTGGGGCAGCTGTGGCGTAGTTGCTAGAGCAAACAAAACTGGGACCGCAGTGGCATAGTAGCTAGAACACCAAAAAGTGAGACCGTGGTGGCGTGGTGGCTAGAGGATGCAAAATTGGGGCAGCAGTGGCTCAGTGGTAAGAGAACCCAATAGTGAGGCAGTGGTGGCTCAGTGGATAGAGAAATCAAAAATGGGGCCACAGTTTCTCAGTGGGTAGAGCATCCAAAAAGTGGGGCAACAGTGGTTCAGTGGATAGAACAGCCCAAAGTGGGGCCACAGCATCTTGAAGAATAGTACAACCAAAAAAGAGGCCTCCATGGGTTAATGGCTAGAGCACCAAAAATTGGGGTCACGGTGGGTTAGTGGTTAGAACACCGAAAATTGGCGTCGCAGTTGCTCAGTGGGTAAAGCAATGTTCAAGCGGGGTCGCGGTGGCATAGTGGCTAGAACACCAAAAAGTGAAACTGCAGTGGCATGGTGGCTAGAGTACCGAAAAGTGTGGCCGCAGTGGCTCAGTGGGTAGAGCAAAGTTAAAGCAGGGGCCATGGTGTCTCAGTAGTTAGAGAACCCAAAAGTAGGGCCGAAGTGGCTCAGTGGATAGAGCACCCAAAAGTGGGGCTGCAGTGGCTCAGTGGATAGAGCAACCAAAAATGGGGGTGCAGTGGTTTAGTGGCTATAGCACCCAAAATTGGTGTCACTGTTGCTTAGCAGGTAGTGCAACATTCAAGTGAGGACGAGGTGGCTTAGTGGTTAGAGCACCAAAAATTGGGGCCGCAGTGTCTCAGTGGCTATAGAACCCAAAATTGGGGCAGCAGTTTCTCAGTGAGTAGAGTAACATTCAAATGGTATCGCGGTGGCTTAGTGGCTAGAAATCACAAAAGTGGAGCCACAGTTGCTCAGTTGGTAGAGCAATGTTCAAACAGGGCCGCAGTGGCTAGAGCACCAGAAAAGTGGTGAGACAGTGGCTCTGTGGATAGAGCAACCAAAAGTGTGGCCGCGGTGGGTTAGTGGCTAGAGCAGCAAAAATTGGGGCCACGTTGGATTTGTTGTTAGAGCCCCCAAAATTGGGGCTGCAGTTTCTCAGTGGGTAGAGCAAAGTTCAAGAGGGGCCGAGGTGGCTTGGCTAGAGCACCCAAAAGTGAGGCCGCACTGGCATAGTGGCTAAAGCATCCAAAATTTGTGCTGCAGCTGCTCAGTGGGCAGAGCAACGTTCAAGTGGGGCCGCGGTGGCTTAGTGGTTAGAGCACCGAAAGGGAGACAGTGGTGGCATAGTGGCTAGATCACCCAAAATTGGCACGACAGTTACTCAGTGGGCAGAGAAACGTTTAAGTGAGACTGCGGTGGCGTAGCGGCCAGATCACCCAAAAGTGAGGCCGCAGTGGCTCAGTGGGTAGATCACCCAAAATTGAGGCCACGGTGGCTCAGTGGCTAACAAACCATAAAGTGGTTTGTTAGCCATAGTGGGTCAGTTCATAGAGCTCCCAAAATTGAGGCCGTAGTTGCTAATTAGCTAGAGCACCCAACAGTGGCACCTCAGTGGCACAGTGTGTAGAGCCCCCCCCCCCCAAGTGGAGTCGCAGTGGCTTAGAGGCTATAGCACCTAAACAAGGGGACACATTTGCTGAAAAGCTGTAATAATAAAATCTATAAGATCTATTACAATTTTTCATTGTTATAACAGCACATCAAGTTACAAAAATCGAACAGAATCATTGAAACTACTATGCTAACTGTCAGATGTCCATTACAAATTTGAATTATTATTAACCTTTGTTTTTTAAAGTATATATATGTATATATATACATATATATGGATCGATATGAAACCCATGCATTCAAAAGGTTAACTATCTATATCTTACACCAGACATGAAAGAGCAGTGTGTACTTTTTAAACAAACATGAATTCAATTAAACATTAAACACTTCATAAAAGTGCTCCATAATGTATCAGTATGCAAACAAAATTGCACAATTATCAAGATCAAACAATCAAATACTACCAGTGAATGTTTATCCCCTCTGGAAATTCGCTAGTGAATTTTCACTCATTGTCACAGGGATGTTCAAAGAAAACCAAGGAAAATGACCAGTGAATTAGCTTAATTTGTAAGCATACCTGGCCATCAATTCCGAACCGGTAGACTTGGAGATGTCAAAATTGAATTGTGGATAATGCTTACAATCTCCAACAAGCCGGTACAGGCCATTATACCATAATAAAATTTATAAGCATTTCCGGACATCGTTCCCAAAGAGGTATACTCAGAGACACCAATATTATATTGTAGGTAATGCTTAAGGCCCGCAACAAACCGATACAGACCATTATGTCATTGCTAAATAATAAGCATATCTGGACACTATTTACGAACAGGTAGACTTAGAGACACCAAATTGGAATTGTTGGCAACGCTTACAAACCCCCAAAAGCTGATAGAGACTGTTATGCTATAACAAAATTTATAAGCATACCTGGCCATCATTTCCAATCCGATAGACTTAGAGAAACCGAAATTATATTGCAGGTAATGCTTATGACCCCAACTATCTGATACAGACCAGTATGTCATTGCTAAATTTATAAGTATACCTGGACACCATTTCCGAACATATAGGCCTAGAGACACCACAATTTAATTGTAGGTAATGCTTACGACCCCCAACAATCCGATAGAGACCATTATGCCATAGTTACATTTATATGCATACCTGCCCATCCTTTCCTAACCGGTAGACTTAGAGACAACAAAATTGAACTGTAGGTAATGCTGACGACCCACAACAAGCCAATATAGTCCATTATGCTGTAGCTACATTTATAAGCATACTTCGCCACCATTTCAAACCAGTAGACTGAGACACCAACATTGAATTGTAGGTTATCCTTACGACCTCTTACAAGCTGACACACACCATTATGCCTTAAGTTATTTTATAATCATCCCTAACGACCATTTTCGAACTGGGGATATTATAGCACTAAAATAGATTCATAGGTACTATTTGCGACCCCCAACTGATCGATTTATACCATTATGCTCAAGGATGAAATTTTGAAGCAACTCTTTCCAAGAGGCAACGAGGATTTTAGGAATGAATAAGACTCGTACCACAGCATTACACCCTCAGTCGAATCCCAAGTAGCAAACCACAGATGGCCCATTGATGGTGTACAGTCGACATGCACCCGGCACCAATGCTGATCCTGAAGTGTCACCATTAAGTAGACATACTTTGCCCATAACTAGCCCAGGTGTGGTGAACACAAATTACCCAAGAATGGCCCATATGCTTACAACAGCAATGGTCTATCTATGCACAATTTCACAGCCATCAGATTGCCTACTGATTGCTAGCCATGCTTTCACCATATATATAACTGCATCTCTTAAAAATTATTATTTCGACCATCAATGTAAACTTTTCTTAGTTTTTAATTTCCGTTACTTTACTATTAAACACATTATATGACATGAAAATCGTATGCTTACCATTATAGGAGGGGGCACGAACCAACACTGCTTGCATTGACAGCCCAGCATGCAAACTATTACATCACTGGGTATTATGTTTAGATGAACTAATATAGAATATATTCCAACTTGAGTGATAAACAATAACTAATATAATATTAATTATATCAGTTATTTAATAATCTTAAAATTTACCATGTGAACAAATAAGTTTTTAAAAAGATGTGGATATATAAAATACTGACATTCAGAGAAATTTTCCTACATGATTAGCGATATTAACTCAAAAATTTGGATTTAATGTAATCTTTCGCAGTATGTATGTCATCTAGATGCTATACGTCTGTTTTGAAATGCATACACCAGTTATGAATATTTAAGTGATGCGAAACAACAAAAGCCCTTCAAAAATAATTTTCTAGAGGAGGTTAAATATTGTTCTTTTTAACTTCTTATTTTAATTATATGCAGTCATACATGGAAAACATTACATTTGTCAAATTATGCAATACGAGTCACTGTATTTACAGCTTTTTGCAATAGATATTTCCACCACTAAACATTTACAAATATTCTATAATTATATAAGACATACACATATATACACACATGTGTGTGTGTAGTTTGAAGAAGCTATCTGCGAAAAGTGGGAGCCATAAAAATTCCCATAATAAGCCAAATTACACCAGCAATGGTCCATCATTAAACCACTTCACAGCCATCAAATGGCCTATTTATGGCTACCCATACTTTTACAGGCACTAAGTAAAAGTTATGTGCAACTATTGCTGGTAAACAGTTGGTAAGGCATTTATAGGTCATTAATAAGGCACTGACTCTCTCCCATGAGTTTCATTTTCATTAACATTCCATCAGTGGGATATAAATGGCTGTTAACCACTACAGGGCCAGTTGTGTAGACCCATACGTTTTCTGGGCCAGCAGTAATCCAGTAATACCATCAGTAAAACCACAGTGGGTCGACTGTCTCTTCAGTGAGCGAAAAAACTATAGTGAAATGCTATTAATGGCCCAAAATGGATAAATTAAGTGCTGCCAGTGCTGGAATACAGCTGGAAAGCCTTTTATGGGCAATTAATAGGTCACCTACTCTCGACTATCAGATTAATTTCCATCAATATTCCATCTGTGGGCCATAAATGGCAGGCCAAGTGCCCTGTTGCCAGCAATCAACCATAACATGACCATTAGTGTAAACCCATAAGTATTCAGATCCAGCAGTCATCCAGCAGTGCCAGCAGTAAAACCACAGTCTGCCGACTGTGGCTTGCTACATAGGATGGGGTGGTCGAGAGGATAAATCGTACCCTCGAACAGTATCTGGCGATCTTCATAAAAGACCATCAAAAATATTGGGACTCTAAGGTACCCTTATATATCCTGACACATCGCTCATAGGTTCACGGGTCCACAGGGATAATACCTTCAAGGATACTGTTTGGAAGAGTGCTCCACCTACCTAGTGAACTCCTGTTCGGACGTCCAATAAGAATCAGTCAACTCACAATATGCTATTCAAATATGTCAGAAATTAATCAACATTCATGAGTTTGCCCGGAAGCACCTTAAATTTAATAGTGACAGAATAGAAACATGATATGACCCAATAATGCCTGAGGATAGTTTTTAAGGATAGCTGGTGAGGTTGTACAACCTCAAAGGAAGAAGGGATATCGTCCGAAGCTACAAAAATCTTGGGAAGGCATGTACAGGATCCTGAAGCAAATAAATTATGTGGTCAACTGGATTTGCCGACAGAGCTCTTGGGCGAATCCTAAGGTTGTCCACATAGACCAACTGGCGCTGTACGGAGGTCCTGATGTTGGAGAGTCTGTTCGGGAAGAACAGTCTTAAGGAGGGGACATTGTTACGGGCTGTAGCTAGCACCTGCCACCAGCTCCAGTTATACCTGGCCCGGGGTGACCTTCCCTCTTCACGGAAATACGTGCATGCTGCGTGGTTGCCGCAATCCTGGGAAGCCAGTGAATAACTGGCAGCGTGGAGACTTGCTTACATCACAGACCCCTTTCACCCACTGAAGAAACCGACAGGAGACGCAAGAATATTCCGGTGAGACTGGCTGGCATCACATGGCCCCCTCTTCCTCCCGCTGAAGAGAAAATTCTGGGTAACGGCCTACACTATATAGGCTGCCGCGGTCCAGCGGCCAGCAGTCTTTGGCGAAGGCAATCTAGCCGAGTGCGGGCCCGAAGATTAGAGTGGTGTGATGCGGACGAGAAGATAAGAGCGGTGCGATGTGGACGAGGTGTTCGTGGTGTAAATCGACGAGAGGGTGTGAAACAGACAAGTAAAGCCTACTGTGCGTGAGGGCGCTCGGAGGACTCTAGAACATTGTGGACTGGCGGGACATGGACTGAACTGAGGTGGGACTGAATGGACATGTAATACGTATCTTATTGTAAATGTGGAAACTGTCAAATATGGACGAATAATTAATAAAATAATTGAAATTGTTGATACACTGTCTATTGGGACTGATTTTTATTATTTATTTTCATTGATTTCTTTATGGTAATTCAAAATTGTAATAATGGGAGTCATTACTGATATAATTTTATAGTGTGATGTTGAGTTGAGAGAATTTTGTTTACAGTTATTCTAAATATAATTAGGAAATTATAATTATCAGTTTTATTTAATTAAGACCCTTAATGAACTTGATCTAGACCACTTAATTTTTAGAGAGAACTTGTAACAATATTATGATAATCAATCTTGAAGAAGATTTTCGTGTAAGTTCGACTCTCTTAAGCATCCAAATTGGAAATGTGTTAAAATTGTGTAACGTCCACATTTTTCACTATTTCTACATCTTGTCAACATAATTTATGTACTTTCACAGGTTTAAATTTGCTTATATTTAAATCTTGTAATTTTCCGTATGTTGCGACATATACCATTTACTTAATTTTTTTCTCTATGTTAATATTGTTAGGATTTAAAATAATTTTATGTACGAAAGTAAATGCATTTAGTTAGCTAGTTTTATTTTTTTGTCCGTGTTTTAAATTAATATTTTATATTTATTACTTTTCCTCGGTCTCAAATAATTGTTAATGTTTTAGGGATATTATATATATATATATATATATATATATATATATATATAACATTTATACGCTACCTTAAATTCTATGGATTAGGGACTTAGGCCGTTTTGGAGTAAGTCAGTTTAGATTTACGTAGCGAGCCATTCGATTGGTCAGCAGGTTTGAACCCTGCACCTCTATTGGCGGGAGAGTTCAGCTTTGGGTAGGCAGGTCCATTTTGGTTAGAATCTCGCTCTCCCTGCCGCCATCTTCCAAAGCATCAAGATGTTAGAACAGGACGCCCGTCAAGAAGTTGGACGAGGCCTAGGATATTTACGTTAGATTTTAGGGTGTTTAGTTTTAACAGCTTGCTTTAATTTTTTTATTTGTGTACTAACGTAGAATAGAGTGTGAAAGAGCTCCTCTGTTTTAGTATTAAGTAGCTGTTTCTTAAATAGTCAGGTAGTAAGACGTCGCTACCCTCGTGAGCTGTGAGCCACGCACGACAGAACCCCCACACTTCTTGTTGTTGCATCCTGAGCCTACAAGATTTGATCGTATCCTGTTCCTACAAACTAAATGGTATTCTTCTTCGAGATCAACTCTACCGTAAGAAATGCAGTACTCAATTTGGCTACATATCTAGTACAGAAAAGATGGCATTTGTTCTAGTCGTTTAAACCCAACGCCATGCTGTCTAGGCGTCCGTAGCTTAAACCAGGATATTTTTATCAACCACAAGAAACCCGAGTGAGACCTTTAATGTTTTTAGCAGCAGCAGCTACACAATAGGCATTAGATTAGTAGATTTTTGGACTGAGACATATTTCATTTAAGAGAGGATTTTTACAGTGGAAGTGTGTTACGTCAGACTTTCATATTTGCTAACGACCGTTACGTCCGGCCACTCCCTAACGGCAGTGAAGGTTCTAAATATCTTTTCTTTAGTATTGTTATTGCCATTCAGGGTTGATTGATTGTTTCATTTTCCCGCACTGATTTTTAAGTTTACACATATCTGAATATTTTTATTGAATAATAGATAATTGCTGGAAATTACATTGTGTCTGACGTGTTTTCGTATTCTCTTCTCTACATGATTTCTTGATTTGGGATCCTCTCCTAATATATGTAAACTTAATCTGAAAGAACGCAAAGTACGTATAAGAGTCTTTGCATCCCAGAATACTTTTTCAGCTTATTGGCAAAGTATGGTTTGACGTGTTGTGTAACAAGGTGAGTTAGGTACGCAGAGAACGTCTGGACTCGAGAGTCCGCCTGGCTTCGAGCGGACTTGTTACTGAGCTGCATGAACAGACTTCTAGTTTCCCATGACAAACTTTATTAATATAGCCAACAAACTGATGAATGAATTCGATACGAGAGGGAGGTGCATAAGCTATGAAACTAACCACATATGTACGCTGGTAGAAGCTCATATACACGTCACGCCTTGCTTAATTTAAGCTGGCGTCCTTTACCGAGTAATATCACGTGTCAGCGCACTAGATAATTTCCCCTTGACATCAATATTCAGAAATTAAGCCACTCTCCTCACATTAAATTAAATGTATAGATGAAGTACAGCGTTACACGCACTGGAGGTGCCATCATATGTTAAACACAGTGATTACTCCAGACGTAAAAGGCTGTTTCATTTCAATTTCGTTAAAATGCGAACTCTTTTATTAGATTAATTATTACATAAAAATATATATTTTGGTAAAATATGTTATAATGTTGAAAAATATATACATTATTCTTTCATATACACCATAAATCACATTTTTGTGACAATTTTCATAGCATCTGTGCTACTTTTTTTATGAGACCTTCGCCTTGTATAGTCGGGTACAGCGCTCCATAGGCATTGCTCTATTTCAAACTTAAGTTGATTATCATTGTACTACTTTAAAACCAAATTTGGTAGGTATTGGTTGAGCGGTTGCTGAGACATCAGGCATCAGCTTTATTTTCTCTGGGCCACTATCTTTGAAAATGGCTATTCAAAGTTGACAATTTTTTGGAAATTTATTTGCGACAATGCGTTCTGTTTACCCACCACATTTTGTTCTTTGGTAGTTTTGTTTGTATTGGTAGTATTGTTTCTGATATACGACATAGTAAACAAAAATAAAAATGGCCATCATTTTGAAAATATCTGCACTAACACACACACACACACACACACACACACACACACATAAATCACAAGCAGGAACGGTTATCTTACAAACATTCCTTCCTTCAGAAAGTAGGCTGAATATATTTATACATAGCAAATTGTACTTCTGGGCATTATAAAACCTACTGAACAACAAGCATTAAATAGTTTTACGCTTTGCAGCCTGTTACAGACAATACTGCATCGGAGTGAGATTGGTGTTTGTAATGTACATAAATTGATCGTATAGGTTCTGAAGTTAGCTGACCATTAGCAATGAATTTTATTGAATTAGCATTGAAACTCTATTTCTACAGAACGCATAAAAGTTAATTTGAAGCATTTTTGGCAGTGGAAAACAGCTCTACCTCAGTTTCCCAAACTTTTTCATTGAACATTTCGATTCTACAAATATAATGTCACCCCTTGCTGTAAGACATTTATTCTTCCTTCGTTTAGTGACATGAATTTAACAATACGTGACCTTAGTATCATGTGTTACTTCTCAGTTCCAGATATAACAAACGATATACACCGAAGCCAACAATTACCATCCGGCATGGTTTCATGCATTTCTTTGGGAACACCCGAAGCTTTGGGTTGAAGAAACACTTTCATCTGCTGCTGGAAAAAAATGTCAAATAATTTGTACTTCTTGCCATTTGCTGTCAACAAGAAAGGAAATGCGACTCTGGTTTTCCTGATTAATCACATCTATAATTCGAAAGTCAGCTGTGTTTTTAAGCTGGTCAAATATATTCAATGGCTCATACTCAGATTGGTCAGAGTACGACGTTCTTTTCAGGAACATCTTCAAATGTGAAATGTTGTGCTTTCGCTTAACATCACTGCCAGTATTAACTTTTTGTAGCTCGCATAATCCACGGCGAGTTATAGCCGCCACAATGTATTGGCCAGTCCAGGGTCTATCGCACCACCCTCCTTTCATATCATCTCTCCGCACATTTTTCACTAAAACTTTGTCACAAACTCTTATTCTACTGTTCTGTATTTCGTGTTTTTTCATGCATATCGCGCTGTTTGTCTTGAGACCGTTTTATATCTTCGGTGACACACGAATCAACTTTTTTCCTCATGGCCAGAATGGAGGCCTCATTTTTTTCTGCAGTGTCGATTAATTAATTTAAACTCTCTAGTACACACGTTTCTTTGTCGTTTTGTCTCCAGTCTTCATTTAATGTGTCAACTGTGTAGATAGTCTCTATTGATATAACAGGAAAAATGGGGAGTAGCCAGTTGAACTATGCTTACTGCATCTGTGTGCAACAACACTCCTTGGATGGTACTAGGCCAATCGTTGTATTATTTCACAGAAAAATTTTCAGCAGTCCATATTTTATCATTCGATTTTGGCGTTTGACAAGGCCACTTGCCTATGGGTGATATGCAGAGGTTCTCTTCTTTGTCCCTGTGAGCCTGTGAAGTTCTGCTGAGACTTAATTCACAAATTCTCACCCTTGATCGTTAATTAGTCTACTGATTTGTAAATACTGGAGGTCACATCAACTATCGCATGGTATTTATACTATACCCAGCTCAGAAGTCCGATTGCTTCTCATAAGCAAGATTTTCTCTTTCTGTGTACGAGACAAATTATTCTTAACTAAAGTTTTCATTTAATTTTACGATGCAGAAAGAATACTATTCGGTCGAAGATCTTTATATTCTTTCAGGTTGGAATTTTGTTATTACGACAAGGATAGTTTTAGAACCGTTTTATTGTCCAAGGAAGGCTGAATATTGCAAAAAGTGTATAAATATGTGTTAACATGGGAATACAAAATTGAGTGCATAATTTTATCATTTCTATATTTAAGCAATGTATTCTTGTAGCATTCGTTTTTTCAGTGCTAATAATTTACAAATTGTGTATTCGTTAACTTACTTGGTTCCAGATCAAAACCTAACTGGTTCTCAGAAACAAGGTAGGAGGTTGTTATGCCCTTTTAAGAAGGGGCAAACTACTTCTGTTTGGCTTTGGGAAGACATAGCTCAGAGGCGGCACGTAATTATCTTAATTAAAAAATCCACATATTGAATATTCTTGTTATAATATAATTAACATTACTCTCGCCAAATTTAACTTTATTGCCATCTCGGGGGAGCTGAAAGTGAATTTATTGTTATTAAGTTATTAGCACTCTTTTAAGTGTCAAAGTTATAAACTTTAAAGAGTTATAGCCCCGGCACTATTTTAAGTCTGTTAGTAACGCCTTCACCTTGATAGTGTTGCCGACGGCTGGTATTATTCTCGCCTACAGCAGACGCAACATCCATTCACTCTTCATCTTCATTCGGCGGCGACTCAGTGAGGTAAGACCCTTTCTGCTGCTCTGCCCGCTATAATATCAGTCCCATGTTGATTAAACAACATTCGTGTTATTCAAAACGCCCACGGTCCTTATCCTGGATTCCGTGTTAGGTGAGGCAATCAGGTTAGCTATCCTGATCCGTAACAGGGTGTATGCTATCCAGGAATTTATGTGACATATTCTGGTAAGCCTTAACATATATGCAATACTTAACACTATTATATAAAACTCTAAAACGGACTTGATTATCTTGTCTTTGGTTTAATATATTTTTTCTTTGCTAATTTCGTTCTTTCATTTTCTTTCTTATCTCAGTTAGTATCATCCAAGGAGCGTTGCGGGTTTTGTACCTTACAAATTTATTCAGTGCGTGTCAATGAAATAGTTCCGCGATAGTAATGTCATTCGACAATTTTTTTTTTTCAGATTACATTAATGTCTAACAATAAAAGCCATGCGAGGTTTATCATATCTCGTATAAATAACTGAGACTATCTGATGATAGTCGCGAATTAATTGATATACATTACGGGGTTTTGGGACGGAAAGTGAGTAAGTTAAGTGAACTAGATCATGTTCTGAAAGGCCCAAAAGTCCGTATC
Source organism: Dryococelus australis (assembly GCA_029891345.1). Taxonomy (NCBI): domain Eukaryota; kingdom Metazoa; phylum Arthropoda; class Insecta; order Phasmatodea; family Phasmatidae; genus Dryococelus; species Dryococelus australis. Next base: position 129,093,712 of record CM056994.1, on the reverse strand, counting down.
AATCTGTGTCATGCAATTTGCTAAAATTTTTAACAATGGTGTGATCTATTAAGCGTTTTCGTAGACTGATTTGTCCGTAAGTTCAGATATTTGCAAAATATTAGCTAAGTATTTCACATCGGAATTAGAATTTTTCAGTACGTAGTGTTGAAATAACCTAGCAGTATTATATAATCATATTTGCAAATTAAGCTTTCATTAGCCAGTTCAAAGCAGAATAGTTCTCGATATGGTTAAGGGGCCTGTAAAGGGCCCTGAACATTAACATAATTTTGTATTTTACTTCTACGAAGAGTTGTTTTACATTATATTTTGATGAGTTATCGATTATGATGTGCTTGAAACACAGTTTATTGCTAACAAAATTAGTTACAACCCCCTTTCCCCACCATTTAATTTCCTATCATCCTATCGCAGGGATGTATTTACTAGTCTGGTACCTGCCTGTATTATAAGTCATTCACGCCGACTTCACACTTTTTGAATCAATACTTAGAAAAATTACCCCAGGTCAAAGAAATCGGTTATCACTATAATGGTTATGTGTTGCCATTTATGTTTCAGGACTACATTATAAGGTTATTTTAAACTTTGATATATATTTAGTTTGCAAATTAATCATATTATTTATTTTGTTGTCTATACGAGTTCGAATCAGGGAGAAACGTGGTACGTTGGGGATGGCCAGAAAGAACGAGTGACACTTTGAAATACTATTAATTTAAGTTATATAAAATCATGCGAATAGTTAATGAACTGAAACAGTTCCTTTTTTTGTGTGACAATGGTAGAAAAACATATCTTTATAATTCGTTGAAAATATTTTTTTACGTTCTATGATCCGCACAAGTAGGTTGTATATAACGTTGTTTCCTTGTGTCTTCTTTTTTTTCATCCAGGGCCGCTTGTGTCATTTATTTGGTTTATGTAGACTTTGTTCAGTTTTGCAATGCCACGTTTTCCCAGCGGCCAGCAATACAGTGACAGGAAAGTCAAGTTGTTTTTGATTTTATGGTATTAAATGGTTATTAGTACACATTATGTTGCTTGAATTCGCAGTTTATAGCAGAAATGTGATTTCAGTATTGTAATATTTAATGAATTGTATATTCAGATGTGATGGCGAAACGGAAACAACGTAGAGGTTGGCTAAAGTGAGTGACGATATGCAATGGCGTGTTCCGTTGTTGATGCGTTGTTGATGTTTGATGCGAAGGTTTTGTTTTCTTCTGTGATAAATATCGAAAATTTACCGAATAAAATGTTAGTCTACGTCCTGTTTTTAAGCTACCTAGTCAAGTCACAAGGTCTCAGATGATGTGTGTTTTTACCACAGGTATAAACACGTTTCAAAGTGTGTCGTGCCAGACGAGTGAAGTGATTGAGGTAAATATGTACTTTTGTGAATTGCTGTTGGTTGAATTACTCTGCCATATCATGTGTATGAGCGATAAATTAGACGTACGAGGGATATATGTATTAACGGCAACGATCATTGTGAGCATTCCAATTTAATTTCCATATGCCTATGTTCATTTTACAACTATATAACTTTTCTGGGGGTCACAATTGAACACGAGATTAGACAAGCGTTTATGGGAATTGAATATTTTTTGCCATGGTAATTGAATGTATTTATGCCATGGCAATACTATTATTTCCTTAAAATATACCCCCTAATTGGAAAATTAATAAAATTGAGCGAAAGATTGTGATGTGCTGTTCATGGTAAAGTGAGCACATTTGATCCCTAGTTACTTTTTCTTTCAGACATTTTTATCCTTTAACCACCCTTTTAAATAAATATTGCTATGAAAGTAATAATCACAGTGTGAATGTTCCACCACACTCGGGAGTTAACATAAAAGGCTAAATTAAAAGATATATATTTATTAACTTTTATTCCAAATGAGAGGGTTTTAAAAGTGCTCTCTTTACCGTGAATAGCCTATATGCATAAATAACGTGAGTAAAATAAAAACAGAGTTTTGGCTTTAGGGTGCTCATGGCAGCTTACTACCGCTGTCGGCCTTCTGGAGTGCGTGCTGTCCAGACTGGTGTAATCCGCTGTCCCGTTTATGCTGGAATTCTTTTCCACTGGGGTTAACGCCAGACGAGACTACCTGCTACGTTCTTGCACGGCTGGTAAGGAGTGACCAAACGGTAAAAACTACTAACACACACATGGCTACCAAAGCATTGGCAGAACACTGAACTGTTAACCGTTCAATAATGACTAGAGGTATCGCAATTCTAAAAGAGAAGGAAAAATTGCGAGTAAAGCAGTAATAAGAAATCACTTAAATTTTCAAGTAAAACCGGATGCAAACTAAGTTCAAATCCGTTTGTAAAGAATATATAACTTGAGAATTTCTGATTATCTAGAGCTGGCCATGGATATGTCTTCCTTAGAAGGATGTTTTGTGACTCTATTTCGAAGCATACCATTTAGTGTTGTATATGTGTCACACGCAAATCATGCAAAATTCACTAAATTCAATTTATTTGGGTTTTCTTTTGCTTTGTGGTGCAGTTGAACCATGGTTTCCTTTTCTTCAAATGGACCCATTACAAATACTCTTACCTGGGTTCAGTTTCATACTTAATTTAAATGCACACAATAATATATATATATATATATATATATATATATATATATATATATATATATATGTATATATATATATATATATATTGGTGGTTCTGGTACACCTGGTACGCAGCAGGTAGAACCCGTTGGGTTGGTCAGGGGGAGGGGGTTGAGTAGGGAATCGTGGGATCCAGGGCGTCATCTTGAAATTAATTTTTTCCTCAAAATTTCTCCTTTTTTTCCTTTTTCCCCTCAAAATTTCATGTATTTCCTTAAAAATTTAATTTTTCCGTAGAAATTTTCCAATTTTACCTAAAAATTTTCGATTTTTCCAAAACTTTGTGAAAAAGTACTTTCTGATTGTTGTGGCTGATGTAACTCCTCAATGCGGCTGAGGTACCCCGAAACTCAGCCGCAATGAGGAGTTGACAAATTAAAATTAAGTAAAAAAATTTTACAATAAAAAAGTGTTATATATGACCGGACTTGTCTTTTCATGGCGCATACGATCATGATGTTATACCACCATTCTGTATCGATTTTTTATGCTATATCAATCATCTTGTTTCTTCCTGCTCTATCATTCCATCCAGTTTTTTCATGCTTTATCATTCCATCTAGACGTTTCCTGCTATGTCATTCCATCCTAGTTGTTTATGCTTAATCATTCCATCTTGTTTTTCCATGCTCTATCATTTTTATGTATTTTTTATGCTCTATCAATCCATGTTGCCTCTCTTACTCTTTCTATCTTGTCTCTCTCATTCATTCTCTTACTCTCTTTTGTCTCTCCAATTCGTTCTATAAGACACATTCCCTCCGCTGACATCTTGTCATTTTACCACCAAAAAATTCCAGCAACGCCATATTGGATTTATCTTCCAGCAATAACTCCACTAGCCAAATAATTGACAATCACCTAAAAAGTTAGGAGAGGTTCGGTCATTTTGGGATTATGATTATCATAATGTTTAAGAAAATTACGCATTTAAATTAAAAATATATTTGACAATTTTTTACAAAAAAAAAAACAAACATAAATGTGGCCATATTTAATTTTAGTAAACATAGAAGCATTCTTCATTTATTTTAAAATAAACATGTAACCACTCCGAGCATCAAATACACCGCATCGCCTACCTTACAACAGGAAATGTTTTGTACTTATGCCCTTTCTGACAATGTCAATTATGAATTCATGCCCTTTGGTAAATATAGTCATAATATCCGAACCGTTGTTAATATAAGGATCAATTTCATAACCTACAAAATGTATCCGATATCCGTCATGGTGGTAAAAACATTGAAGCTCTATGGCGTTTCTGACAAGGTCAATTTTTTAGTTAAGCTGTTTTTATAACCATACTCATAATTTTTGAGCCATTGATGATATGCCCATCAAATTTGTAACATTGACACCGTACCCAACATACAAAATAATGTTAAGATCATTTAAGCCTTAAACCCTTTCTGGAAAAAGTTTAAAGCCTTTTTGTAATTCCAAAAAATTGAAGTTATGCTCAAGAAATTCATAACATAGACATCATAGCCGATATGCAGCATAATGGTAAGGGAATTTATGGACCAAACACTTTTCTGGCAAGGTCAATTATGCGTTTAAGCCATTATATAAACAAAGTTAGTCGTAAACTCACCAAGTACATACTTATCAAGGACATCTTTACCAACTTAATATTATTTCATTTCCGATTTTAACCAAATTCTATTTGTGACTTGGGTAGATGCTAGGGGTAATATGTAATGTTAATTTCGGATTTTGTAGTTCGATTCATGGTCAGGACACATAATATTAATTCATTTCCGATTTAAAAAATATATATTAGTGAGTTGGGTATGTGGCAGGAATAATTAATGTAATGTTAATTTCGGATTTTGGAGATGATCCTCTATCAGGGCACGTAATATTATTTTACTACCCATTTAACCAAAATTTTATTTGTGACATGGGTAGGTGCTAGGAATAATGAATGGAATCTCGGATTCTGGAGTTCGATCCTTAGTCAAGGCAAATAATATTATCTCATTTCCGATTTAAACAGATCTTATTTATGATTTTGGTAGGTGGTAAGGGTAGTTAATGTAATGTTAATTTCGGATTTTCGAGTTCGATTCTTTGGTCAGGGCATGTAAAATTATTTCATTTCTGATTTTAACCACATTTTATTTGTGACTTGGGAAGGTGCTAGGCTTACTTAATGTTATGGTAATTTTGTATTATCGAATTCGTGTCTCGGTCAGAACAATTAATATTATTTTATATCCGAATTAAAAAAAAAGGTTTTTTATATCCTCTCTAATAGTAATTATTGTAATGTTATTTTTGGATTACCGAGATCGATTCCCAAAGGACACACTTTTGAGTTTAAAAAAATAATTGGGAAATGCATTTTTACGCATTCATTTACGATCGCTATCTATCATATTACCTGATCAGTATATAATGCTCAACTCACATGTTATATGTTCGATATCAACTGTAGAAGGTCGAGAATGGTGGAGAATGCAGTTATATTATGTAATTGTGTGATTAACATTATCGTGAATATCCACACTTGCATAAACATGCAATGAATATTTACTAGGTATGCACGTACACACATGAATAATTAGCAACTAAACATTCACCAAAGTAATGTATCCTCTCAGCAAAATACCTGAACTTCAACTGTCATAAACCTTTTCGTCTGTTTCAGAATTTGCAATTAACATTATTTTTTTTATTATTAGGTGTGGAAGTTATTACAATTACACTATACTAGCATTCACTATACACACATATCAAGTATGCACATTATACGTAAAAAGACATATGTCCACTCCCGAGGAACTGCAGCTCACAGTAATAAATTTTTATAGGATATTTTCAAGCGAAAACAGTTCCTGCTTTATTCCTATCAAGTCAACGAACCCTAATAGGAAAAAGCACTTGTGTATGCGGTTTCAACATAGACCAACAACCACATACACAATATTTCAATGAATTACTAAGACAAACCATTTCATCATGTAATAGCAAAACACACAAATCAACTCCAACAACAAACAAGACTACAAGGTCAAACACACATAAACCACTTTTATAAGCATACTAACTCGTAATTTCCCATATACCAAAGCTACAATCATTGAATTCATATTTTAGGCATCGTATCCGAAATCCAACACAATGTTTAATGTCATTTAGTCCTTATGCCCATTCTGATAAAGTAAATTATACCTTAATACCTTTTGTAAACATACTAACTCATAATTTCCCATGTACCAAAGCTACAGTCAAAAAATTCGTAACACAGACATCAACCCCAACAAAAAACAAGTCTACAAGGTCAAACGCACGTGAAGTCCTTTGATAACCACACTAACTCATAATTTCCCATATACCAAAGTTACAGGCATCAAATAAACTCACACACTCACACAACTCATTTGCACATACCATACCAAGCAATGCAAAACCACATATCATAATACTTCACAAGCAAAACTAAAAACTTGAAATCTATATTACATATCAACAACTCAAATGAACAAAACTTACAAAAAACAGTCCCGATCATAATATCGAACTACATCAAACTATATTACTATCAACATAACACCCATCTTGCAAAACCTCTAACATCAACCAACACTAGAAAACTTAATACTTAACAACTAAATAGAACTGTCATACAACACAAATGAACAACTTTCCATTATCTATCTTCCAAAACACATTATCACACATATATAATTTTAAGTATAGTGATATGCAAATAGAAAAGACCTACCGAGATTCTGTTTATCCTATTTTCTACATAAAATCAATTAAAACCAAATTAAGATCCAAATGAAACACTCATTACACTCAAATATAGCTATCAAATACTATATAAAGCAATCAAAACATGTTAAATACAAAACGATTCCATAAACAAAGAATGTTTGTCAAGATCTGCTCTTTTTAACAGTTGATTAGATCATTTTAGAGAACTTTGATCTTTTCTGCGGAGCAAGTATTTACACAATTAAATCTTCTTTCGTTTTACATAAAACTTAAGTTTTGTTTACATGAATCTATACCTATCTGCTGCGAAAAGGATAGAAATAATTCATACATTCTGAGTTATTCAATATTTAACCTAAATGCATGCATGTATTGTCACACTAACACATTCTTTGTTTCAAATCGTAACGAGGTAAATACGCGTATATGAATTATTATGTGCGATATTTATTCAAACCTACTCATCTCAAATATTAAATATTAAATAATTCTTTAAAATTTACATTCATTTTATATATCATTAATTACAGATTTGCCCATTTAACATAGTATAATAACACACCCTCTAAGTACTCATTACACAACAAACCACTACTTTACATTATGCATGTCAATGCATTACCTAACATATCCTATCATAGCCAAACACATTTTAATCTTTTTCAATTACTCTAGGAAGACTTTTGTGAAATGCTAACAAATTCTCGCAAACTTCCCAGAGATCACCATGTTTAATTGTTATCTATGCAGCATAACATTTTGAGAAACTATAAATAATTGTATGTATCATGATAGGTTAGGCTTACATTGGGAGAATTGAGCACCCACCTTATCAATTATCAAGAGTAAAATATGTATATTCGCATTAAAAAATACATATTTAGCAAGAATATTTACATATTAGTAGCACATACAAAGTGACTCAAGAATCATACAAAATAAGAGGATATTCCTATTAATCGTGTATCAATTAAATTAACCAAAATATCGGTGTAATGAAAATCCAACTGCAAGTAGTAAGAATATAACGAGATGAAACCAAATACCCAACGACAGATGAAAAACAACAAACAAGAAAGGAATATAACTATAGGTTTGAAAACATACTCATTGCTTCATTGCAAGACACGCCCACTTTTTAGCACTATTATTTATATATTCAATAACTGTCATGTTTGTTCTCACTATTTGTATACAATTTACAACAACCAGAACTAACATCCGACTAACATGAGTGATATTATCCATAAATTATACATGACAACTTGCAACACAGAACACAACAAACACCTAAACAATATGCATTTCCATTAACTTTCTCACTCTATATTTTTAAAACATCAATACAGCATTAATTACCTTTCTATACCAATATATCACAGCTCATCGACAACACAGAACCACATATACTCTCCCACACAGGCCCCCATCAGTCCAACATGATCTCTGGAAGGAGAACAACTTTCTCGCAGAAAATATGCAAGTGAGTGATTTATTTAAGAAGGCTACATAATCACAACCAGCATAACATATTTAATTAAATCATACTGTTATAAAAATATTTGTCAAAAATGCATACACTTTAGAAATGACACATTCTACACAAGCATGTATGAAATTACTACTCTACATATCAGTCCTCAATCCTCAATTCTCTAACATCAATCCCCAATCCAAAAAACATTCCCAAATACACAAAAATTTATTCCTATTCCACGAAAATAATTCCTTATTCCTCATAAATTGTTCCTTATTCCTCAAAAATCATTTCTTAATTTTCAACCCAAAAAAATTGTTCCATATTTCTCAAAAATCATTCCTTATTTCTAAAAATCATTCCTCAATCATAAGTCCTCAATCCCCAAAGATTATTGCTTATTACTCGTTCCTCAATCCACAAAAATCGATCCATATTCCTAAAAAATCATTCCCTATTCCTAAAAAATGATTCCTCAATCATCAATCCTCTTTCCTCAAAAATCATTCCTTATTCCCCAAAAATCATTCCTCAATCCTCAATCCTCAAAATCTTTCCATATTCCTCAAAACTCGTTCCTTATTTCTCAAAAATCATTCCTCAACACTCAAAAATTGTTCCTTATTCCTCACAAATGATTTCTCAGTGCTCAATCATCAATCCTTAAAAATAATTCCATATTCCTAATAAATAGTTTCTTATTCCTCAAAAATTGTTCCTTATTCCTCTAAAAAATGTTCCTTATTGCTCAAAAATTGTTCCTCATTCTTTAATAATCATTCTTCAATTATCATTCCTAAACCCTCAATTCTCAAAAATCGTTCTATATTTCTCACAAATCATTCCTCAATCATTAATCTTCAATCCTCAAAAACAATTTATTATTTCTTGAAAAAGATTCCCCAATCATCAATCCTCAATCCTTAAAAATCGTTCCTTAGTCCTAAAAAAAAAATTGTTTATTATTCTTCAAAGAACACGTATTACAAATTCTCACACTACAACAAAACATACATAGATCTATTTAAACACACAAACAGTATAACACAAACACAAGCACATAGAACATAAAAAAAACTACAATCGGTAAACCCACTCCACACAAGACTTGCTCCTAATAAGCCAAATTGACCCAAAATTAACCAAAATTGTTCTAAAGTGATCCAAATAAACACAATATTAACCCAAAAGTACCAAAATCTACTCCAAAACAAACACAAACCCATGCACACACACAACCTATACACGTGCACAGAATGAGGTAATTAACTAAAACCTTCATCAGTTGAACCACTAGGGTTTAGGTAAATGCTACATATATTTACACTTTTCATGAACATAGAATCATATAAGGAAGTAAATATCAAATTTAAAACCCATTTCAGGATAGTTAATTAGATCAATCAGAGATAATATTCATCACTTTATAAAATATTTATGCAAAATTCTTAAAAACCGTATCCATATACAGTTCACATACACGAAATAAACAACGGTTAATTCTTGGTCGGATACCCAGCGAAGACAGATACTGGTATTGGGAAGGACATAGGTTCGAACATTCTGCCAACCCTTACCTATACATACATGATATTCCATTTAGTAATGAACATTTTATATAATAAATACTTATGTTGTACTCACCTAATCTCCTACACAATATTCACTTACAAATTTAACTTTAAAATGCTCATTACATTGTAATTGTTTGGTACATTAATTTATTTTTACAAATTATATTTATAATAATTTATTTTATTTCACACACCCCATTTTGTCAAATGTTCATTTACAGAAACAGAAAGCAAACCATATCACAAATCCACACACAAAAATATTAACCAATCTTTCCACCAGTCCTTACCAATCTTTAGCAATCTTTCCATCGATCCTTACAAATCGTAATCGATTTTTCCATCTATCCTTACAAATCTTTGCCAATTTTACCAATATATCCATCAATCTTTACCAATCTTTAACAATCTTTCCATCAATCCTTACAAATCTTTACCATTCTTAACCAATCTTTCTGTAAATACTTACAAATCTTTACCAATCTTTACCAATCTTTCCATCAATCATTTCAAATCTTTACCAAACTTTAACAATATTTCCATTAATTTTTACCAAGCTTCACAAATCTTTACCAATCTTTCCATCAATCTTTACCAATCTTATTTAATCTTTCCATAGATCTTTAACAATGTCTACCAATCCAAGGGTTTGTAGACACTCTCTATCCATACCTATAAGAAAAACGATTCACCTTCTGTCTCCAAAAAATGTATACAGTAGAATAATTGTTTGTGTATGCATTTAACTATCCAGGCATTTTATATTGATGTTTCTATAATCATTCTATTAACTTTTATAAGCTAATGCTCACAGCAACACTTAAAAGTTGGAAGGCATAAAATGAATAAAATCAAAAGTCTTTCATACACTTGATCTTTATTTATTCAAATTTTTATAAAAATATACATAGTATTACTTACATACACTCTTACATATTCTCCGATATTTATGCTTTACTTGAAATGTATAGTACAAATCATATTGCAGTCAAGACAAGCTTATTTACATATACAGCAACGCAATTATCACAGTGGAATGCTTTATATGTTGGACTGAACAAGCAATGAATATGTTCATGACAACGTGCATTACAACTTTGAAAAAATGTATTTCCACAATATCAACATTAATTCTGTAATGCTTCTAGAAAATCTTCAGAAACCATTCCTGAAGGTGTTCAGATGGTAAGTCTTCACCTGTTGTTACCGTCTTCCTATTGCAATAGCTTACACTATCATTAGATGATTCCATTTGTGACGATCTACCTCCCACCACAACTATAGAAGAAGGAAAACATTCACACAGAATGCACGCTTAATTGCTGTTTTCACAACAGAACAATTATTCGAACAACATAGGAAAGGCGAATAACACCATCTCAAAAATCTCAATATATATATTAACAGTTATTTGGATGGTGTGAAACTCTAACCCACGCTTCCATACGGGGATCCAGAGCGTAAACCTAGCCTCTTAAACAACTCAACCACCCTTACAATTGCATAAAATGTTTTATTATAATGAAAAGCGTTAAACGTTTCCATGGTTGACATTATAGGAACATAACTTTATGTACAAAATATACTGTATAAAACAACAAGAAATATAATTTACACCAAAATTTTAAATTCGCAAAAATATCATAAGAAATTCGCGATTGGGAGCACTCTGAGAAAACTCAATGACACATTCACCCAGAAGAAAACACATGTATACTCCTACCTTATAGATAATTATTTATATAGATAATTATATATAGATAATTACCTATATCATATAGATAATTGGTTAAGATTGGTGACGGTTTGTAAATATTTCTAAAGATTGATGGAAAGATTGTTAAAGATTGGTAAAGACTGGTAAGGATTGCGGGAAAGATTGGTAAAGATTGTTGTGTGTGTATTGGTGATATGGTGAGCTCTCTGTTTCTGTAAATGATCCTTTGACAAAAAGAGGTGTGTGAAATAAAATAAATTATTATAAATATAAGTTTGAAAAATAAATGAATGTACCAGACAATTACAATCTAATGTGAATTTTAAAGTTAAATTTATAATTGAATATTGTGTACGAGCTGCGATGAGTCTAACGTAAGTATTATTATAGAAAATGATCTCTACTAAATGGAATATCATGTGTGTGTGTATAGGTAAGGGTTGGCAAAATGTTAGAACCTATGTCTTTCCCAATAAGAGTATTTATCTTCGCAGGGTATCCGACCAAGATATAAACAATGCTTATTTCTTGTATGTGAACTGTATATGGATATGGTTTCTAAAGAGTTTTGCATGAATATGTTTTTTTAAAAAGTAATGAATTTTATCTCTGATTGATCTAATTAATCATCCTGGAATGGGTTTTCAATTTGATATTTTCATAGTTGTCTGTTACTACGTTCACAAAAAGTGTAAATGGATATAGCAATTAGCTAAACCCTAGTGGTATCGAGTGATGTAGGATTTACGTATTTACTTCATTCTGTGCATGTGTGAATTGGTGTGTGTGTGCATGGATTTGTGTATGTTTTGGAGTAGACTTTGTCATTTTGGGTTAATTTGGGGTTAATTTGGGTTATTTTGGAACAATTTTGGTTAATTTTGGGTCAATTTCGTTTATTAGGAGCAAGTCATGGGAGGAGTGGATTTATCAATTGTAATATTTTATGTTCTTGGCGTGTGCATTTGTGTTATTCTGTGTGTGTATAAATATATCTATGTATGTTTTGTTGTATTGCGATAGCTTGTTAGTTATGTTCTTTGAAGAATAAGGAAATTGTTTTTTGAGGAATAAGGGGAACAGTTTTTAAGGATTGGGGATTAATGACTGAGGAATGATTTCTGAGAAATAAGGAATGATTTCTGAGGATTGAGGATTAATGATTGAGGAACGATTTTTGAGGAATATGGAATGATTTTGAGGATTGAGGTTTGGCGAATCATTTTTGAGGAATAAGGAATTATTTATGAGTAATATGGAAATATTTTTGTGGATTGAGGAATGAGGAATAAGGAACCTTTTTTGAGGATTAAGGACTGATGGTAGAGGAATAATTTTTGAGAAGTAAGGAACCATTTTTGAGGATTATGAAACAATTTTTGAGGATTGAAGACTGATAATTGAGGAATGATTTTTCAGAAATAATGAGTGAGTTTTGGGGATTGAGGATTGATGACTGAAGAATGATTTTTAGAAATAAGGAATGATTTTTGAGGAATATGGAGCAATTTTTTTGGGTTGAGGAGTGAGGAATGATTTCATCTTTTCCGCCAGACCATTGTTCTCCATCCAGAAATGACATTGGACTGATAGAGGCCTGTGTGGGTGAGTATATGTGCTTATTTGTTGTCGATGAGCTGTGGTAGATTGTTATAGAGCGATAATGAAAGCTGTATTGAAGTTGAGTATACAGTGAGAAAGTTAATGGAAAGGCATATTGTTTAGGTGTTTGTTGTGTAGTGTGTTGCATGTTGTCATATATATAAGTAATGCATACTATCAAGCATATGTTAGTCTTATATTAGTTATGGTTGTGGTAAGTTGTATACTGAGAGTGAAATCAAACATGAAAGTTATTCAATATGTCAATTTCTAGTGCTGAAAAGTGGGCTTGACTTGCAATGAAGCAATGAGTATGTTCTCAAACCTATAGTTATATTCGTTTTTTTTTGTTGTTTTTCATCTGTCGATGGGTATTTGGTTTCATCTCGTTACATTCTTACTACTTGCAGTTGGATATTCATTACACTAATATTTTGGTTATTTTACTTAATACGAGATGAAAAGAAATATCTTCTTATCTTGTATGAAGAATAAGGAAATTGTCACTATGTATATTCTACTTACACGTAAATATTCTTGCTAAATATGCTATTTTGTTATGCGAATATACATATTTTACTCTTGATAATTGATAAGGCGTGTGCTCAATTCTTCTGATGTAAGCCTAACCTATCGTGATCAATACAATTTTTTTATAGTTTCTCAAAATGTTATGCTGCATATATAACGATTAAACATAGTGATCTTCGGAAGTTTGCGAGAATTTTTTAGCCATTCACAAAACAGTCTTCATAGAGTAATTAAAAAAGATGAAAAAGTTTTTGGCTACGATAGGATATGTTAGGTAATACATTGACTTGCATAATGTAAAGTAGTTGTTTCTTTGCGTAATAAGTACTTAGCAGGTGTGTTATTACACTATATTGAATAATCAAGTCTATACCTTAATGATAGATAAAAATTATGTTAATTTAAGAATTATTTTATATGTAATGTTTAAGATGATTGGGTTTAAAGAAATATCGCTAATAGTAATTCATATTTGTGTATTTACCTCGTTGGGATTTGAAACTAAATATGTGTTAGTATAACAATACCTGTCTGCATTTAGATTGAAGTATTGACTAATTCAGTATGTATGGAAGATTTTTTATGCTTTTCGCAGTAGATAAATATAGTTACATGTAAACAAAGCTTAAGCTTCTTGTGAGATGAAAGAAGGTTTAATTGTGAAAATACCACGCAGATAAGATCAAAGTATTCCAGAAGGATCGAATCAACTTTTAAAAAGAGCAGATCTTAACAAACATTCTTTTATTGTGGAGTTTTTATGGTATTGAAACGGGTGTCTCAATTTTCTACTAAATACCCCCCCCCCCCCCCCCTGAAAATATCACGTACCTGTTTCACCAAGGAACCTGCATAAAGACCGCAAGAAGAATTACCATCCGTGAACTTTAAAACACGTGTGAGAGAAAACATTTATGTATAATATTAAGCTACGAACTCATTGAAGTTATAATACGACTAACCTATTTTTCACGTCTATCGCTAACTCTGTGTAGAAACGTTTCGTGTTACTGGAGAAAAAGTAACATGGCTAGAACAGATAAAACACGCCCTTCTTGCTTCGTAGAGGGGCCCTAATCTGAAAACGAGAACTCTGGTGTTTCGCACAGGTGTCACCGTGTGGCTCTGGCATTACTGACGATAGTTGGCAAGCACACAGCATGTGCCATGTGACGCCATTTCCGCATTGTGACAGTTGTGGTTCAAAAGTTAAAACAAGGTGGAACTTTCCACAGTCCCTGATTTGACAAGCATTTTGCCATACCCCGATATGGGTTATTTTAAAGCTTCTTTGTTAAAATAGTCCGGTGACGGCCTCGGCAGACCAGACATGGACAGCCTGGGGTCTCCATCTAGAAGCTAAGTATTTGAACCAGTAAATGTTGTAATTAAATAGAGTCGTGGCCCATCCGGCGTGAGAAATAAAATATGCTTGATGTCATAGTTGTAAGCACCTTAGATCATTGAACAATTGAGACAAAATTCATGCATTGCCCACAAATCGATATTTTAAAAATTTGTGAATTTTTAGTGTTTGCCGAAAATATGTTGAGAAATGAAATCATGCAAAGGAAAAATATGTTATCCAAGTTGTTTTAGATACGATCTACGTTTGACCTTATATGGTTAATTTGTGACCATTATGGACTTTACGCTAGTATAATGTCAAGGTATTTAGGTGAAAATGATCTTTTAATTTTTTATATCTATACGCCAGTTAATTTTGTCAAAGTATGTGGGTTAGACGGCGTATTTAAAGAATTTAAAGTTTGCCATATGCACTGGCATGCATATATATAAATTTGACATTACTAAAGGTTTATGCTATTAAAATTTGTCACGTGTCATGTGTATTTATATTGAAAGTTACTATTTTCACTTTTGTCCTCATGAGACATCTTAAAAATATAATTTAATGTAATTAAAGTTGTGCACATGCGCTGGTGTACCGAAAACTGAATTTGTGACCCTAGTAACTTTAAAAATAGGGCATGTTAAAGATTTATGGTATTAAAATTAGCCGCATCTTGTGTGCATGTATATTGAAAGTTATGATTCTCACTTTTGTCCATGTGAGACACCTTAAAAATATAATTGAACGAATGTAAAGTTGTGCACAGGTGCTGCAGCACCGAAAACTGAATTTGGGACTCCAGTAACTTTAAAAATAGTACATGTTAAAGCTTGATGGTGTAAAATTTACCTACGTGGTGCATCTATAACGGAAGTTGTCGTAGTAATATAATAAATTGTACTACAAAATATTATGCATTATTTTATATGATGGAAATGTGAACCACACATTTTGGAATAAATAAAGATTATAATCCAAGTCCAGTGTTCTTCTTTTAAGTAATTGTAGATTGTTTTGGACACGATTGCAGGTTTACACTCCTTTGAAGTTTGAACTGAGACAGTTTTCAAATTACATAGTAGTAATGATTGAATTTTGAGCAGTGTTATGGCCCTTTGTCATGTCTTTGGGATAAAGGCATCGCATAATAAACATGGTTTGATTACTATATGTAGTATGGGATAGAACGGTTTGAGTGCGATGAGTGTTGTATTTGGATCTTAGTTTGGTTTTAATTGATGTTATACAGTAAATTGAATAAACAGAATTTTGGTAAGGTATTTTTCTTCTTTTTGTATATCATTGTATTTAACATTTAATATTAGTGAGAATATGTATTGGAAGACAGATGATGGAAAATTGTTCATTTGTGTTGTACGATTGTTTTTATTTAGTTGTTAAGTATTTAGTTTTTCTTGTGATGATTAGTGTTAGGGGTTTTGCAAGTTGGGTGTTATGTTGATAGTAATATAGTTGATGTAGTTCGATATTATGATCGTGACTGTTTTTTGTAAGTTTTGTTCATTTGAGTTTTTGATATGTTAATATAGATTTCAAGTATTTAGCTTTGCTTGTAAAGTATTATGTTATGTGGTTTTGCATTGCTTGGTATGGTATGTGCAAATGAGTTGTGTGAGTGTGTGAGTTTATCTGATGCCTGTAAATTTGGTATATGGGAAATTATGAGTTAGTATTCTTATAAATGGGCTTTATGTGGGTTTGACCTTGTAGTCTTGTTTGTTATTGGGGTTCATTTGTGTGTTTTGCTATTACATGACGAAATGGTTTATCAGAGTAATTAATTGAAATATTCTGTATGTGGTTGCTGGTATATGTTGAAATTGCATACATGATTGCTTTTACCTGTAAAGGTTCGTTGAACTAATAGGAATAAAACAGAAACTGTTTTCGTTTGAAAATATCATATGAAAAAAAAATATTACGGTGAGCTGTAGTTCCTCGGGAGTAGACATATGTCTTTTTACGTATAATGTGCATACTTGATATATGTGTATAGTGAATGCTAGCATAGTGTAAGTGTAATACATTTCCACACCTAATAAGAAAAATATTATACTAATTGCAAATTCTGAAAAAAATTAAAAGGTATATGACAATTGAAGTTTGGCTGTTTTGCTGAGAGGATACATTACTTTGGTGAATGTCTAGTTGTTAATTATTCATGTGTGCACGTGCATACCTAGTAAATATTCATTGCATGTTTATGCAAGTGTGGATATTCACGATAATGTTAATCACACAATTACATAATATAACTGCATTATCCACCATTCTCGACCTTCTACAGTTGATATCGAACATATAACATATGATTTGATCAGTATACACTCATCAGGTAATATGATAGTCAGCAATAGTAAGTGAAAGCATAAAAATGTATTTCCCTGAATTTTTTTTAAACTCAGAAGTGTGTCCCCTTTGGAATCAATCACGGTAATCGAAAAATAACATTACAATTAATTACTATTAGCAAGGAGATAGAAAAAAGTATTTTTTTTATTCGGATATAAAATAATATTAGGTATTCTGACTCGATAATAAAAAATTGCCATAATATTAATATTACATGTCCTGACCAAAGAATCGAACTCCAAAGTCCGAAATTAACATATTAATAATTATTACTAGCACCTACCCAACTCACAACTAAAATTTGGTTAAAATCGGAAGAGAAATAATCTTATGTTCCCTGACTAAGGATCGAACTACAAAATCCGAAATTAACCTTACATTAATTACCCCTAGCACATACCCAAGTTACAAATAGAATTTGGTTAAAATCGGGAATGTAATAATATTAAGTTGGTAAAGATGTCTTTGATGAGTATGTGCTTGGTGAGTATATGACTAACTATGTTTATAAGAGGGCTTAAACGCATAATTGACCTTGCCAGAAAAGGGTTTAGGGCCTAAATGCCCTTACTATTATGCAGTATTTCGTTATAATTTCTATATTATGAATTTAATTAGCATAGCTTCGATGTTTTGAAAATCATAACTATATTTACGAAAAGGCTTAACTCTAATTAAACTTTTCCCAGTAAGGGTTTACGGCCTAAATGATCTTACCATTATATTGTATTTTGGGTCCAGTGTCTATATCATAAATTTGATGAGCATACCATCAATGACTTAGTACGGTTATATAATTATGAGTACGGTTATAAAAAGAGCTTAACTCAAAATTTATCTTGTCAGAAAGGCCATAGGGCTTAAATGTTCTTACCACCATGACGGATATCGGATCTGGTGTCTATTTTATAAAATTGATCCTTATCGTATCAACAGTTCGGAAATTATTAGTATATTAACAAAGGGGAATAAATTCATAATTGACCTTGTCAGAAAGGGCATAAGTCCAAAAAATGCCCTGTTGTAAGGTAGGCTAGGAGTTGTATTTGATATTTGGAGTGGTTACATAATAATTTTACAAATAAAATAAAGATTGCTTCTATATTTACTAAAATTCAAGATGACCACAGTTATGTATGTTTTGTAAAAAACTAATCAATATATTTTTAATTTAAACGTGTAACTTTTCTTAAACATTATGATAATCCTAATCCTAAAATGACCGAACCTAATCTAACTTTTTAGGTGATTGTAGATAAGGGCGAACAAGCGTAATTCCCTATACCAACATAGCCTCCAAGAGTCACTCCCCATATTAAACCTTATGGCACTATACATGCCGATGTCGATAAGGTTGAAAGAGGTGGGCAGACTAAACAGACCGTCCGAAAGTTGGCTAGTGGAATTAATGCCGGAGGCTTAATCCAATATGGCGGCGCTGGGATATTTTGGTGGTAAAGTTACAAGATGGTAGTGGAGAGAATGTGTATAATCGAACGAATTGGAGAGAAAAGAGAGAGAAAGGAAAGAGAATGATTGAGAGAAAGAGAATGATTGAGAGAGTCACAGAGAGAGAGAGAGAGAGAGAGAGAGAGAGAGAGAGAGAGAGAGAGAGAGAGAGAGAGAGAGAGAGAGAGAGAGAGAGTCAACATGGATTTTTAGAGCATAAAAAGGACATAGAATGATACAGCATGAAAAAACAAGATGGAATGATAAAGCATGAAAAACCAGAATGGAATGACATAGCAGAAAACATCTAGATGGAATGATAAATCATGAAAAAACAGGATGGAATGATAGAGCAGGAAAAAAACAATATTAAATGATAGAGAAAAATTCGAGACAGAATTGTGTTATGACATCACGGTCGTATGCACCTTGAAAAGACGAGTCCGGTGATATATAACACTTAATACTTATGTCTTTAAACTTTTTAGTTATAAAAATATATTTAATTTTACAAAATTATTATTAAATTAATTTTATTTTGTCAACTCCTCAATGCGGCCGAGTTTCGGGGTATATCACCCGCATCGAGGAGTTACATCAGCCACAACAATGAGAAAGCACTTTCCTACAAATTTTTGTAAAAAAAAAAGGGAACGCTTTAGGGAAGAAAGCAAAGTTTTGTGGGGAAAAAAGGGAAAACGAAAATGGGGACCCGGACACCCTCCCTCCCTTTCTAGACAAGTACCCCGTGTGCTATAACACCCATTATATATCTACTCACAATATACCAAAATTTACAAAGTAGAACAGACACATACACAATACAGAAAATCACGAAATAATTAAACAGCACGAAATAGTACTTAAGTTAAAAAGAATGAAACAGTTGGAGGAATAAAAGTACATACAACTTATAGGCATATCTATACACAAGCGGCGTCTGCTGAGGCAGGGCTGCGGGTCGCAGCCCTCCTAACAAAATCTCAGAACGCATACCTCTACTTATCTGGTATTCTAAAAATAATATTGCGTCCGAATACGGAGGTTATTTCGCAGCCAATTTTTTGAGATGGACGATACTCTTGTCACGAAAGAAATGTTTTTGGAAATGTCGAGTGGTGGGGCGGCAGATTCTTCGCCCCGAAGTGGGTAGAGCTAGTAGAGAGAGATGACCGTAACACGACTAGGGGTGCTACGGGAGAGAGGGAAGACTTCAAGGGCTCGGCCCTTTTCAGCCAATCACATGCTGTAAATCGGAGAGAGCTGTGCGCACTCCTGCTCATACAAAAAAATGGTTTCCTGGAACTTGACAAAGCTACCAAAATTAAATGTTTTGTAAGCACACTTTCGCGCTCCACTCTTTTGCAGTTGTTAAACACATTTCTTAACAATGCTTGTATTTATTTGGAATATTTTTTTTTATAGGTATCGTCCAAACTCACATGAGCATTAAACATAGTGTGTAATACTCTGAATAAGTTGGTCGTTAATTAATGATGAGCTATGAGCATCGGTCATTGTTGTTAATGTCGTGTTTTGTAAACTTGCAAATAATTGTTTATTCGGCGAGTAACATTTTAAACCTTATTACGAGAAAGATTTTCAATAACGAGAATAAACTAGAGCTACAGAATCTGGGACCAGCAAGGCGACAGTTAAATATAATTCAACAACAAAGCTAAGGTGGTAAATGGTTCGTATACGAGAAAATTCGACGTAAGAACATACAATTTCGCGGACTGGTTATGCAGATATGAAGTTGGAAATGTGCTGTTATGTTTAATTTTTTTTTGCTAATGAAACCTAATGATCTTGTGTGGACTGTCAATGGGGTAAAAGATTTAAAACATTTGGAAGACAAAGTTAAAACACATGAATCATGTTTTCAACATATAAAAAATTCCATAAAATTTTAATTGCTTGCCAGTTAGATAGCGCGTACAAGTTGACGAATGATTTTTTTTTACAAATATATTAATTAAGATATGACTCTTTCGTCCTCTAATTTAAATTTGACATTAATGTTGTATGTACTGTAGGCTATAAAAATTAGTATTTGGTTTTAAAAATATTTGTTTTAGTATATTTAAGTTATTCTCATCATTAGTATGGTAGAATTGGTATTATTATGTTATCTCTCGTCGTCTCGTGTAATGTATCACACAATGTAGGTACTGGTTGGAAGGCATATAACCTATATAAACTTAAAACAAATACATACCTGTGGTAGTGATTAGATCTGAACCAGCGGCCACAGTATGTTGACTATTACAAATCGGGTGATGATACATATTTCTTCAAACAACCACACTTATTTTTTGTATTTAGCTACATAAGCTACACTTACTTTAGCCTGCCGTACGCAATATATGAATCACTTTCCCTATTTTAGAAAAAATGATATTTGTAATGATATATGAGTTAGGATCGTTACAGTCCTCCCAGTTTCATAAGTCACCAGCCACCACTGCACGCAAGTACACTTCACATACACGGACAGACGATACTCACGTATCGCGTTTACAAACACACGAGTACATTTGTTTGATTATTAGCCTCATGTTTTCATACTCTGAGGTTTCCTAGGAAGTATTTATTAATTATATGTGTTAACTTTTTTTTAGTACAAATGTGTTCCAATTTCAAACTGCTCCACGTTTATGATGCAGCAGTAGGCCTAGTGAAAGAACGCTAGTAGAAATGTGCTTCGATGTTGCTTCATTAAACGGTTTATTTTCGATTTTACAGCAAGTATTTACGGGATGGTGATCATTCTGGTAAGAAATTAGCCAGAACATATATGCCTATTGGGGTCTGGAAATACTCTGCATTTTAAGGAGCAATGACAAGGAGTGTTTTGTTTCTGAAATTGAACACGCCTTGTTCTTGCTTCGTAAAACTCTTATTTCATTTTCATTGTATCGTTATCTCGCTGCTAAGCAGCGGACCACTGCATTTTACAGTTCAGTTAACTTGATTCCCAGCTCACACGAATTTTCACAAGCGGGAAACCTGGTAGTTTTTTCAGGAAAATTAGTCTCCCACTCCCTTGCATTTCGCCCCTTTTTGAACCCTTAGGGAAAATTTAGTAGCATTTAGTGCTATGCCTGAAGACGTTCAGAACAAAGTAAATGCATTATACTAAATGGCTGATCACTTCAGGGGTTCTTTTATAGTTGAAATTGCTGCGATCCGATACTTTTAAGAGAACTTTGATGCAAAACGATGTTTACCAAAAATATAATGATTTGTAATTTCTAGATGTTTAAAGACTTGTACAATTTGAATGTGTGGGGTTCTTGTTGTCGTTCTATAAAATATACATATGCAATAAATGGTTAGTGTAAAACGTTTTCTCAATACATTAGATCGTTCATTTTAGTTTTTATACGATAGAAAATATAAATTTTAAATTTATTGTAATAAATATAATGTGTATGCATTGCTTTTATTAATCAAATTAATAAATATATGTTCAATGTTTGGATAAAATTATTTACAGAATGAGTGTAAGTTTGTATGACTAATGGTGTCACACCACTTATGTAACCTGGTAAATTTCATGAAAACAGATGAGTCAAACAAAGGCTTCCTATATTTGTTCAGGAACAATTGAATATGCAAAGAAAAGCATACATTTTGACAGACTTCACCAGTCCCAAAATTATTACTCATTTTAATACTATTTTTCATTATTTTTGTATTTGGTATTAGGAATAATTAGTTTATTATCATTTATAAAATAAAAACCATATTTTGAAGATATCTTTTTGTGAGCAAAAATTATGGAACTGTCTGAATCTGTCAAAACGTTTTATTTACTTACAACATTTAAAACTAAGAACGAAAGGAATAAATATTTCGAAATAGTTACATAAAATTTATTCAACTTATGAACGTATACTCAATTAATACAGCATTTTATTTAGTCTTTAACTTAACTGTTATTACTGCACCTTCCAAATTTCACAGACGTTTACTTTATTTTGTTTCATAGTCTCTGCTCTGCTAAGCATACATTAATAATATTCATTGTCCACATTAACAACCAAAACGTTTCAGCGATATAGGCGAAAGGATAGTTTACTTGAATAAACATGTGTCAATAAATTTCGCGATAGTTATTAGGGGCAATAAATAACAAAAATTGTTTAGGTATGGCTTCTACTCAGATTCAACTCAACCGTTCATTTTATATCAAAGTAGTTAAATAGCTGAACGATGGCGTGACACTTTCGTTTTCCCACCCTCCTTCAGTAATTACATTGAAAGAAATATTCCGTTTTTTTTTAGATGAATGTTTTATAATTTAGCTTGTATGAAATTTTAGTTATATCTGTTTTTAGCCCAAAAAAATATGCATTTAAGAAAAATATTTTTCATATATTTCCTAGCGTAATCTTTCTAGCATGAGTAAATATTTTGACTTCAGTATTGAACGAGCGTGTTGCCTGCAGATGCGCTGTGGACAACCCTGGAAGCTAGATGGGCGTACTTTTCTTCTCGGAAAGTTGTTGCACCTGCGCGACCGGAAACCGCAATGACATTACCTTCTGCTCTCTTCTAATCCCATCACTTGTCAACTTACTCGTCCGACTTCAGGCCCTCTGTAATCTCGCTGGCTAAGGTAGCAGGTAGCATACTGGCCTGCCACCGCTCGCGTTTCCTCTCAGAAAACACTGCTGTAAAACATGTCTCCTGGATGATTATATAACTTGCTGCTTGTTTCTGCAGCTGGCATAGCCTCCCATTACATTGACAACGTGTATGTAATGTATCAGGCGATTCGTTTACTATTACGGCGTCCATCTCAATCGTTAATGACATTTTCAAGACACACCGCATCTGTAATAGGTCAACTGGTGTGCACATGCAAACATTTAAATTAATTATGACGTAACTGTAGCATTTAAGGTACAGTAATAAATATAATACATTCGCAGAAGAATTGTTCATTATCATTGGTGAATTTTCTATGAGGATTTCGGCCTACGAAGGCTTAATGACATGTCAGTTTTAACAGAAAATTTTTTATTTAAAAAGTTTAAAATTTAATGTTAATTAATGGAAGCTTCTCCAGAATTGAGCAATACAAAATAATAATGTCATGAATTTGCGTGCATGGTTTGATTAAGAAACTCGAGAAAAAAGAACCTATGAAACGCGTATAATAAACTACATTACCGGAATATATATTATTGTGTCTTTCTTTGTTGTCATTCCCGTTTCATTTCCGTACGTTGCAGCTGGTAATTGAGCTTTGAGCTGACATGTTTCTGTACGACTCGTTATAATTTACTATTCATTATGGCGTGCAATTTTATTTTATGTTATATATTTACGTATTTAATTTCAATATTAAAATAATAGGAGTTTCTAACTATCAGTTATTGTCACTTGAATTGTTTTTGATACCATTAAGCCAATATTTTTTCAAAAAATCAACATTTTGTTATATCACACGAATTTAGCTGTATGCCATGTTTTTGTAGTTAACACATGGTTCGCTCTAAAATATATCCTCATTACTAGCAAGAATTGTCTGGAAATAAAAGCCAGTATAAACAATTATATCTCAAAGTTTTCTCCGTGAACCACGGCGACAAATTATGGCGAAAAATTGTCTAACTCTTCCTTTGAAAGAGCTAGTCTCCTTGAAAGCCCTACAGAAACATGTTACCAAAAAGTACTTTTGGGACAATAGCCTTTGTTATTTTATTATTTTATAAGGTTGCGTGGGCACTCAACTATGATACGGAGAAACCTGTGTCATGATAAAATTGTGAGGTGCTACTATTTAGCTATATGTGCTGCTGGGTCTGCAAACCGGCTCCGCTGAGTGTATAACTACAACACAGTTACTATTTTGTTAACTTTGGCATGCAGAACACTTTTCTGTCGTAAACTTGATCCATAACGCATTATGAATAATTTCTACATAAATACGTTTACGTCCCCGGCTGTTACTTTCAATGGAGCTGTTATCTGTGAGGCACTGTTGCATACCTGCATAACCACTACTGACGCATATCGCCCCACCTACAATAGTGTTTTGTTTCCTGTAACAAACACATTTCTTTGTTGCATGTTGGCGAGACTGAAACTGCCTCAGTACTAGAGCTAGGCCAAATGCCGTGTATACTATTATTTTCTACGTATTTTTTGACAATGCTCTGGCAGATTTTTCGATCTATTTCATACTACTCTGTATAGACCCAGTGTCTGTTCAAGGGAAAATTAGTTTCTGTAGATACTGAAAGGTAAACATAGCCTATATTATAGGCCTCCATCTGCATCGTTGCGAATTGTAATGTTTATTGCTAATTATCAAGCCTCATTGAAAACGCTGGTTTAATATACACTACGCTTTTGATGACTTCAGTAAAACGTTAATTGAAAACTTAATTGATTATTATAGGGTCTACAGAAAAACTTTCCTCTCATTGTATCAGGGCTTTCGTAAAAGTGTGTGTTCTCTTTCTGCATTCTACATACGTTTTGTAATAATTTGTTTCAGTGTAAGTCTCATCACTACGTGCTATTCTTTCTCGAACCAACATTAACTCTTCTCTTTATTTTATAAATTTTTCTTATCCTTCAAGAATTAATACATATTACTGAAATACATTTACAGGTAGAGTTTAGCAAATTCATCTCCCTTTATTGATCACAGCTCAGCTGACGTCCATTTCTGAATATGAGAACGACTTTTGTATATTTGTAAACAGCGATAAAATTAATTAATTTGGTGATATATTCAACAGAGTATTTAATCAAAATTCGTCATTGTTCTTCATTATCTGTTTGTCAGAAATCTGTCAAATCTTAAGACAGATATTACAAGGAAAACACTTTTGTCTACTATAGTTAAACTAATATGCAATTAAATGTTGGTGGCTCTCGTATAAAAATTGTGTTAAAAATTTTGTAAAAAGTGCAGTAGCGATATTAAAACAATGTTAAAGTCACCATAGTATACTTTTAAAAATCCACAAGAATGTAATGTGCGACTTTTAAATCATTCAAAAATATATTTAAAAACGAATACCAGTACTACTGAACTATATAGGCCTGTGCTTTTCGTTCTTTAGTTCTTAACAATAGCTATTGTGGGCTTGTTTTATTTTCTGTTTTCAGTTTCTGGGTTTTGCAACAACTTAGCTCTGCAAAGGCGTATGTCCGCAATAATACATTTTAGTTAAACTGTTCATTGCCATTGCAGAAGTCATTAAGATAAAACAATATTATAGTTCCGACAATAGCACAATTTTTTTTGATTTTGTGTTCAAAATAATGCAGATTGGGCCAAAATTGTAACTTATGCCTAAAAATAAAATTTCTTGCCGTACTGGTAGTTTCTTTACACTTAATGAGAATATTTTCAAACAATCATAAAAAGTCTAACATAAAATTAATAAGAATTTAGATGGAAAAAAAAACCTTTAAGTTTTACTCCTATGTCCCATCCGTGAACACTTCTCTTATAAACACGAAACACATACGCGACATTCAAAAACTCCTTAGAATTACAAAGATCTCAAATTCTTTCTATTATAGTGACTCCCAGTTAATGTAAAAGCTCAGTTTGACAATCAATAACGGAACTCACAGTCCAGACACATTCGTTTTTATATTAGGAATGCAATGGATAAACAACTCAATGAGAAGTCGCCAACAGGAAATATAGCAAATTCATTACAAAATATTAAATATTGAGTTTTCCAAACAACTAGTGAAAACGTACACTGGAAGAGTACTTTTTAGTAATAGAATAATGACTGCATTAAGTGTAAATGAACGTTTACATCTGGTTGCATATAAAAGAGTGCCTATAGGGCTCAATATTTGCCAGCATAAATAAAAAAAAATAAAATAAATATGTAAAAGTCATATGCACGTGTGTTCTTGTTTTCATTTTTGCTACCGGATCACAAATATTTACGCTTTACAGGCTTCCCGTACTCTGTGCACGCTGTTTGTCGAAAATAAAGAGGAGCTAATGAGGGGGGAGGGGTGCTGCCTACCAACTGACTATCGCAGATCTCTTCTGTGAATAGGAAATTATTTTTAACTATGCTCATTAAATGAATTATGGCGTAACAGGGCATTTCATCTGCTTCGGAGTCGGGCAGGATTCCTGCGACACGATTTTGATTAATCTATTTCCATAAGTTCAGTTATAGAGGCTATGTATGTCTGTACTATGGTCTAAGATCAAATTGAATATTCAGAGTCTCTCGCAAGTAAGACCTACGATTCGAATTGGGTGACTCTGACTTTATCACTTCGAAAATGGTGACTAAATATGTCTATAAAAGGACTTAGATCATAATGGCTTATATCGATATGTTGGAGGACTCAAGAATTATTTACAAATTGGTTCGAAATTGGTTGGAAGGTATGACTATAAAATAACTTAAGGCCTAATAGCATATGTCAGCTCGTTAATGGTCATATGGATTTTCTACAATTCAATTTTAATGTCTGAAAGTATATCGGCTCGCAAATAGTAACCAAGTATGATTATAAATTTGACTATGGCATATTGGTCTGTATCGGCTTGTTGGAGGTCGTAATCATTACTTAGAATTCAATTTTGATGTCTCTAAGTCTTTTGGTTCGGAAATGGTGACAAATTATGTTTATAAATTTAACTATGGCATAATGGTCTGTGTCGGCTTGATGGAGTTCGTAAGCATTACCTACAATTCAATTTTGATGTGTCTAAGTCTATCGGTTCGGAAATGGTAGCCAAGTATGCTTATAAACTTAGCTATGGCATAATTGTCTATATCGGCTTGTTGGGGGTCGTAAGCATTACCTTCAATTCAAGTTTTGTTTCTCTAAGGCTATCGCTTCAGAAATGGTGGCCAAGAATACTTATAAATTTAGCTATGGCATAATTACCTCTATCGGCTTGTTGGGGGTCGTATGTTTTACCTACAATTCAATTTTGGTGTCTCTAAGTCTGTCGGTTCAGAAATGGGGTTCAGGTATTCTTATAAATATGCCTAAGGATAGTGGCCTATTTCAGCTTGTACTGGGTCGTATGTGTGGCTCAAGTTCCGATTTTGATGTCTCTTTGTCTGTTCCGAAATGGTAGCCATATATGCTTATAAAACCTCCGAAGACATAATGGCCTAAAGCATCCGTAAGATATGATTATAACATGACTTAAGGCCTAATGGCCTATATCAGCTTGTTGGTGTAGTAAGCATTATCTATGATTCAATTTTGGCGGATAATAAAATTAAATCAAATGGAATATATAGGCCCTACATATAAGTGGCATATCGGGGTGCCTTCATTTAATTATTTTTCTTACTTCACAACATATTTCTTTTGGGGATTAAAAAATCACTAGGGGATTTTTACTTCACCACTGCGCATATTCGTTACGTATTGGAGTGCTTTCCCATTCGATTTGTGAGGGAGTAAATATTCACTGGTTATTTGGCTTCATTTACTTTGTTAGGGTGTTAAAACTCACTAGTAAATCTTTCTGGGGGGGGGGGGGGGGGTAAACAATCACCGGTAGTAAAATTCTACGCTTACACCAGTACTTCCGTGAACGAAATGGCGCGGGGTATAAATCTCACGAGTGTAAAAGTGTACACTAGGGTTGCAGTGAGATGAGTCGTAATCGCTTATGGTAACTGGTATAAGCGGCATATGTCACACCTCTCTATTATTTAGAACTCTGTGGTACTACACATTCAATAAACTGTTCAGTAATTATATATTTAATAAATAAATTAATTTTTTATAAATTTGTTCAGTATTTAGAAATTTCTAAAGCACTCACTTGCATAACTTATATATTTTCTCGCCCTGATGCCTCGTACACATTAAATGTAACAAAACGAGAAATAACGTCTGTTGAAAAATAATTAAATATTTTAACGGGACATTTTCACATTATTTGTAATATTTTACTAGTTTGTACATTGGGAAGTGTTTTGCAGCAGCATTTCAAAGTAAATTAATATTACACCCCTGAATATGTATTGGCGGCAAGAAATACATGTACACACGAAGTTTCGAAATACATGGGCGCTTCTTATAGATTATGTTGTATGCAATATACGAATAAAAAAACAATTGTATAACTAATTCAGCTTACCCTATGAGTAATATCCTTCCAAAGATAGAAACGTGGACGGAGTATACGCACTGAATGCGATGATGCTGAAATACGCGCCTCATAATAGAGCCGAGCAGTAAGATTGTGTTTGCACCGACATTAATAAAGGTGGATGGTTTTATATCGCAACTGAGGAACTTGTAAAGTGAAATGCGATATTCTTGGGCAGAAAAGAACGACATGATAATAATCCATGCTTATGCTAACTCCAATCGCGCGGCGTAAACACGTATGGTCGCATAAACATTTCCGATTAATATATCACCGGTAAGGGAAACTTGGGTGTTTTGACTTGTGCGCCACAAACAGCGGAAGGCGACGAACTGCCAGGACCGCGGAGTTGAAGAACGCTTACTATATCACATCAAGCATCATCTTGCTGGCAGCGCCAGAAGGGTATCAAGGGCAAAGTGTTGTACACTGTGACAGTATACGGAGGATCCTCAAGGAGAACATGCTCTATCCTTGCCATGTTCAGCGAGTTCCAGCTCTTACCGAGGACGACTATCCGCTGCATTAGCAATGTGATAATGATTCTCTTCTTTGAACATGTGCTGTGGACAAATGAAGTAACCCTTCCCTACGGCTGACGACATTAATTTTCACAATGCCTGCTATTAAGCAAATGAGAAGCTTCATGCAATAATACATTTCCAGAACTAACATCAGCTCACGCTAAATGTGTGGGGTGGAACTATTGGTAGTGTTTCAGTGGACCAGTTTGTATTACCTGGACGTCTAAATGGGCAGCTTTGTAGGAATTTCCAGGAAAATGAGTCACCTATATAGTAGAAAACGTTCCGTTACATCACAGATGAGCAGCATGGTTCAAACATGATGTGCACCGGCTTATTTCAGCCACATAGCATGCACATAGCTAGATGCTACCTATCCCGTACAGTATGTTGGATGCGGGGTACCAATTACATAACATGCACGATCACCTGGCCTTAATCCAATCGCTTTCTACCTACAGGATTATATAAACCGTTGGTTCACAACGCTATTGTTGCCAACGTTGACCCCTCGGAAGACCATTGTGGATTCATATGAACACATTCGCGCCAACTGCAAGGCTTTTTCGATGCCAGTAGTGTACACTTTGAACATTTACAGTAGTACGATACACACTTGGAGAAATTACCGTATCTAATACCCTGGCATGCACAATTTGTCGGCCGCAAAAAGGCCCTCTAAATTTAGGGAACATTACTCTGAGAAGGGAAGCTGAATCGACAAAGTTTGTCAGTTATTTTTTCGTTCATTTTAGGCTAAACAAATTATGTAAGCAACACCTGTGTTTTTGAAACAACCCACATAGATACAGGTTGTTTGGCAACTAAGCGCCCAAACTGCGGGAAGCGATTCCTTATGAAAAATAAAGTCGATAATATCCAGGACACCATATACATAAACGGAATATTAAAGAAGATGTGAGCCTATGAAAATTGGGATTTGAAACGTATTTTTGACGAATATCTTATACAACGCCTACAAAGTCCGCAGCAAAACAGTGACTTATGCTTCCCACGGTACAGAGACGCATGTATAATGCTGGCCGTCCTCGGCCTGTGCGCACTGTTCGGCTTGAGGATGTGAAACGCCAGCACATCAACGACGTGCTCTCCACTAGTATACGCTCCATAGCGCGCAAAATGGGCATGACCCATTCAACCGTGTGGGACGTACTGTGGGTAAATCACCATCATCCCTACCACTGACAGAAAGTATAAGGCATTCAGCGAAAGTTTGTTTACAGAAACCAAATTTACACACCTTCATATCTCATTTAATATTCATTTAAGTTATATAGTGACATATATATATATATATATATATATATACGACTTTATTTTTCATAAGGAATCCCCTCCCGCAGTTTGGGAGTGTAATTTCCTAACAACCTGTATACTTATATACACACCTAGTCACACAAGAAAGACTCGCTTGACAGGACTTTGAATAATAACGCCTCCCCCTTACCTCATCAAAGTCCGTCCACTAGCTCTTCTCTATGTCCCACAAGTTTAAGAGATCCGTCCAGAACGGATTAAGTGTATATTATTTCTTGTCGAACAGTATAGAAGCACGTGTCCAATGCCGCGTTTTCATCTTCTTCTCCGCCTATCGGGAGCCAATCTACGTCGTGTAAAC
Source organism: Dryococelus australis (assembly GCA_029891345.1). Lineage (NCBI taxonomy): Eukaryota > Metazoa > Arthropoda > Insecta > Phasmatodea > Phasmatidae > Dryococelus > Dryococelus australis. Next base: position 129,062,960 of record CM056994.1, on the reverse strand, counting down.
AGTAAGTGAGGTGGTAGTTGCCACGGCATGAAATGTAGCTGTCACGAGACTATCAGAATATCGTAAACTCAGCTACACCCGGCTAGCGATGTGTACGTAATTTGGCTACATATAAAGCAGAAAAGTGAAGGAAATATGTGGCCCAGACCATTTGAATGCATCGTTAAGTTCAGTGCAAAAGACGGAATCCAGCACGAAGCAGTCAGTTGCCAGCAGTGTTGAAAAATTTTTTTATGAGTGAATTAGATCCGGTAAAGATGGGAGGTCAAAGGCAGGCACCAGGTGAAACAAAAACACCTCTCAACAACCACATCATCAATTTTCTTTTATTATGAAATGTAAAATAATCGTGGCTGTACGTTTCCACTGGAAGACTGCAAACTCGTAATTACAAGTATTTTAGTTGGTTCCACTCCACTTTGTAAAATACATGTATTTCGTGGTTTTAAACTTTTCTATCCTATCTTTCATTCAGGCATAAGGCTATGACGCATATCATGTCATCATGTAGAGAAGTGCGGTGGAAAAGCGCTGCTTCGTTTACCAGCAGAGAATGGGAAATGGACATAGGGGATGAATTAAATCATTAAATTCCAAAGAGAATTTTTTTCCTGTGATCACGGTACATTACACCCTGCGGCATTTACATTGGTCGGGGGTGAGAAAACGCTTCCGTTCATATCACCCAGAAAAAAAAAACAATTGTGCTTCTCAGTTGATGTAATTTTGCTATGCGAACAGCACACAAATTGGGACATAAATATTCCCCTCTTTTTACGATAGCTTAAATAAATGTATCGTGCATCGTTGTGTCCTGTCACGGGGAGTATTATAATTAAATGTTACAAAATGTAGTAACTCGATTTAGATATGTCTCGTGGCTCGTCTAGTTCAATCATGATGTAATATTTCTTCTATATATTTTATGCTACAACCTTATGATAGCCAACTGACTTCGTATAGCGAAATTTAATGATGTAAATTATTGTCTGTAGTGCACAGAACGTTTACCCAGTACACTTTTCTGTCATAGCGATCACGCAGTTCTGTTATTTCCTTGTTCACACTACTTTCGTTTCGAAAGAAAGACCTACGATGTCATATTCATATCCGTAACTGTTATCTGTGTGTGTGTGTGTGTCTCTCTCCCCCCCCCCCAAATTACTTTGTTTTATATATTCCTCAAAATATTTGAGACTTTAGGCCAAATGTTACCAAACATAATACATTTCCTAAATATAGTAATGAAACTCGACGTTTGAAGATTAAGTCATATCTTATAAATATTCTCAAAGTAAGGTCATGACAGACTGTTGCCATGTAATATCTTTAAAAAAACTACCCCACAATTTTGTATGCTGGTAGTATAAAAACATATACGATACACTCATTTTAAGGCTGTTCTAAATTAGCTCCTCTTAGGGATAACTGTGACATCTGTCATATAAGGAATGTGATCGAAATAAGATTTTCAAGGTTTAAAAAATAAGTTTTTCTCAAATTACTGTAGTTGTGTAGTTGTTATTTGCATGTTTTGGTTTCGAATGCCTTACTTACGAAACTATTTGATATAATAGAACCATTCCTGAAAATACCTTGGTAACTGATCCGACCTCATAATTCATCAACGAGATACGCATTCTGTATGATAAGTAGTGAAATTTAGTTCTTTCTGTAACAGGAGTCAGGAGGCTGCTCCGGCTCCGACCACCGCCATTTTGGATTACGCTTTTTTCGGCAACCAACTTGGATTCCCGGACTTTTAGGTATGTTATTCCGGTCATGTGACCGCCATCTTGGATTACATAATTTATCTTCGCCATCTCGTTAGCCAATATGCCGACATCTTGGTAGCAAGTATGTCAATTTTCATGTTCTATCATTACATGTTGCCTCTATAATTCGGAGCGTTTTCTCCTAGAGCTCCCATTTTTTCATTCACTTGCATTGCAGTCACGCGAACGCCATCTTGTTTTTGCACTTCATGCTTCTACATTACAGTCATGCAACCACCATCTTATTTTTTAAATTCATGCTCTATCATTCCACCTCGAATCTTCCAGCTCTATCATTCGAACTCGGTATCCAGCATTTTGGAATCTATTACTTCATGCTCTATCATTCCACCTCGACATCCACCATTTTGTATTATATTTTTATTGGTAACCATCATGCCACATTATGTTCTATCACTTTAGTAATGTGAACATCACAGTGGATTATGCTATTTTGGATTCCGCCATCTTGGATTCCACCCAATTGTCTTTAGATTTTGGTAGTCCCAACCATATTGCCAGAATTTTTTCATTCTTGAGATGTAAGCCCTTCTTAACCAAATACGTAACACGAAATTTCGTGACCATTTTCTCTTCCAAGTAGAAGGCTCCACATATAAGCACATGATGTATATCTTCCAAATAATATGTGCGAGTTTAGTAATGTTGTATGCGAATAACACAGAAGACCCCCATAGACCAGTTCCCTGCAAATCCCTTGGCACATACACCTTTATGACAGCTCATGTGCACATGACCAAATTTAGCTTTTGGTTTGCGAGGATGCAAACCTTTTTCAACTTTATACACTCTTTAGCAGTGAGTTGTCTTTCATTTCCTTGGGTCTCGAACCTATCATTCGATGATAGAGGAATTATTGTCAGCCACCAATATATATATATATATATATATATATATATATATATATATATATATATATATATATATATATACACACACACACACATACTTCACATAACAAACATAAAAACAGAAACCTTACTATTTCCCATACATTTCATGTAGTGACTTTACACCAGCATGATCACTCTTCACCTATGTAATATAATCTGCTTATAGACCACTCAAGACTGTCTAAGCTAGAAAGTGCCCAACCAGAACCCTTGGTGATGTATTCATCTTCACGGGAAAGTTTTATGACTGCCAATGTCAAACTAAGCTTCCTAACTAGAACCTGCCTGCTTATATAGAGCCCACACTAGCCTATGTAACTTATTAACACCATCTGCTCTACCAACCAATATCAGAATAAATATTCACACAATTCATATTAGAATTCATGCATATCTCAGCATACACGCACTAAAATATTCAAAAATCGTAACATTACCATGTTTGTCGTTGCCATAAGACACAAGTCAAATATATATCTGGAAAAGATATATTCTAACATACCATCCATGTTAACCCAAGCGACCATGCATAGCAGGCCAACTCACAATTCTAACAGTTATACCATCTGTCAAACCGTCCCTACTGACTGATACCAGACCAAACAACATACCATCACCTAAAACCAAATAAAAACTCAATCCAACTCCACCACCCAATACACCAAGCATAATACATATCATAACTCGAGCAACTATACAGCTCAAACCAGCCCATAAGCTAACACCCGATACCGAACTGCCATACGATCTACTATAACTCTAAAATACCTCAATCATTCGTCCACATGGGCTATATAAAACAAACATAGAGCCCATACCAGTGACACAATAAACTTATTTTTATACCATCCACCATGCTTACTGACACTTGTCAAAATACACAGACGACCAATACCAAATACATTTTATAATTAAAGCATACCTTAGCCTTATAGGACACATCGACACACACATACTGTCCATGCGATTCGATATATGCCAGCATTCATATCACTGATATACTAGAAAATATATCATGCAACATATCTTTCATGGTAAAACAAGCATACAAACAAATTTATAGACCAATACCAATCTGCAAAAAAAACACCCTTACCATATGTTAAACCATCATTGCTTACCAATACCAGACCAACAAACATACCATCACCTACAACCAAAAAAAACTCAATTCAACCATACCACTCAACACATCAATGATACTGTCCATCTTAACTCAAGTTTAGAGAAAATAAAGTTCATAACAACTGAAACACAAATATCCCTAACATCAGCCCTACCAACAAACACCAGACTAAATATATTCATACTATAACTTAAACTCACCTCAGCCCACACTGAGAATACCAAAATTCCACTTACTGCTCCTACTTTCTGCTCCACTGATCGACACCAGTCAAAATCTATACTATTCAATATACTGCCATAAAAACCATTATAATCCAAGTCATACCAGGCTACCCATCACTCCATCTCCTATAACAAAAAATAACTGAATTTATTCATGACACTAAATACACCAAGCTCAATATCCATCGTTAATCATGCAACTATACAGCTGAGACTAGCCCACATTCTAACACACATTAAAAAAAATCTGCAAACCAAAACCACTTGTACCTTCCGACCATACGACCAACTATAACTCTAGCATAACTCAATCATTCGTCCTCACATGCCATATAAAGTAAACATAAGGCCCATACCAGTGATACAATCAACTTCTTCTCATACCATCCACTATGCTGACCGACACCAGTCAAAATAAACTGACCACCCATACCATACAATATTTAACTCAAGCATACCTTATCTTATATGACTCAGTGGAACACACATAATGTCCACACAATTCATCATGTACCAGCAGTTAAAAGACAGATATACTGGGTAACATATCACCCAACATATCATCCTTGATAATTCAAGCATACTAGCAAATTTATAGATCATACAAATAGTCATTACTTACTCATATAAGACAAAACCAACTTACCATCACCTATAACCAAAATAAACTCAATTAAACCATACCATCCATACCATCTGCTTTACAGACCATCACCAGATGAAATATACTCATCACTCAAACCACTATTCAAGCGTACCTCAGACCACACTCACCAAATATACCAAAAATTGTAACTCCAATATGTTTGTCATAGCATCAGACACCTGACAAAATATAATTCCAGACGTTAATATAAATCACTCTATCGACCATCCACACCAACAAAAAATGCTGACAATCACACCTCAGGCATACAAAAACAAAACATCAGTAACCCTGACCAGGAGTACTAGGTACTATACCGACCATAACACAGAATACTTCAGTCATTCCACAAAGATAAGATTGTATATGCAACATAACAACTACCCATTTCATACAACCACACACCATCCATTAATCCCCACCAACTATATCATACCAGGAAATATACCTCCAGCATAGTTAACAATCATATTGATAACCTATTGGTACTGAATACCAAAACAGATATAATATCTCTCAACATGACATTAGCTTGCCTCAGCCATGCATAGTCGAAAGGCATACAACCAAGCATACATAGTATGCCTTCTTATTATATCACCAAACCAACACAGCAGGTATCCATACCAACCAACACATACAGACCCAAACCATATCATTCACTCTAACTCCAAGCATACATCACTCATGCTGTTAACGATACTGACCATGTCAAGCACCATACCTCAGATTTACTAATCAATCATAACAGTCAACTAGATTAACTGCCATTTCCACCCATCTAACTTCACCAGTTACACATATAAACTAGCCATACCAGCAGCCGAGCCAATCAAAATATTCCAATCATAAGCTCCAACCTTGATATCATAAGATCAGTACTAATAATTTAAGAATCAATGACATCCATACAGTTATAATTCCCATATGCCATCCAATCTAACTAATCAACCATACCAGCTAAGCATTCGGCCCTCTAACACTAACTTATTAAACCATTCCGCCCTTACAAACTAATCGCACAATCAAACCATTCTCCCCACACAACATCGAAACTACAATTCAGCATTCTGTCAAAACATTCGATCATGTGATCAATTCATATCAATCAACGCAATGGCTATACCAAACATGCAAGAAACTAATTGTATAGGCAAGTCATACCAATAGGTTACAAAATCAAGATATACCAGCCATAAAAAACCAAACCATACAGGCAGCCTACACCAGCAGACAATAGAATCATGTTACTACATACAATTCATATTATCGGACTGACCAATATAATATTCAAGCCATACATTTAGACTTTCTATATAAACCCTCACATTTGTCATCACACATCCTGCCATCCTGTTTAACAGCCATACAACCATGTCACACTCAAAGACAAAGCAGTTCCATAAAAAAACTCCCTCCTACCATCAAACCAAATTACTACAATATCCCAATCCCACATTTCAGACATCGCTACTACCGTACTGATAGGCCATACAGTCAAGACACACCACCAAACCAGTCAACCAATGACAAGTGAGATCGCACTTACATCTTTAGCAAATATCTTGTATAGATAAGTGCATGAGTAACTCGGCCAGTGTGTCACTCTGGAGCCTGCCTCGACTCTAGACTAGTGTATGTACCATCCCTTCGACTCGTGGAGACCTGCACGATTCCTACCCATCGTTCGAGCACACATCTACTTTTCAGATTCACATAACGATAGTTAGTTGATCGCACAGGGTTGGTGATTTCCACCGCTAGTGCAGTGTGTGTTGGCGATAATTTGAATTTGGCAGTTTAATTATAATCTGTTTTTTTTTAGGAAAGCATTTGCTATTATTCCGTACTAGTCAGGACTTTCTGTTCTCGATTAGCATATGTAATATGCATTGGTTTGCAAAGTTCTTATAAATAGTTTCCTTTATTATTGTTTGCAAGGGTATGTAGTAGTGGCAACCTTGTCGTTCCGACTGTTTCTCGACCCTGTCGTAGTATTTTTATTTTAGTCTAATGAGATGTACATTTCTCGATGCTTGCAAATTTTGTGTTGTTTGGTAGTGTAATTCGTTGTCTCTGTACTGTAGCCAAACTCGGTCGGAGCCTGTACATGGGAAACTCGTTTGCTGTTCTGCTGTACTAACCAAGGCTACCACATCAATTTATGATGTCTGGTCTTGTGTAGCAACGACTGATGTGATGAACAATGCTTGTTGCTTGTGCAACTCGAATTGTTAGGTAGACGTTTATAGTAGTGTCATTGTCTCTTACATGGCCACCGGTTTAAATGTATACCTTTACAATACCGTGCAATGCGTGTCTTCAAATTATCACCAGTGGTAAATAATGTAAGTTATTTGAAATAAAATATAATTTTTTTTGTGAATTTGGTCCTGGTGATTGTAAGATCATTTGCTCCCTTTCACGGACATTCCAGCTTTTTGTAACGAAGTTCACAACACAATAGAAACACTGATACGAAACCTCGTGCGTCTGCATGGTGTATGTCGACTTTCGGTCATGTGCATCGACACGAGTGCTCCTAGTGAACATCATCATTAACGTATTCATTGTTGGCATCCCCCCCCCCCCCGGCAAGGATAACAAAGATGATCGACGACCTTTGCGACTCTAGCAGATTATGGTTGTGCACTTTAACAGACGACTGGAGAAATTAAGTTGGCGATAACATTTTTGTGTTTATGTATGTATTGCTCAAACAACCATCGGTAGGTAGCTGAATTCAAAATTCGGCACTATACATAAATATTAAATTACCTTTCACACTTAGACAAAATCTGGTACTTTTTCTAGCGATGGAGGTTGGCATTATATTAGCCTGGGTTTTGTTAGATCAATAACATAGACATACTTTATATACATTACCTTTATTTTACAGACATGACATACGACTACATACTAATATACGATAGATGTTCAACTTATTCTTCATTCGAGCATATCATTAATGGTGACTGTTCTTTACAGAATGCTTCCTGCTGTGAGCATTCCAGGCACTCTTATTTGCATATACCACACATCAGTTAACACATGGGTAGCTCTTGTAGACAGTGGCAAATGGAAAGTGACCCTCTTCATGACATCTGGAACCGGCGCGCTTAGCGAATGTCTTGCCACAATACTCGCATTCTCTTCCCGATGGGCGAACATTTCCTTTTCACATCTTGATATGACTATACAGGTTATCGCCTCGTGTGACCACAGCATTACATTTATCAAAGTTGAATGCCTGGGCTGAACAAGCAATGTCCACTTTCATGATAGTGTGCATGTAAATTTTACTGAAGGTATTTCCATAATAATATCATTAATATCTTAATGCTTCAAACGACTCTTCAGGGCTCCGTGCTATTGACCATGTTGACAATGTTATGGATGGAAAATCTTCAACCACTGATTTCATCTTCGTATGGCCTATCAGTACGGTAGTAGCTATGTCTGAAATGTGTGATTGGGATATTGTAGTAGTTTGGTTTTATGGTAGGATGGAGGTTTTTATGGAACTGGTTTGTCTTTGAGTGTGACATGGGTGTATGGCTGTTAAACAGGACATGATGTGTGATGACAGGTGTGATTGTTAGTATAGAAAGTCGAAATGTATGCCTTGAATATTATATTGGTCAGTCCGATAATATGAATTGTATGTAGGCTCATCATTGGTAGATGTGTTTTAGAATATTTGTACTCTATGACCTCTCTCTATGGATGTTATAGATAGCTTCTTTTGGTAATATGTTCTGGTAGTATAACTGACTAGTGTGTTTTTTGTTTGGTATGGTATCTTGGAATAATTGAAATGGATGGAGTAACATAATTCTATTGTCTGCTGGTGTAGGCTGCCTGTATGGTTTGGTTTTTTTATGGCTGGTACATCTTGATTGTGTAACCTATCGGTATGACTTGGCTATACAGTTAGTTTTTTGTATGTTTGGTATAGCCATCGCATTGATTGGTATGAATTGATCACATGATCGGATGTTTGGCAGTGTGCTGAATTGTAGCTTCGATGTTTTGTGGGGAGAATGGTTTGATTGTGCGATTAATTTGTAAAGGCGGAATGGTTTGATAAGTTAGTATGAGAGGGCTGAATACTTAGCTGATATGGTTGATTAGTTAGATTGGAGGGCATATGGGAATTATGACTGCATGGATGTCATTGATTCTTAAATTATTAGTACTGATCTTATGATATCAAAGTTGGAGCTTATGATTGGAATATTTTGATTGGCTCTGCTGCTGGTATGGCTAGTTTATATATGTAACTGGTGAAGTTAGATTGGTCGAAATTGCAGCAAATCTAGTTGGATGTTATGATTGATTAGTAAGTCTGAGATATGGTGCTTGACATGGTCAGTCCCATTAACAGCATGAGTGAGGTATGTTTGGGGTTAGAGTGAATTATATGATTGGGCCTGCATGTTTTGGTTGGCATTGTTACCTGCTGTGGTATGACTGAATTATTGTGGTTTATGTTTGGTATTGTACTTAGTACTCCTAGTCAGAAGGGTTACTCATATTTTGTTTTCGTATGCCTGAGGTGTGATGGTCAGCATTATTTATTGGTATAGATGGTTGATATAGCGATTTATATTAATGTCTGGAACAATATTTTGGTTGGTGTCTGATGGTACGTACGATGTTTTAGAGTTATGTTTTTTTTTTTGTATATTTTAGTGAGTGTTGGCTGAGGTATGCTTGAAGTCTGGTTTGAGTGGTGCGTATATTTCATATAATAACAGTTGGTAGAGCAGATGAAATGGGTGTTATGGTTGAATTGAGTTTTTCTTTGGTTATAGGTGATGGCAAGTAGATTTTGTCTGGAATGAGTCAGTAATGACTGTTGATCTGGTCTACAAATTTGCTTGGTATGCTTGGGTTGTCAAGGATGATATGTTGGGTGATATGTTTTCCAGTATATCTGTCTTGTGATTGCTGGTACATGATGATTTGTGTGGACATTATGTGTGGTCTAGTGAGTCCTATAAGCTATGGTATGCTTGAGTTAAATATTGTATGACTTGGGTGGTCAGTGTGTTTTGATTCGTGTCAGTCAGCATGGTGGATGGTATGAGAAGAAGTTGATTGTATCACTGGTATGCGCCTTATATTTGCTTTATAAGGCATGTGAGGACGAATGACTGATGTATGCTAGAGTTATAGTGGGTGGTATGGTCGGAAGGTATAAGTTGTTTTGGTTGGTAGATTTATTAAAATTGTGTGTTGGAATGTGGGCTATTCTCAACTGTATAGTTGCTTGAGTTGCAAAGGATATTGAGCTCGGTGTATTTGTGGTCATTACTGATTTCATTTTTTTTTGTTTATAGGTGAAGGAGTGTAGGGTGGTCTGGTATAACTTGGGCTGTAATGGTTTGTATGGCAGTATACTGAATAGTACCTATTTTGACAGGTGTCGACCAGTAGAGCAGACGGTAGAGCAGTAGGAAAATTCTTGGTATGCTCAGAGTGGGCTGAGGTGCATTCGAGTTATAGTATGAGTTTATTTAGTCTGGTGTTAGTTGGTAGGGCAAATTCCTGGGATAACTGTGTTTTCGTTGATCTGAACTCTCTCTGTAAACTTGAGTTATGAGGATAATATAATTGATGTTTCGAGTGGTATTGTTGAATTGAGTTTATTTTGGTTGTAAGTGATGGTATGTTCGTTGGTTTGGTATTGATAAGCAATGATGGTTTAAAATATTGTAAGATTGTTTTTGTTGCATGTTGGTATGGTCTATATATTTGCTTTGTATACTTGTGTTATCATGGATGGTATGTTATGTGATACGTTTTCTTGTATATCTATCATTTGATTGCTAGTATATATAGAATGGTGTGGGCGGTATATTTGTGTCGATGAGTCCTATAATTCTAAAGTGTACTTAAGTTAAAAAATGTGTTTGGTATGGGTGGTGTGTGTATTTTGATAAGTGTCAGTAAGCAAGGTGGATGGTATAAGAATAAGTTGATTGTATCACTGGTATTTGCTGTATGTTTGCTTTGTATGGCTTGTGTAGACGAATGAGTAATGTATGCTGGAGTTTTAGTGGATCATATGGTTGTTAGGTGTAGGGTGTTAGGTTATGGGCTGGTTTCTACTGTATAGTCCCTCGAGTTATGGTAGATATTACCCTTGGTGTTTTGGGTGGTGCAGTTAGATTGAGTTTTTCTTTTGTTATAGGTGATGGTATGTTGGTTGGTCTGGTGTCAGCCAGTAGTGATTGTTTGACAGATGGTATAAATGTTTGATTTGTGAGCTGGCCTGTTATACTTCGTACACTTGGGTTAACATGAATGGTATGTTGGGTTATATCGTTTCCCATATGTATTTGAGTGTTGTATGATGGAATTGACAAACATGGTAATATTACGATTTCGGAATATTTTAGTGTGCGTAGGCTGAGATATGCTTGAATTCTAATATGAATGATGATTATTTCAAGGCTGGTATTGGTTGGTAGAGTAGATGGTGATAATGAATTACATAGGCTGGTGGGGTCTCTATGTAAGCAGGCAGGTTCCAGTTAGGAAGCTTAGTTTGACAGTAGCAGTCGTGAGACTTTCTCGTGAAGTTGAATATATCGCCTAGTGTTCTGGTTGGGCACTTGCTAGCATAGACTGTCTTGAGCTGCGTATAAGGAGATTATATTTCCTAAGTGAAAAGTGAACATGCTGGTGTAAAGTCACTGCATGAAATGTGTGGGGAAAATATAAGGTTTCTGTTTTTATGTTTGTTGTGTGAAGTATGTGAATATATATACACTGGTGGCTGACTATAATTCCTCTAGTCATTGAACGATAGGCATGAGACCCAAGGACATGAAAGACAACTCACTACTGAAAACAGTGTATAAAGTTAAAAAAGTTTCGGATCGTTGCGAAACCAAAAGCAAAATTTGGCGATGTTGTACGCAAAAGTATATATAAAGTTGTATTTGCCACGGGATATGTGGGGAGCTGGTCTATACAGCTCTTCCGTGTTATTCGCACATAACATTATGATCCTCGCGCATATTATTTGAAAGATATGGATCATGCGCTTATACACAAAGTGCGAAAATGGCGGCATATTGGCTGCCAATACAGCGGAATACAATATGACAGAATCCAAGATGATATCACATGACCAGAATGATAGACCATGATGTGGAATGATGGTGACTAATAAAATTGTAATCCAAGTTGGGGGATACCAAGGTGAAATGATAGAGCACGAAGAAATGAAATCCAAGATGTTGGATACCGAGGTGGAATAATAGGGCTTGAAGAAATGGAATCGAAGATGGTGAATACCAGCGTGTAATTATAGAGTGGGAAGATTCGAGGTGGAATAATAGAGAATGAAGTGCAAAGACAAAATTGTGGTCACATGAGTGGAATTCAGGGGCATGAAGTGCAAACACAAGATGGTGGTTGCATGACTGGAATGCAAGATCATGTCAAAATGGGAGCACTCAGAGAAAACACTCAGAATTATATAGGCAACCAAGATGTCGGTATTCTGGCTAACAAGTTGGCGTCATAAATTATGTAATCCTAGATGGCGTTCGCATGATCGGAATGACAGGGCGGGAAGTTCGAGAATCCAAGATGGCGGCCGGAAAAATCGTAATCCAAAATGGCAGCAGTTGAAGCCGGAGCAGCCTCCTGGCTCTTCTTCCAGAACGAACTAAATCACACCACTATGACACTGTTAACATATAGTATAAAATAAATAATTCAACTATACACTATATATCAGGGAATTTTCAAAAGCATTCTACCGAATTGGGAACTGCAAGCAACAAACATAATGGTGTATAAAATATATCTGGACATGTGAATACTTTAAAAAATGGCAGTTTAAAAACTGTTCTTACGGCAATTTTACCTAAACGGAGCAAGTATTACTGAAGTTACAGTAGGATAATTGAATTTGTATATTTGAAACTACTTAAATCAAATTTTTTGAGAGAAAAATTTGCCTAAATTATTAAAGATTCTGTTAACTCTATACAGAATCGATGGTTGGAATTACACAAATTGTTGTATACAAGAGCTTTTGTGAAGTCACACATAATTTTTTTTTTAATTAATGGGTATAATAAATTTTTCAAACTAGTAACTTTAAGAGTTTTATTTCAAATAGCTGAATTTTTTAGGAAACCTAACAATAATGCGGATTAAAGTTTTAAAATTTTACCCCGAAAAATGTTATCAGATGTGGCTATCTATGTTCTCCAAAAGTTTTACTTATTTTTAAATATTAATTATTATCGTACTGATTTCATTCATTTAATTGCATTTTAATATATCTACAATATGATAATAAATCAAATCAGTGTAACAAAATGGCATTATAAATGGTTTGTTTAACAAGCACTTTATAAAAGAATGATGTTAATAAAAGTTGACAAAACAAATCATTGATACTCAATATTATAGTTGATATCTGACAGAAGAACTCCTTGGATTCTCAAGATAATCGTTTCTCGTCTCCTGGGTCTTTTCAGACAACCAACTAATTGGCAACAGAGAATGTTTCATAATATCCAGCATTTTGTACTAACACTATATGCACAGTAAGTGCCTATCCATGCCAGCTGTAGATGTTATTTTAAGGTGATAAAGCTCTTTTACAGAATTATTCAATTTTGTCGATAGTAAATTTATGACCACTTGCCATAGCAAATACTATGATTGGAAATATTTTGATTAGTTCCTGCTCAACGCTTACTCCTTAGATGCTATAAATAGATCACAAAAATCAGTCCCACAGAGTTTCCGTCAGTGATAGTCAAATCCTTGCTTTGGGCATTAATTTAGTTAACTCTAGTAATACGGTTCCTTTTTTTTTTGCCGGCATATGGAATCATTTTTGTTGCCAGGCTTCCTTTATTTTGAGCTTACAAATTGAAAGCAAAAAGTCAGGTTGGATTATTTAACTCAGGAAAGACATGATATATTAACAATAATACGTGAACACCTATCTAATATGTAGGACGTTGCCAGGATGAATTTCAAATAACTCACATAGGCATGCAGGACTGATATTCCTTATTAAAGGGCGTCTTATTCAATGGGAAAATGAATTGTCTACGACGGACATCCTTTCTCAGTTTAATTTTGAATTTGTTAATCTTATTTATTATGGCTTTCTTTTTGAGTGCCAGAATTCTTATGGGTCCACAAAAACTTGTGGAGCTCGGTCGACGAATATTCCACATGTCACCATCCTTCCCTGTCAAAACCAAAAGATCAAAGAAGGCAAGAATATACTTTTGTCACTTATCTCTATTTTCTTTTCCTAAACTTGCTTATTTGGAGAATTCCCAGATGAAACATCGAACCCCCACTTACACAGTAATGTAAGTTCGTCTTCATGCTGGACTTGCAAGGTTTGAAATATTCTTAAAACAGTATGACCAAGTATATTTTGCAATGAAGCCTCGCAACAAATTACTGAGCACTGAGTATTGTTTGGATACTACAGATTCTTCTCTTCGCCCTATTTCGAAAAGCTATGATAATAATCCGCATCACTCATCTCAGACGACCCTATGATTAAATTTTATGATTGTTTCTTTAATTTCGTTGTTATTAGGAGAAAGACTGCTTCCTCAAGAACATTTGTAACTCATATCTTCTTATCTTATTTCAATTACTGAAAACGATTACATATTTTCCACCATCTAATAAAATTTTTGTAGACATTCTTGAACAGCGATTAAAGAGTCTTGGTGCTCATGCAAATAATGTAATTTTACTAACTCCGAGCATATACATTTTTAAATTTCTTCAATAAAGCACATTTTTACCTCATTTTCCTTCTAGTTACCATTTTCACATTTTAGAAATGAAAAGCAAGGTTTAATACTTAATTTAGCAAGCGACGTACCTCATACTTTATCCAAAGCTCCATTAGTGCTTCTGTTAACTGTAGAAAGGTGAAAAATATCCACATTATTGAAATTGTCGCACAGCATTTATTATAGTAGTAGTTCGTTTATCAGAACACCTTTTGATAGTTGGAAAATGATTACGTATAGGTACATAAACATGAGTGATCATAATAAATAAAAATTATTGGCCAAAAATAATACAGTAACAAACATGGTGAAACAGTTAGAATGCGTATTCGAAAGACTACGGACACCTTCTGTACGAAAAAAAAAAAAAAAAAAAACTGTCTTCCTAATACACCTACTACAGATAAATGCTGAAAGGTAATGTTTAAACCTGAATATAACAGCTATCATACCTCTACACATCATGGCCATAACTCACACTGGCCTTGAGTCGTAGTCTGCAAAGATATCAACACAGGACACGGGGATCATCGCTTTTCCTAGGACCGCGATTCGACAGTGATATCATGTTTAAATTAGACCTATACCCAACAGTCGCATGTTGAAGCAACCAATCACAACTCCCATTGCATTTTAAGCTAAGAAACTCCGTAGTCCTTCATAATTGAACAATATAACATTTTATATAACTATGCGTGAAATAGTAATATGATTTTAAAGTTTTGTCACTTTTATTATTGTATCCTTAACGTTGGACTACTTGCGACTTCTACGACTACCCATGACTACCTGCCATCCAGCTGTCCACAAGGCAACGCAACAATACACGCGTTATAGAGCTGCATTAGCTACTTTTATATGACAGGTAACACCCAACATTTACTATCACACAAACTACTACACGCCTGGCCAGGACATTCAGTCAACCAATCAATCAGTCAAACAAACCAGTTACAATAACTCTGGTAACAAAAAAGAGGGATTTACAATAGAGCATAACATACTGTACACACGCACGCATGGTTACTTTGAAAAAAAAATCTCATCAGATTATAAAGCAATTATTAAACCTATATGTGTTTTAACATGTCGACGATAGGCGAATAATAAAATTTAATTTTAATCTCTTAAGTAAACAGGCGCCTTAAGTAAATATTGTTAGCACCGATACAACAATATTATTTTATCTTGTGAAATGACTCGGGACCATGATAAAATTAGTAATAAAAATCAAAGTACATAAAATGTTATTGTTTACAAAAAAATCTAGCGATTTCCAAATAAAATGTGTAAATTATTAATATAAACAACAATATAGCAAATTATTGTTTGTACGCTCTTGTTAAAGCAATAACAAATATATATATATAATGTAAATACAATTAAAGAATATTTTGTAATATAAAATACTGTCACAAAGGGCACATTTTTATGTTTCAAAACAATATTTTTATTTGTAGTATTGTCGCTACATATATAATTATACCAAAAGAGACTACCAATGCCCAGATATATAATATACTCATGTTTAGTATTTGAATAAATTTAAAAAATATATAATTTTAAGAATATAGGTATATATGTAACAATGTTGCAGTTGCATGCAAACATAAGGGTTTATAGTATAAATTTAATCGTAAGTTAATTTAAGGATTCCGCTCAATCCTTCATTACATATTGAAATGTAGGTTGCAATTAAATTTTGACTTTTTATATATTATATAAACTGGTTTTTCGGATGTTTTGAAATAACCTGGTTGAAAATCACCTTAAGAGTAATATGTTGATATGATTGTTTAATAAATTGTATATCACAAGTGTAAACCACTGATTAACTTAAAAATTATTATATTTTTCAATAAATGAATCTTTAACTTACCTTTTACAAATGGTAATATTTATTTTGTATTCAAACTAAATTAAAAACCGCGAGAGCAGCGATCTTTTGGCAATGGCTAGTAGGAAATAGTTCGCAGTTAAAATATTGCTTTAACCACGTTTTTCGGTATATGTGCAAATGAAATGTTGTCTATTAAAATATATAAACTTTTAGGTAGCCCTGATGGAAATAGATTTTATTCTTACAGTTAAAAAATATCAGTGCAAAATATGGCAAGTAGGCCCTAGTTATGTAGTGTTTTTTTTTGACCGAGGATGCAACTTCAACATGATGTTGGTGGAGCGGAGATTGTCGCTCTCTCTCTCTCTCTCTCTCTGTTTCTGAATCTCGGAATGTTTCGCACCGCTAGTAGTAGCGGGAAAATGATGCAATATTCATTACACAATTTGAGAATATTTCATACTTATTACAGCTAAAATAATGATTTTTGAATGTATAATTCACAACTGAAAAGAGAGTTCAATGTTTGAATAATTATTACAATATATTTAAATATGATTGCGGGAGGGTCACAAATTCGAAGTTGGCAGAAATGGCGAATGGCGAGTGACGACACATGACATGGCATGTTGCTGTTGCTCAACGAAGCGCTGATTATACTTGCTCCGAAAAATTCTTCAAATTACTAATCAAGTTTGTACATCACGTGTTTTTAGAACTACCTAGCCAAGTTACGATGTTGTGAAATATCATTGTTTCCACGGCAGTAATAAATACACTGTAATGTGTGTCATGACCGCTGCATGTGAAAGGGTGTGGCTGCGTCGGGGGTCGTTACGCTAGCCCTCTGTGTGATTGCAAATATTGGGCGTGCGAAATTTATACGTTTTAACCATGAACTGTTTTTGTGACGAAATTAATTATTTTAAAGTCACGTCTGTTTATATATCACAGCGTAATTCGCAATAGGTGTTACACTAATTGTGTTACGTGCTCAGGTTTTTGTGATTTGAATGTTTGCCACAATCCCAAAAAAATGTTAAGCCCAACCAAACATTTTTCAATAAATAATTAAATAAACCTATTAAAACTAAGTACATATGCAAACAAATATGAGCGAAATAAAAGTTATTATAG